>JAEQBH010006797.1:0-361351 GCA_016808115.1 Tetrastigma voinierianum
GCGACTCTCATTAAAGGCCGTTTTTTGAGAAGAAAGTTTCATATGGCTTTGACATGGATTATGTAAACATGTATTAGATTCTAATTTTAATATATGTTTGTATTAAGAGTGATGTAACAACTCTTGAACTATTGGTATATAGTTGATAGGTAATTTTTTGTGAGTATTGATGCATGGTCCCAAGTGTCCATTTTTACTCATTTTAAATTGTATATGGAACCTGGTGTGGTCATAGAAAATTCGGGACAGTTGTAGGTTTTGGGTGGTATTCACCTTACAAAGGAGACTCTCGCCCGATTTTTCATGAGTGGTGCTCAAGTTACTCGACATCCACGAGTATTCCGCTGCCGACGCGGCTGGCCAACTGACCCCCGGAACAAGGCTACATACTACATTATTATCAAAAGTTTATCGACAATGTCAATCTCACAAAAACTCGAGTTTGTGGCACTTGACATTACTAGAAAGAATTATCTATCTTGGACTCTCGATGTTGAGATACATCTTGATGCAATGAATCTTAGAGCAGCCATCAAGAAGGAAATCAAGCATTCTTGTAGGATCGTGCAAAAGTGCTGATTTTTCTTCGGCACCACCTCTATGAGGATTTAAAAAGTGAATACCTTGCAGTAAAAGACCCTCTCACTATATAGAATGGGTTGAAGGAGAGATATGACCGCTAGAAACTGTGATTCTAAAAGCTCGGGATATGATGTGAGTGCACCTAAGGTTGTAAGATTTTAAACAATCAATGAATACAACTCGTGATTATTTAAAATCGCCCCAATTGGTTATGAGAGAAAGTCATAGGAGAAGACATGCTAGAAAAAACGTTCACCACATTTCATGCCTCGAATGTGCTCTTGCGGCACCAATATTGAGAACATAGATTTAAGAAATACTCTAAATTGATATCATGTCTTCTTATGGCTTAGCAAAATAATGAGCTTTTGATGAGAAATCACCAATCCCGGTCTAATTAGGTCCGAAACTGGCCTTCTAAAGTAAATGTGATATCGTCTAAACTCGTAAACGTAGACGAGGACGTGGTCGATCGATCGTGGAAGGAATTTTTGATACCATGGTACTCATGGTAGTGATAATTCAAATTCCCCAAAAAGGAAAACCCCTCATGGAATCACCATAGTAGAATATAATACCAAGGTGAAACAAGAAAGTGGAAGTATATACAAATACTCCAAGGGTCCTATGAGAATAATTGTCATATATTGTGTGTGTAGGTATTATTTAATAATATTTTTTGCTTTCCAAGTGGCGTTAGACATCATGAAAAATGATGAGAACCCTGAAGCTATGTAGGAAGAATTGAACTCATTAATGAGACGAAAAGTTTTTAGACCTGTAGTCTAAACACCTAAAGGTGTAAAGCATATTGAGTACAAATGAATTTTTGTATGAAAGCGTAATGAAAATAATGAGATCATAAGATATAAGGTGCGATTAGTAGCACAAGGTTTCTCACAAAGACTTGACATTGATTACGAGGAAACATATTCACCTATCATAGACACAATTACTTTTCGCTTTAATGTTTAACGATCTCCTCGAAGGATCAAGAGCAAAGCCCTTATGGATGTCAATACAACTTATCTATATGGATCCATAGATAATGACATATACATGAAATGAAAATCATGAAAGGATTTAGATTGCCCGAAGAAATAATACAAAGTCTCACAAAGATAGGTATTAAATCAAATTACAACGATCTTTATATGGATTGAAGCAATCCGCACGCATCCAGTACAATCCCCTTAGCAATTATTTATTGAAAGAAGGGTATGCAAACAATCATATATGCCCATGCATCTTTATCAAGAAATCGGAAATCGGGATTAAGAATTATTGTCAGGTATATTGATGATTTAAATCTTGTCGACTCAAGAGTTCATAAAAAGAAAATATTTGAAAAAAAGGATCGGAGATGAAAGATCTAAGGAAAATATTTGTCTCAAATTTTCATAGATCGAGCATTTACCGGAGTTTTTGTTCCACCAATCAACATATACTAAGAAAATTTTAAAGCACTTTTATATGGACAAAACACACCCTTTAAGTTCTCCAATGGTTGTCCGTTCACTTGACGTGAAAAAAGACCCATTTCATTCTTGTGAAAAGGGTGAAGAATTACTTGGTCCTGAAGTACCATTGATGCACTTTGGCGATTCGCTAACCGCATCGCCAAATATCGCTTATGTCAATTTATTAGCTAGATATAGTTCTGCTTCAACTCAAAGGCATTGGAATGGTATCAATCATATATTGTGCTACCTTAAAAGAACAATTGATATGGATCTATTTTACTCAAAGGAACTCAGCAACAATTCGATGCATACCTTCGCACCCATATAAGGCCAAATCACAACAAGGGTATGTGTTTAATTATAATAGTAAATTTTATTTCATGGAGATCCTTTAAGCAAACAATGGAGGTCACATCCTTGAATCATTCAAAGATTACAGAAATTCACGAAGTAAGTCGTGAATGTATATAACTAGTATCGATTATTCAACATATCCAATAATCATGTGGACTCCCCTCTATCAAAGACAGTCCGACAACATTATTTGAATATAGAACAAATCAAAGGAGGTTATATAAAAGGAGATATAACAAAACACATTTCTCAAAAGTTCTTTTATACATATGAACTCTAGAAGAGTGGTGAAATTAATGTTAAAAAAATACGCTCAAGTGATAATTTGGTAGACTTGTTCATGAAGTCATCGTCAACTGCAACATTCAAGAAGCTAATATATAAGATTGGAATGCGCCAACTGAAGGATATCGACATGAGGGTAAGTATACTTATGACATGATGTTAGTCTAGTATACTCTTTTTCTCTTTGTCCAATTTTTGTCTCACTAGATTTTACTAGCAAGGTTTTTAACGAGGCAGTTCTAACATACTAAGAGCAACCTATAACATCATAAGAATATTGTACTCTATTTTTGTCTTTGTGTTTTATCCCATTGGGTTTTTATTTTGGTTTTTACTAAAAATGTTTTAATGAGACATATTCTTAATGGTGGTCATTCAAAGGGAGTATTGTAAATGATGAATTATTGCATTAGGTAACTGACCATATGCATTGTGGTGAATGACCACATTCATCCTATCACCATTAACCTTTCATTACTCTTCCATTAAGGTGAGTAATGAAAGGCCACTTTGTAAGCCTATAAAAGGCTCTCTTTCCTCTGTGTAATAATATCCCAGAGTAAGAAGAATAATTCATCTTGTTCTCTCTCTTTATGTCTCATCTCAGTTCAGTTCCGTCTCTTTCCCTCTCTTTTTTTCTTGCTATGTAAACAAAGTGATAAATATATTTCTCTTCAAAGTTTACATTTTATATAATATTTTCACAAGACACTGTACTTAGCCCTTAATTTTTTGAATGGTTTTTTTTTATCATGACATGATGGAAAATGATTAAACTTAATAAGCGGGATTGGAATGGGCTGCCTCGTCCCAAATTCGCCCCTTTCCATTTTTATTTCTTACAAATTTGAGAGTCTTATCCCAAACTAATACAAATTAAAAAAAAAAATTATCAAAATAAACAGAAAGAAAAATTGAAAAGCCCTGAAGAAGACATCTCGCCACATCGATTCAAGTTTAATGTCAGAATAAGAACTACAATTCTAACTTAAAAAATTTCAATGTCCTACTACCATTGCAAGATATCGATGTGTACGCCGACGCGCCTAAAGACACTAGGCTCGAAAGATTATTTTTAATTTTCAACCTATATTAATAATTTTTAAATAACTTATTTATGTCCAAACACTACTACTAAAATGTTTGTTTATGATGCTTCAAAACAATGACGTTTGCAAAAACGCCATTATCTAATACTGATTAGTCGTACAATGACACTTAATTTAAAGTGTCATTGTCTTGTAGAATTTTTTATATTGGTGAGGACACTTTTAGAGGCATCATTGGTTAAACAGAAGCTTTATTTAATGACATTTCAAAACATTGACATTTTTGGAGTTGTCATCATATTTTTATACTTTATATTAGATCTATTTTCTGATTTGAAAAAATATTTCAAACCCTAACTCCCATTGAGAAAACCATATACATCCCCAACTTTTCTTACGCTCCATGAGGAGTATTTGGAGTGGAGCGGATCCATGGGCTTCCTCCATCGGCAATGTAGCAAAGCCACTGCCATTGTCATGCGCTTTTTCGCCTCCATTTCTATAATTTCTGTGAAATTTTTACTATCTCCTCAAATCTCTTTCCATTGGCTTGTTCTAAGAATCGAGAACTATGTGATCCTTCATGGCCTTAAAATCTTCTATTTCTTGTTGTTGTAGGGAGTAGTTGTTGTGGTTCTAGGCAGGAAACTATATATGTGATGTTGTGGTCCTAGATGGTGGGTTGTCCCCTGTCTCTTTTATAAAAATTTATTAGAATACTTGTTGATGCCCTAAATGTTCGTTGATGGTAATCTTGATTTTTGTTAGGTGGATGAGTGCTTTCTTGAAAGAATTTTTCTATGCATTCTCTAGGGTTTCTGCTTAGGGTGGTGGGTTTTTTTTTATGTCTCTTTTCTGTACAGGCCTGGTTTTCCTTGTTTACTTTGTATATGCGGATAAAACCTAGATCCTATTTTGTGTTTATAAAATTTGCTCCGATTTATCTATCAAAATATATATATATCTTTGGACAGCCATGACATGATTTTTTTTATGGGGCACTCGAGAAATGCCCAGCCTATATTGCATTTTTGTGTCATTTTGTTCGACTCTTTCAAGGTGTCCTCTGTTTTTGAGGTGATCATCATAAATTTTAAGTTAACTTTAATCTTATTTTATTTTCTTTAACATTTTATTTGAAGATGAGAAAATCATTTGCTTCTCATTATCTAGGGAAATCTTAGAAAACACTCAGCTAAAAGAGAAGAATTTCTTTCTAGAAAAAACTGAAAATTTCTCAAATTGCATCTCAAGGATTAGTTTTTGTGAAGGTTTCTATAGCTATTTTTGATTTTTTTTTAAAGGCTCCTAAATATGCTTAGATCAGATTGCTAGAATTGTATTATTAGTTCTAGATACGCAAGAAAGAAAAGTACATTAGGTCTAGATGTAGGTTTATATTACTTTTCGGTACGTAGTTTGTTTAGTCTTCAAAACGCATTGGGTGGTATATTGATATAGCTCCTATTTATGTACACATGTTATAGATTTATTTATTTTGACATTTAATAAAGATTATATTGAAAAAGCACCCAAACTCAACCTTGGTTGCTTGTCTTGAGTTATTGGCTGAAGCTTAAAGACGGTTTCTGGGCCATGCAGAATTAGAGAAAACTTCTAGTAAATGAAAAGTGGTCCTTAGTGTACAGAAGGATTGAAAAAGCTCAAAAAAAAGATACAAACTTTTTGGAAGAGAAATAAATATATAAAACAGAACCAGTCCATGTTACAGATGGATGAAGCTCAAATAAATTTTCCTAATTATTTGAATTTGAGTTGACCTATTTTATTCATTTCTTAGCAATCAGACCCACTCCCATCTTACCAAGTTGGTGGTTAGGATTCTTGCAGTGTTTAAGCCTTGGAGATTGAAGTTTTTTTTTTTTTTTTTGCTTTGTTTTCATTCTTGCACTGAGATTTATGCAGGTGAAATAATGGGTTTTTGGTTTGGTTAGAACTGTATGGTGCATGAAGGGGCAGTATGGATGAAGGTTGGAGAGGAAGAATTACATGGGATACTTTCACTTATAAGCATCCAGTTCTGTTCTCTCTCTCTCTTTCTTCTTGTCTTTTTTATATTCTCCTTTTTTCTATGAATAAGTTGTAGATTTGCTGATAGAATAAAGACTTTCCATATAGGAGTTGTACCTTGTGAAAGAGTTCATTTATCAATATAAGAACAACTCTCTCTCTTGTTTTTTTTTTAGGCTTTGCCTAATGAAAACCTTAGCTTTATTTTCTTGTAGAAAATTTTAAGTGATTCTCCGAGTTGAGTTTGAATTTTTTTAATTTTATTTGTGTTTCTTTTGAAATTTTGAATTAAATAGAGGTGGGGGTGTTGGATTTGGATTTGCTTAATGCAAACCCTAGTTTTCTTTTGCGTGAGAAACTTGTCTAGTCCCTACAAAATCAAGTAGGATAATTAATCAATTACTAGTCATGAAAGGTGCTTTGTATAGTTCTAATGAAACTTATATCCATGTGAAATATAACTAATCAGTTCCTTTTTCTTTTTAATTTTTTTTAGTCTTTCCAGTGATCTTGCTTCTTTGTTCTATGGCTTTGTATGGACTCATAGATGCACTCATGGTAAGACCAGAGGAAATAGGAAAAAAATGAAGATCTTAGCCCTTTTCCATTTGTAGTTTTTGAATACCTGTTGTGATGTTGGTTTGTGCTTTTAATTGCTTGTCTTGGGTCTTTATTGGTTTAGATTTTCATTTTCATTTCTTGAGATTTTAGGTGATAGGGTCAATTGGTTATGTTTCAACATAAGGCTTTCTAAACTTTTTTCTTTGATTATACTTGCTTGATTGTTTATTTGTTGTCTCGTGTTGTTGTCAATGCCCTAGATTGATGAATTTCATATATATATATATGGTTGGGCAAAGAGAAATGCAGGTGTTTGCTTTGTATTTTTATCTTGTCAATCATCTCATTGGTATTGCAATTTCTGTTTTTGGCACTCCATTAATTGCTAACTTGTACCGGTATCTCTTCAATTTTGGGAATTTCAATTGAAAAAATTTCCTTCCTTGGTTCATCATCATGTCTAAATGTCATTGGTCATGCTTGATGTTGAAGCAACTAAAGAAGCTTCTAGATACAAATACAGTTCAAGTTCTAACCACCTATTTTCCCTCTCTAATGATTTGCAGCAGACCTATAATAGAAAGAGTCTCAGTTCAGTTAATTCACATGTTTCTCATTGTATTAGTTGTGTATTAAAGGATGATAACTGGCCTATAAAAAAAAATTAAAGGATGATAACTGTATCCTTTTGACCTTAAGAGAAGGGGAGATAATGCAAAACATAACTACATCATAAAAGATCGAGGGAATCTAACATCAATTAATTTGAAGCTCTAAACTCATTCATCAGCCACCAGGTACATCATCAAAACTTTTTTAGTTCATGTCAACCATTTCTTTATAGGGTGATTTGATTAAGACATTTGAAAATCCAATTTTGAAAATTTGACCATTCATCAACTTTTGACCTTATTTTGACAAAAATGTCCTTATTTTCATATAAAAAAACCTTTTTTTTTTCCATAGAATACATATAAAAACATGAAATGGAAAAAAGGGCATTTTTTGCCAAGATGGATTACTTTTCAAGAAAAACAAGGGAAAGTTTATTTTTACAAAATTTGGATTATTTAACCAAATAATTCTTCTTTAGACGAATCACACCTCTCTATAGGTGGTGACTTGTTTTCCATCTTCTATTTGAACCCTTTTGGTTCATTTTGAACTTATTTTATTATTTACTATTGAAATGAGGTGGTCTACAAGTTATATAATATATCAGTTTGGGTCTCGCGACCTCCTTTCTCGAGGAAATCTTTGAATATCACTCAGGTCTCTCTCATTTGTCACAAGAAGTTCAGCTATGCTTGCATAATCTCATGCCCTTAGTACCAAGGGCCTCCTCTGTAATGCTAGTGTAGGCATAGTAGCATGTGCATGTCTATCTATTTTTTGGTTGAGAAAGAGGGAGGGCATGAGAGAAATAGTACACATTATTTTCTATTTCATTTTTGAAACTTAAAGGTAATTGGTCTTAGAAATTCAAAGAAGTAGAAAGCTGTAATTACAATTTATTTTATTTATTTTTCTGTCATTCCTTATAATCTAGCAGAACATAGATGTTTGTTTGGCTTTTACTAGAGGTCTTTAATCAATTGGTTCATTGTGTTAAACTTTCAGATGGTAGCCAAATAGCCCATTTAAACATTCATCTTGGATGTTCTTCAAAGAATGTGGGGTTAAAAATTGACACTATACGAGAGGTGTTGAAGGAGAGAGGTCTAGATCCTTTATTTATGAATGTTGTTAGAATTCTTGATTATTTCATAAACAAGGTATGTCATGGTTTGCAACTATACTTTTATGCCTTTGTGTTTTCTTCTTCTTTCAATGGTTGATGTATATCTATCAAGGAAGGAACCAATGAAGATTACTTAAAAACTTGACTTTCCATAATATCAATGGGAAGGAAACTAATGAAGATTACTTTAAAAACTAGATTTCTTTTCCTTACCTTACTTCATATATTTCCTTTGTTTTAATGTGAGAATTTTAGTTTGAATCTTCATTGCATTTGGGTTAAATTGGAAATTTAATCAAATACTATGGGTGTTAAACGATGTAATTCAAACCATAGTTTTCTTATAGGTGGTTTTAATTTCCTAGAGGTGGGTGGTGTTGACTTAATACTTTGTAATTCTCTCATTTTGATGTCACTTCTTAAAACTCAAGATTTAGAAGATTGTTTTACTTAAACAATAATTTATTTTATTTAACTGCATAATTGATATGATAATAAATCTATATTTATATAATTCAATCAATTATATTTTAATTAAAACTTTGATTCATAATTAAATTATGACTCTTAAATAGTCAAACCTAAATAAATGGGCAATTTCCAATATTTTAAATTCTTCTTAATTTAACTTTACCTATAATAATTCTCTACATCAATATTTGGTTAACAATAAAATAAGGAAAATACATTTATTTTTACCATGATTTCTTGCTTTGGAGGCTTCTTTCTTGAGATGAAACTATAGAAGAGTATGAATAAATTCAGTAATTTTTTTTCTTTTGATAAAATCTTTGAAGATGTGTCTTGTATCTCAAGTTAGAGAGGTATAGAATCAAGGGCTTGACAATACGATTTTAGCAAAGATGATACCACCAACTTAGCTTCCAGCGTCGAGGATCTCCAAATTTTGTTGTTACAAGCCTCCAAATCTTTAAGGCCATCAATCTTGGTTTACTGGATCTGCCTTCACCCTAAACCTGACGTCAGTTTGAAAGCTCTAACCTGCTTTTAAATTTTGGTTGCTTAGAATAGCATGAGAAATTGAAGTGCATTATAGGACGTGAGGAACTGATATGGACTGGTTAGTTTAATGATGATTGGGAAACTTACCGGATTTATTGTCTAAATGTATCAAAATTGCTAGTCTATCAAAATAAATAATAAAAAGCATAAAAAACAGCAGACCATATATGAAATCTTGAAGTTTCTTTTTACTATCGATTTATTGTCACTACTAATTTGATTTAAAGGAAAGATAGTATATCATAGGTGGGAAAAAGACATAGAAATATTTATCAACGAATAGGAACAAGAAATCTACTAAAGAAAATCCAATCCTAGTTTCCTTCCTACGTTTGAAGAAGGAACTATTCCATCTTAGTTTCCAACCCTCCTTATTCTAGATTGAATCTCCACCCTTTTGGCTATGGAAATCCGATATTTTTTATTTATTTTTAAATCCATTTGAATAACAAATATTAATTTCGTGGGATTATCATAGACATTTAAAAAGGCTACATAAATTTTTTCTAAAATTCTAAGGGCACGAGTTAGGTGCATTAGACCTACCCAAGTTTTTTTCCCTATTGGTTACTCACTTATGAATGCATTGGGTCGATAAACATGAGCTCTTGAATCCATTTTCAATCTCTTGGAACCAGTCCAACAAATTTTCTAGCTATGTTCATCACTTAATTTAAGAGCTCATGTTTAATGTGACAAGTTTCTTACAATTATACTTCTTTTGTTGTTCAACAAAATTATGGCTTTTACTTTCATAACTATTCAATTTTGCCTGGTATTCATGTGACAATGTAAACTACAGGGAAAATAAGAATTGTGTTAATGCTTCTTTCACAAGTTTTTAGATTAAAAATAGGAAAAGGTGCAAAAAAAACCCCGTGTTTTTCCAATTATTTGACTTACACATTAAACTTCATTTTTGTTCAAATAGGCCCCTGTAGTTTACTTCAATAGCTCAAAATAGCCCAAATATAAAATTAATAAAATTATTATTTTTAATTTTTTTACTATCCAAATGATTTGTCCATTTTGGCCCGTATGTATAGTATTTAAATTTCAAGTTAGCCAAAATGCAGTATGAATAAAAGTAGGCGTGACTGTCTCGACCCAAAAGTGGTGAAGGAACAAAAGTAGGCGTAAAACATTCTTCTTATTTTTCAAATATTAAGAATGTACATAATGTTATGTCAACCTTTTTGTTTTATATCATTCTCTTTTTTCTACAGTCGCTTTGCATCTACAAGCATATTCTAATTTGAGTTCAATGTTCATTTAATACCTTGAAAATTACCACACTAGCACTCATCAAAAATAATAAATTGATGTCTTAGTCTAGTTGGTACTCTACAAAGTTTTTTGATTGGTTTTCTATATCTAAAACTTCATTTCCACATTTGCACAGGAACATATGGACTCATATGGTGATTTTGATGAGCTTAGCACTCTCCCATAAAAAGATCCTCCCCTACCAACAAATTAAAGAGCATTTTATATTCATACCTATAGAATCTATGAAATTTGTTCGGAATATTTGTTGTAATTTTGGATCAATGTATATATCGATAGCTTTGTAGCCTTATCCATATGACTTTAATATTTTTATCTCCTCTATATTACTTTCTATATCATGTACATTTTCACAATTATATTGTTATATCTAAATTTATAACCAATGAAATTAATGAAAATAACATTTTTAATGTGACAAAGATGATGACACTTGTAATGAGTGTCATGATTATAAAACAAAAACATATAAAAATCAATGACACTAAAATAAGTGTCATAGTTAAGATATTAGATTGGATTATTACGAGTAGATAATTACGCTTAAATGAATATCATAGTTTTGATTCACAAAAGATGAAACTCTAAATAAGTATCATTGTGTGTAAACTTATACAATGACAGTTGAGACCATGACGGTTTAGGGAAGCGTCATTGTAACTCTTCAATGACGCATTTAACGTGTCATTGATTAACTTTTTCCTTATATTAAAACTCCAAATCTGAAGTATGATATTCAAAAGTCAACTTTTGGTGTCTTGATTAGATACGTAGGAATAAGCATGCTAAAAATGAATAAGATAAAAAGCTTTTCAAAAAAAAAGAGATAAAAAACTAGCATGATTCAACACCTATCCATATTATTTAATGTTTTTTTTCTGAAAAGACTAAAAACTAGCATGATTCAACATCTATCACATTATTTTACGTTGTCATTGTTGTTATTGTTGTTGTTTTTCCTTTTTTTTTGAAAATAAACTACGGATAAGAAACTCTATATTAAAAGAAAATCCACACAATCACGACGATTTAACGTGTCATTGATTAATTTTCCTTGTATTAAACTCCAAATCAAGTATGATATTCAAAAGTCAACGTTTGGTATCATGATTAGATACATAGAATAAGTTACGTTAAAAAGGAATAAGATAAAAAGCTTTTCAAAAAAAGAGATAAAAAAAACTAGCATGATTCAACACCTATCACATTATTTCATGTTTTTCTTTTCTTGAAATAAGACTAAAAAACTAGCATGATTCAACATCTATCACATTATTTCACGTTGTCATTGTTGTTGTTGTTGTTTTTCCTTCTTTTTTTTAAACAAGACTACATATAAGAAACTCTATATTAAAAGAAGATCCACAATAATTTTTTACGGCAAATTTTAAAGAATTAATATTACAAATACTTTTTTTAGCTAAACAATCTATTGTTCTACTTGCTTCCCTATAAATATTACAACAATGATAAATATTTAGATTCTAAGCAAGCCTCCAAATAACCTATATTAGAAGATTAATTAAACTAAATAAAACTACTTTTTTTGTTATAACCATCGATAATTAATTTAGAATCTCATTCAATCTCTAAGTTTGAAAAACTATTATTAGTAGTAGCTAAAACCTCATCTCTCAAAGTTATAGATTTTGCAGTAATTATCAAAGCATTAACTAAATGTTTGCTTCATGTCGTCTTAATAATACCATTGTCATCTCGAATAACCAAACCTGAAGCACTAATATTGTTAATCATTGAAGCATCAAAATTTAATTTGAATATTCCATTCGAATCCATTTTTCAATTGTATGAGGGACATTTCCTCCTTCGTTATTAAGATAAGAATCACTCACAAACTCAATAGATTTTGAAAAGTTAAAGTAGCTTTCTCAACTTATGACAATTTTTTCATAAGTTGCTTTGACAATTTACAATTGGTTTTATGGTTTTGAACCAATTCAATCCAATAAAGGAAATTACCTCAAAAAAGAGAAGGGTATGACAATTATATTTACACGATCCCAAATTCTTTGAACAAAAGACACTATTTTAAAAATATGATCAATATTTTCACCACTCTCATTTCACATATGACAAGTTTTTGTAATTTCTTGCATTCCATAAATTAAAAATTCATAAAGTGTGGAGAGCTTTTTAAGAACCAAATCAAAGAAAAAACCTTTATTTTCTCGTGAAGTTGCCGATGTAGGACTAAACTATCTATCCGGTATAGTTTCTCAAAAAATATTCTGTCCTCTGTAGGACTATAAGGAATATATATTGCTTTAATATATACTTCACATATTTAGAGGGAGAATATTTGAAATTAAATGAATATTCTATTCCTTAGTATCAAGGATTTATAAAATCGTAGATTGTAGCCTCTAGTTCAATGTATTGTAGATTATTTCATGTTGTTACTTTCATTTTTAATATGTAAGTTTTCTCTTATCCACATTAATCATTTTTATTTAATTTCGATATATCTTACAAATCTCAATATCATGTTTAATGTCAAGCATAGATATGGTATTGATAAGCTTGATTTCGGTACCATAATTTGACCCGTAAAATATGTTACACGCAAAAATGGAAAACAAGAAAATTAGGATGATTCATTATGCATCACGTACTTTATGCCGACAATTTTGAGGCATATAAGTTTTGTAAAGCTTAATAAACATGGGCTTTAGCATAATGGTCTAATGCTAGTAGATCTCAAGGAGAACAAAGTCTTGCTCATGCAATAGAGAAATTTAAAAATATAAAAAAAAAATTCCTACCCTTCCTTTTGTTACTTTTTTTTTAACTCTTAAATAATTTTACTCTTACTATTTTTTTTTTTTGTGAGTTTAAATAACATATTTTATTTGATATAATTTTGATGTGTTTTATTTCAGAATTTTATTTAACACGGATGTCAATTTTTAAAATATCATTCATAATATCTCTAAATAAATATAAAAATATAACACTTACTGATATTTGAGGTTTGACTCAAATTAGTAAACAGAGATGGGTACCTAGTAAGTCTCTAAAACTCGAGTTCCTAAGTGAGCATAAAATAGTACAATGATGTATCATAAAAATAAATATTACCATAAAGGATAACTCTACTTTATTTTAATATTTTTCAAAGTTAATTTCACGTGGGATTCAATTTGCCCAAACATTCCATTGTTTTAAAAGAAGGTTCCGTACTTGCTTAAATGGTACAGAAATGGGATGAACATACTAGAGATTTAAATTATGGAATAAAATACTATAATCTAATATATAAAATGAATAAATATAAAAAAAAAGTTCTAAAAAGAGATGTGGATTCTTGACTCCATGTCTACCATGAAGCTAAACAAGCTACTAACTACATGGTAAACTTAGTAATAAATATTCATACTTGAGAACTTTAGGTTTGATAGAGACTCGGAGCCAAGGGATGAGCTACATAGGGGTTAGGGGAGGACCACATAAACGCTAAATCTCGACCCCTTATTTGAAAGGTATGATACTTAACCCTTACATTACTAGCGCTCCCGAAAATATTTACGCCCATGACTATATTTCTAGCCTCCGCCATGTCCAAGCCCAAGGCGAAATCTGCTCACTTTCTTACAACAAGATAGGCTAGATTTTCGTTGGCCCATAAGAATCCTAAACTTTTGTAATAAGGGTTCCTCTCCCTCCCTTGCATTAGAAAAAGAAAAAAATCCACCTTTAGGTCTATCTTCTGTGTATCAATAGAAAATTGACAATTCGGAATCAACCCAATCTAATTTGTTTTTTCAGTTTTTTTTTAAACATTGTTTTTTAGTTCATAATATCTATACATATATTTGATAGTTTAGAAGAAAAAAATACTTTAGCTTCTAGGTTGATTGCCAACTTCCAAATTTACTGCTGATGATTTTAAAAATTAAATATTTATTTTAAAATAAAACTAATTAGTTTTATTTTTTTTTAAGATAAAAAAAATAGGAATATGTTTATCCCAGCTCACTTTTAATTGCAAGTTCCTAAATCATAAAAATAAAAATAAAAAAAATTATCTAAAATGTTCAATTAAAAATATTGTTCAAAAGTAAATTCAGAGTATGATTGATCAGGGTGACTAAAAAATAATTTGTTATTTTAAAAAACAGAAAGATATTTTTACAAATTTATAAATGTGTTATACAGCTGCTCTTTTGAAATATTTTTTAAAACAAACTGAAATTGAGAATATTTTTTTTTTAAAGTAAAAATTGTTGTTATTAATTTCTTGTAATTAAAGAAATATATATATATATATATATATATATATATATATATATATATTGAAAACTATAAATAAAATAATATTGATTACAACTCTTTTTCTTCTACCATCTATCAATTGATAAATAATAGGTGCATCTCAAATGATTCACATACACATGAAATCTTTCACTTGGTGGCTTTGTGGTACTATGGGCTTCTGCCCATACCTCCAACCAACAGCCTGGCCACTTCATCGCCCAAAATTGAAACTCACACAGCCCAATCTACTGCTCAATCCACTTCATTTACAGAAGTCATGCCCAAACATACTTCCCCACCCAAAGAGATATAATGTCCGGGTAATTTTTCCTACGGCTAACATCTTAAGTATATAAATTTAACTCGACTTTCTCAACTTAACAAATAACCAACCATGAGTCAAGACGTAATCCACCCCCCGATGACACAACGCATCATGGAACGTATGATGCAAAAGCAATTTGGCTATCTAAAGGGAAGAATAGACCATATCACGCAAACAAAGCTCCACCTTCCCCTTCCGTTTCATAAGGAGATTGTCTACTTCTCCTAAAAAACGGACAAAGGCCCTCCTCCATAAAAGAAGTGGGGGTGACACCATAGAAGGTAAGATATTCTTGACTAAAAAAAGACGAATTCTTTCACTCTCCGCATTCTCCGATGACCAGAGGTGACGGAGGGGATTATTTAATTAACGCCATTTTCTCGTTTGCTTACAGTACTACGTCGGCAAGTCGATGTCCGACGATCTGACTCAAATTCAGAGACTACAATCAGCACCGTAGTGGGAACAACCAAGCAAAAAGCTCATCGATGATTTGCGAGGGCTTAACAGATCCGCTCATGATCTCATCCCCGGGTTCGTAGTTCCCGATCAACCCACCTGGACCGCCTGACTTTATCATCATGACCAAAGAATCCTGGACCATTCCTAGAAGACCGCCTCGCCGGGCGCCAGGATAATGGAGGCGAAGGTGAGGAAGCAAACAGAGAAATTAACCGCAGCCGTGGCCGACCATTTACACAGGAAACGACCGCCCGCGAACTCGCCAGCGGTGAACTGACAAAAATGCACGAGGAAGTAGCCACCAAGACCCTTCAAGAACAAAATAGCAGGTGATTTATCCTACGGAAGACAACGATGTCAAGAAATTGGAGGATTTGTGTTATCTTCCGGTAGCCTCCCGCTTTCCTGGATCACACCCCAAAGAGTAAATGCGTGAAGGCCGAGTCGAAAGAAGCCCCGCGACGCCCCAGTCATCACATGCCTCGCCGTGTGAGAGAATTCAATGCAGAAAGTATACTGAGATCTCAAAACATACTCGCGTGGCTTGGGGGTGTGGCACCATAACTTCCGTTCGAGTATCCCGCCTTCGGAGCTACACCCGTCCCGTATACGCCCCGTACTCCATCGTCACCAGGTCCTAAGGACATGTCAGTCATCCCCATTAGTAGCAAGATCCCTGACTATGAGGGGCCACCTCACGGCTGGCGCATACCACCGCTTGCTATGTAAGGATGGCTCCTTCAACCCATACAACCACATGTCAGACTAAATCCAAGCAATGATTCTAGCACGGAATGATCAGATTGTGCAAGGTATTCCCCGGGCCACCCTAAAGGACCCGCCTCGACCGTCCCATAAACGACGATAGATCCATAAACTCGCTCAAATGAGTTGTGTAGCTACATCTGCTTCCCAATACTTATGCCCGCACGACAAAAGTGGGAAACATCACCACTCACAAACCATCTTCTGCCAGGAGGATGAGTCTATCTAGGACTTCACTAGAGGATTTCGACAGTTGTCCAACAAATCGACGATACAAAGAGGGACAAGGTCCTCCGTAACTTTCACAGCTTCGACCGACACTTTCTTCAAGTCGCTATCATTCGACCCGCCTCTAACGATGGAAGAATCCATACGACAAGGCATGCATACTTCTATGACCAAGACAATATCTGAAAAATCCCGCATACAGCTGAGGATGATTTCCACCCGTAATAGCAAGCCTACCAAGACTGGCAAACTGAGCAAAGGGGGAGCCGACTAAGGACCTAATCCGGGCCCCGGGGAATAAGAAGAGAGAATGAAATCTCCACAACTTTAATCCTAATCAACATCCCCTACAACATACTCCTCCTTAATCTAAAGATAACTTTAACTTTGTTCGTCTCCACTCAATTTGTTCAGATCCCAGTAATGCGATCGATCTCTACAGCGATACCATAGGACCATGGGCATGAACTAACATGCCAAACCTAAAGTTCCTAAGCATGTAAACTAATCCGAACACCACCTCGCAGGATATATCCTGATTCACTTCACCCGATAGAAGCCACACCAGAATGAAGAATAGCCAAGGCTTCAGCTCCCGTCGTGTGTGGGAGTCTCCGCCCCACCATCAATTACATATTGGGCGGCCCAGCCGATGACTAGTATTAGTCCAATCGTCAGAGGAAAAAGCTGCTGCGAGCAGCCACTATTCGAGCCCTGGTGAACACCACGCACCTCGTATAACAATAAAGCGATATTGTACCCTGGCCGACTACCCATATTCTTTCCTCCCATTAACCCTCATCCACTCTACACCACGATGCACTTCGTATTACTTTACGATTAACAATTTTGATGTACACAGAGTGCTCACTCTGGGTGAAGACGGCTAACTTGTTGCAACTTCCACCTTTCAAACATATGAAATTTCCGCTTGATAAACTTAGTCTCTACCGCGTATTCTCGGTCCGACGAATCGGGAAACTATCGCTAACCGTGCGATATTGCTCTCCCTTCATGAGGCCGACATCAGCCAGTTTTATTCTCAATCGCTGGAAGACTGGGGCCATACACGCTATCGTTGGCCTGACCCGTTGAACGCTTATGAAAGGTGACTTCAACCTACCATCATAATGATCACATTTAACCAAAGGCAGGATGACGACTTCCCGAGCAAACTGCCAAGAGCCAGCTATCAACTATCAGTACAAGAGCGTGAGAAAGGTGAAAGCCCCAACAATCTCGCTACTGAATCATAGTCCCTAGAATAGCAATCATAATTCACGCCCGCGGTGAGCGAAGACAGAACAATTAGTTATGGATCCCCTGGAACCAATACTCCTGGGCGGGCCGGATAAGCACACTTATGTCAATTCCCTCGCGTCCCAAGAGGAAAAACAACAATTGCAGCAGGTTTTGCTTGGTAACATTGACATATTCGCTTGGACTCACTCGGACATAACCGACATTAACCCTACGCATGCTTCTCATGTCAATGTTATCTCGCCTCGCTAATCGATAAAGAGGCGTTCCCCAACCTTTAATCGCCATCGATTATTTAGGCCGAGGTAGATAACCTTCGACGCAGGATCATCGTGGAAGTCAACACCGAACGGCGTTTAATGTGATGCGGTACCAAAAAAAGGTGGTAAGTGTGTAGTTTCATAGACATACCGGGATCTCAACGACGCCATTCTAAAGACAACTTCCCACTCAAGATAGACTGATTACGACGCCACATCCGTGCATGGTATGTCATTATTCTTGATGCCTTCCTCGTGTTACTTCATCGATCCCCATGTACCCGCCTCGACGCAGAAAACTACTTTGTCAAATTCCACAATCTGACCTCCCTTCATTATAATGCAATGCCGCTTTGGTTAAAGAACGTCTAATGACTTATCGTAGACCGTGACCAAGATGTTTAGACCGTTGTTTGGTAAACCATGCAGGTATATCGATGATATGTTATGAAGTCAAGAACTTTACCACACTACGACCTCGCAGGAAGCTGACATCCTCGCCAGTGGCATACGACATGAAACTCAACCCCCAAAGTGCGCCTTCTGGCCACTACTGTTTCGGGCTTCATGAAATGCAATTTTACACATTCCTGAACTGTCGGCTCCTAGCTCAAGAAAATGGATACAAATGTACCGACGGCTCGCAAATTCGCCTGAGGCGGCGTTGAGTTTCTCGCCACTGACTGGTTTAGCCATTCTTCGCCAATTCTTAAGGGTAAACTGGACGGGATGGGAATGAAGAGTGTGATCAAGCTCGTAGCAATCAAACACTATCTCATTTAATCCCCAAAGCATCGCAGTCTCGGGGCTTCATAGACACTCTTCATATATTTAGCAGTTTCAAATGTTGCAGTAAGCGACGTCTTGTTCAAAGAGGGTGAAGATAGCGTAGAGGCAGTTGTTCTTCGCCAACAAGTCCTAAATTACAACCAGATACAACCACCTTGAATAAAGTCGCTTAAATTCTCTCCAAATAGCAAGGCAAAGAAGCTTCGCCATACTTTCAAGCACACTCCTATCAGGGTGCTAACTAACCTCCCTTCGGCTACACCATACACAAGCCTGACTTTATCTCGGGAGTATCGGTCATTGAGATCGAATTCAAGCGACACAGATCCTCAGAGGCTTAAGGTTAGATCGAGGCGTGTCATGGCCGACTTTCTACAGGTCCTCCAACCCGAAACAAGCTTCTACTCCATTCAAATCGGGTGGACCCTTAGTGTAGATGGGGCATCTCGGCAAACAAGGGCCGACATTGGCCTCCAATTAAAGTCCCTGAGTGGGGACAAGATCGAGCAAGCTATCCTGATTGCGCTTCGTGCGTCAAATAATGAATCTAAATACAGCCCATCCTCGCGAGATCACTAAATTAAGCACACATTCACCGACAAGCCTATAATCCTAGAGTGATTCCAATTAGTGGTGTGGTAGGGAAACGCATTATGAGTCTCGGATCCCCAAATGGCAAAGTATGTAACTCTAGTTAAGCAACACCTGGTTGGTTTTTCAATGGAAGCCCAAATATGTCCTCGGGCGGACTCCCAATGAAAGAGCACACCTTAGCCGTTTAGAGCTAATGCCTCTACCTATACGTAAAAAAGATTCGCCTATATATTACCAGTTGGATTCCTCGATAACCACTATCCGTAAGCCAGCGGGCTAACTCTCCCCTTCCTCGGATCGAATTTATAGCACAATATATCAACACTCGAGAACTCCTTAACGGTAGCGACCAAGCTCACAAGGTCCGAGTTCAATCGCCATATTTTCCTTAATCAATCTGCAAATATTCAAACGATCCCTCGAACAAAGCCGTATCTCGAAATGCTTAACTACCAAACTGTGGCCGTGATGGCTCGCGACCGCACAAAGGATATAGGCAACCATCCGTGTTAACTCGGCACACTAGGCCCATACTGGGGGTGGCACATTAGCCGACCATGAAGTCTGACGATTATGTACGCGAATGTGATCAGATGTCAACGATGCACCCATCTTAAGATCGCCTTCGCCAAGATCTAATGTTTATCTCTAATCCTACGCCCTTCGCCAACGGAATTGACATAACATGGCCAATTCTACCACTGACTTAGAAAGTTGTTGGTGAGCTACCAATTACTTCAACAAATGGATAGAGGCTTCGAGGCTTTAGATTAATCAAAGACAAAGATCGCCACTGCTTTATCCGAAAATATCGCTTGTCGCTCTAAGATTCCCGCATAATTATATCAAAACAAAAGACCCCAACTCGACAACCGATCTGGCGTAAACTTCTGCTGAATTGAAAATAAAGAACTTACATCACCCCCTCCCTAGATTCAAGTAGCAACGACTGCTGAGGCCTAACAAACTCCCCGTCACTGCCTTAAAGAAACGATTGGACGCAGCTAAAGGCAAATGGGTGGACGAACTTCCCGGGGTCCTTTAGGCTTACAGAACAACCACCCACAAACCAACCGGTATATCCCCCTTCGCACTTAACTACGGGATGGAAGCTATAATCCCTACAGAAATAAGTATGCCTACGCTCTCGAAAGGATATGTCCGGAATAATGAGTATTGCAGTCCATAATCAAGGACATAGAGTGTTGCAGATGAACCGCAAGAGACAAGAACCATACCTGATAAAGATCCTACCATCATTCACCAGTAAATCTATAAACAAACGCATAAAACCCTGTTGCCCACTGTGAGGACTCCGGGTCTTAAGGAAAGTCTTCGAACACAACCGATCCAGCCAAGGTGAAAGCCTGGGCCAACTGAAGGGCCATATATTGTAACTTGAGCTCAGAATCCACCATAGCGCTTTAAACAAGCTGGGATGGAACACCTATACCTGCATCGTGGAATGTTATACACCTAAAAGGTACTATCAATAAAAAGATGAATTTTCCTATCCAGATCTTTATCAGATAATCTAAGTTATAAAGTTCGAATGACTCTAATGCCCATCGCCCAAAGATGGAGCCACCGCCCAACCGGGTTTCCAAAATAAAGTCCGAATTTGAAAGCAATGTCCCTGGGTCCTACTAATATGGTTAATGCCCAATCGTTCGTCAAGTCCGATGACGCTAATTTCTATCCTACCAAAGATGGTTAATGCCTAATCGTCAAGATAAGTCCGGATTGTGCTAATGTTCCTATCCGCCCAAAGACGGTTAATGCCCAACCTGGCGAAACTAAAGTCCTAATGGCGCAATATCCCGTCCGGCCCAATATGGTGGTTAATGCCTAATCGTTTAGTAAAGTCCGGATTACGCGAATGCTCATTCGACCCAAAGATGGTTAACGCCTGCAAATTTGGCCTGGGAGTAAAGTCCGATCGACGCGACGCCCGTCCACCCAAGATGGTTAATGCCCAACCCGCTCCACAAAGTCCTGATGGCGCGAATGTTCTATCCGCCTAAAGATGGTTAATGCCCAGTCGGCTCAAGATAAAGTTCTACGGCGCTAATGCCTCAACTGGACGAAGATATTAATGCCCAAATTGCTCAGACTAAAGTCCGACCGGCGCTAAATGCCCTGCTCGTCCAAGATGGTTAATGCTCACCGCCATAATAGCTCCTGATACGCTAATGCCCGTCCGGCCAAAGATGGTTGATGTCTAGCCGGATCAATATAAAGTTCTGGATGGTGTTATCGCTCGTCGCTCTGGGAAGATGGTTACGCCCAACTGCCTAATAAAGTCCGAATGGCATATTTACTATCCAGTTTTCTAGTACGGTTAATACCCAATCGCTTCCGCCTAACGTCCAGATGGCTCTAGAAAGTTAATGCTCTATCCGGCCTAGTAAGGATGATCTCCCAATACGACCTAAAAATCTGTAAATTGATGACCCACCAACGATCTGGGCGACACGCAATGTCGCCCAAAGCCTCGGATAGTGGGGAAGAGTGTAAACGAACCAGGGGACAATTGCCCAAACCTGGACAACAACATACTAATTACAACATCAACGCCCAATTTACTACAAAAAATGAACTACCTGACACAAGTGGAATCGCAAAGTCTCAAATAACACATGTTTATTAAGAAGTTCCACCACTTATCAAAATGTCGATACCATTGATGGGTAAAGGAGCAAAAGGCAAGAGCACGCTACCTTAGTCCCTATACAGAGAGCCTCGAATCTCCTCACTAATGTCCGCCCAGAGACATCGCCTTCACCAGAAATTAACACCCTGGGGCATCGAGGATTAACAAAGAACTCTGGAGTTAATGGAGTTATCATGTCCGGCATCCCGGCTGGAATCCTAAGCTTACTCCCACAAATATTATGTGCAAGGGCATAACAATTATAATAGTAATCAAGATAATCTCAAAGGCCACATACTTCGCCTAAAGCTTTCTTTCTTTAGAGATTCCTACGCTGAACTGGACAACTCGTTCGCTGTACCCCAAGCTCTATATGAAACTCGCGACGGCCGACGGCTCATTTCCTCCGCCTTCCGTCAGCCTCCTCCTGTGGCAGTCAAAGCCCGCTGAGTCTGATCTAACTCATACTCCACCCTTCGTTTGGGCGTCAAGAAGCAGGCTCGTTGACTCCGGCACTCAGATTCCAGATCTCGTGCCCGGCACCGCCCGCCGCTGATCTCCAATCAAGCCACGCTACTTCCATGACGAGCAGATCTCTCTCCGCCAAAGACGAAATAGCCTCTTTCAATGCCTTCTTAAATTCTCCAACTCTAGCGCCGCTTTGACTCGCCTCCATTAAGGAAGCACTCGTGGCCTTTACTGAGAACGCTTAATCGTGCAAGTAGAGTAGCAGCTTTCCGCTCTCAACTGGGTTTGAATTCTCGATGCTAAAAGGCCATAACCGGAGAAGAATCGCCTACGAAGAAACATATTAATGATATAACAATGGCGAAGAAATAATAATAGAACGAGATATGGTTTCCAAGCATACCACTCGCCGATGAAGTGAAAATTCGATGTTGGCCAGATCCCATCTTCGATCATTTGTTAGAGATCTTCTTAATAGTACTACAGGATCGAGATGGTATACTCTTCGCTCGTCTCGCCCAAATGTTACAAGCATCCGTAGCATCACCGGGGCATGATCATGCAAATGGTGGTAAGTCGGAGATTACCCGATCGGGCGGCTCCACCAATCAATAATCTTCGAGCACCCTTCCCTCACCAGAACCGATATCTCCTCCATGGGGGGGAGCCAGTCAGAATGAGGGATAAATTCACCAACATACGATCGTGATGCAACGACTCTCTCAAGGCCAATTTCCTGGGGTGGTACTTGCCCTATCTCGATCGGCTAACTACTCAAGCCAGTGAGGATGGACCATGATGAGTGTCTAAAACACTCGTGTTATACTTCACCGGGTTTGCCTTACATTTTTCGTGATTATTTTATATTTAAATACGAAGTTTTAGAATGACATTCGATTGATGATCGTTTGTGTGTTTAAAAGAGCGCTAAGATTCGTACAGAGGAAGCAATGCATAAAGATGACTGGAACGTTACTGACGCCCAACGCTTTACGCCGACGCCGCGCCGAGTCAACATATAAAGAAGCCGCCAGTTAACGCCGCGACGCCCAACGTCACACGCCCCAACGCCGCAGAACGCCGACGCCGCCGCAGCTATTCCTAATTATTAAAAGTAAAAGGACCGTGAATTCAAGGATTGGGAATTGGGAATTGTACGAACCAGGCGGAATCAGAAAGGCGAGGACATCGATCTTAAGAGCCCTGATTTGTACTTTGTTTTGATAATAGAACTGATGTTTTATATATCACATTCCTGGTATTTCTTATTCATGATGTCTCTGCATCTATATCTAGGGTCTTATTAACTCCTCACGTTTGAATGGATTAAAGTTTATTAATTTATATTATTCATTGATTTATGATTCATCATCTCGCTTTACATCTGCGGGATCAAATTACACAGGATGTTTCACAACATTATCATGATCATACTGTAGATCCGAGATTCGAGAGACGAGGATTCCTAGGATATGAGTAGAAAGCAGCCTTTGGTTTGATTCTAAACAGAGATATTCCGATCCCGAAGGTGCAATTAAGGCTAGAACATTTTACATTCTAGTACCGAGTTAGGTAGAGACACACTCAACTCTACTAGCGAGATAGGCAATACACTGAGAGAGGGTGGATCTCAAGCAGATCACCTCACATTTAATAAATCATGAATATACTCAATATCATCTTAAGAAATAATCTGACTGAAGTGTTGTGGGAGATATAACCCTAGTCTCCCATTACATAGTAATTCATTCAGAGCGCTTGTTTATTTTTACTTTCGTACATTAGTAACCTTTACACAATACGACATCCGCATAATATTTGAAAAGTAAATCTCGTAGTCAATCACTCATCCTCGATCAGACATTCAGATTCATTGGTACATCAGACATTGGGCGACAAGGCACTTCGCGCACTTAGCGCACATTTTACACACCACGTTTTCTAGCCTATCAAGTTTTTGGTACATACTGATGTTTAGAGGATATAGAATAAAGCAATTGATATTACTTTTGGAATTTTGTTTATTTAGTATTACAAGGCCGGTAATTTGGTCTTGTTGTTTCGTGTGATTGCAAATTAGATTTCAAAGAGTACTTGCATCGACGATCAGTCGACCAACATCCGCTGATCCTCGAACTGCAACGAACTTACATTAACACGCCGAGAACAGAGAATGTGAATTAACTCAGAATTTAGCAACATGGAGAACAATGAAGAGCAGATCTTAAAGATTGAAAGTGAAACTTGAGCCACGCAGAGTCGAATCGGGAATAATCTTAAGAAATCACACTCCAGCCATCGATACAAACTGCACGATCCATTTATGCTAATAGAGGAGTTTGTTCTACCGCCACTTGTTCGGGGATACTATCGTAAGACCACCTATTCAGCAAACAACTTCGGAGTTGAAGCTCGGCCACTTTACGTATGTTTTAACATCTTATTCCTACTCTGACGTTTAACGAGAATCCAAACATGATTCACCAACTTCTGAAGTCCGCGATACGATCAAGTACAATGGAGCATCAAGAGGCACCTGTGCTGAGACTGCTTCCACTCACTAGTGATAAAGCCAAGCATTGGTTAACAGTTAGCCACCTGGATTCCATTACCTCATGGAACGATGAAGTGCAATTCGACTAGTTCTTCCACCTCGAAAATCAGACAACTTGTGTAAGAGATCAATACTTTGACAACTAGAGGGGAGAACTGGCAGGTACGACTGACACGAACTATTAAGAAAGTGCCCAGATCATGGATCACTGTATGGATGCAGTCCACTTCTATAATGGTCCGAGGAATGCAACGAACAAGATCGATGCCTCTACTGAGAAGACTAATGAAGAAACCACGACTGCTTATGAAATTCCTGAAGATGCTTAATTCCAATACAAATCAAACGCTCAGTGGAGAAGACTACACCAAGAAAAGTCACGGTGGTACTCTGATAATGAAGTTCAACACCGATGACTGATGTGGGCACAAATTCGACCAAACAGCTTAACTGTGACAAATATGAATCCACGCCATACGCACCAACCCACGGAGGTCAGAATTTCGGGCGAGACAACACACAGCACGTAATGTCGGGCCAGAAACTAAACCAGAAAGGTGCCCAAGACGTGTCGAGGTTCAATCAGAGCCAACCACAACAACAAGGACAAAGATGGGAAACAACTATCGAGCCAAAATGAAGGCCAAGGGGTGGCGAATAACTTAATCGTAATCAATGAACAGCCAAGGATATGGACGGAGGAACAATCGTAACACCACATGCCAATTAACTCGAGGGAGTGAACCACCCCCGAGAAAAAGGTGGACTTGTAACATGCCCTCGCACGCATGTTTCACTCACACACGCCTTTATGAATGAGATAAAGGCGACATGCAAATGTTACCTAATTGAACAACTGCGGTACGCTTGAGAAATTTCGGAGGTGTCGTATGGGTCACGGCGCTTTGTTAACAGTAAAGGCAACAGGTCCACTACCAAGCAATCTAGAGTGTAAAACCCTAGAGGAGAAGGAAAGAGTATCAAGGCCATCACTCTAAGGAGTGGAAAAGAGTTGAAACCCTGAGCCAAATCTGGTATGAGAATTGAAAATTAAGGAGCAAGACCAGCATCCCAAAAGACCGATGAAAATGAGCAACCCCAGTTATGAGAGCAGCCAAGGATAATAAAAGTAGGAAGAAAACCGAGAATGACAAAATAGATGAACCTGGCTATACTCAATCCTCAGATCCTCAGAGAGGTCAAGAAAGGTAAGTCGAGAAGGCTTGCAAAGTTTCTCGACATCTTCAAGAAACTACATTAATATACTCCTTTTCGGAGGCACCGAGAACATGCTTCTGGGCCATTAGTGAAATTATGAAAGATTCAAGTGGCAAGAAGAAGTTTGGAGGAACATGGGACCACGCCTTTAACTGAGGAATGCAAGCACATCCCGCAAAGAAGCTTCCCAAAACTTCAAGATCCTAGCCATATACCGTTTCAGAATCGGGGGATCTGGAAAAGCCCCAGGTGACTCGGGAGCCAACATCAACTCGATACCGCTTCGATGTTTAAAAGGCTAAAGTCGGGGAACTAAAATTCCACCACAATCAACTTGAAACTTGCGTATTGTGTCATACCAACATCCTGGGAATAATCTAAAATGTCCCAGCAAAAGTTGCAAATTTGTTCTTCCAGTTAGAGATTTCGCCATTCCCTGAGATAATTTATACATCGACTAATTCCATCATACTCTGGTGCACCCTTCCCGCCACTCTGAAAGCTCAAATTAATGTGGGCAAGGTAGTGAGTTTCAAGCCTGAGAGTCCAAGAGACGAGATAACTTTCCATGTATTCCGTACCATGAAGCATCCAGATAACGATCCAAATGAAGATATCTCTGAATCAGACCACATTGCAGAGATTTTGTAAGGCAATGCAAAATTTTCGTGAATAAGCCATTATCGCACGTAAAGACACCTAGAGAAGTGCAGGGAATGAACAAAAATATTTCATCCAATTCGGTGCATGGGTCAGAGTAATTTTGCAAGTGGGATGCGTACATTCTGCCAAGCATATCGCATACTGGAATTCGTCGCCGAGCTAACGACATTAAACATGGGCGCTCGGGAGGCAAACCCAAGTTTTTCAATTTTCCCTTATCCGAAAGCAAATTTTTACTGGTTCGTCACAGGTTATTTGTTTGATTTTTGTCTCAGAATCGGTATCTCTTGGTTTTTTACTTTGTGGACTCGAACGCAGTAATCGGAGAGGATCCGCCATGCAGAGCATTACAAAAGTCCGAGAGTCACATTTACAAGAGGAGGTCTCTTATCTTAGACCATGGTTGCCAATGAATATTTTAGGCCTTCTCTGTGAACGCTTCCAGACGTTGCTCTCAACGCCGACGCCATTTTAACCTCCTCCGAACGCCGCGATTGATATCAACGCCAGCGACGCTGATTTTATCCTCCGAACGCCGCGACAAGGTTCTAACGCCGCCAGACGCTGGAAGCTCTTTCTCCGAACGCCGCACGCGTTCCCCGCGGCGCTAAACACCTCCTGGGCCGTTTACCCCGTCGAACTCACCTTCAATCCTCACTTCTCCTCGCGACACCTCTTCTCGCCGACTACGGAGTCCCTACCACACCGGCCCGGCGCCGCGTTTCGCTCGACGCCGACCGCAAGACCGCCACCACCCAGCTTCTTCACTCTAAATTTATCGCCCTTGCTCCAAAGACCATCCGGCCACCGCTCACCGCTGCCACCGCAAAGGACCCAGGATCACCGTATTCTTCACTCCTATCGTTTTCGCCTGGGACACTGGCTATTTTTGGGTGGAGTGGACGAGTGATCGAAGCTGCTAGGATTAGTACTGTTTTGTTTTTATTTTCGTATTTGTGCTGTAATTTTGTTTCGTTACATCATGTTAGCTCAGGCTTTGCTTTTCTCATTTTAATTTGTCGAGTCATGTGTTTAGTTTCTTGTCAGGTCAGAAGAGTCATATCTATACATAAAGGGTTTCCACTCCGTAGTTTGTGTGTGCCATGTTTGAGAATAAAAGATCACTTTCGGGGTCGAACTACTCATTGCCATGAAAATTATGGATGATGTTTCGGGATGGCTCTGCATCAGGTTTGAATGAAGGAGGCTAGCCAACCACTCGCAGTCAAGAAACTATTTCAATGAGCCTATCACTCTCACACACAAAATGATCTCTTAGGTATACCTAGGTACTAAGCCCGCCTAACAAGGTTCAACAAACCCTGGGAGTCTCTAAACACTAAATAGATGGGACAATCGTAAATAAAAGAGGATCGCTCAAGCCCCAAACCAAAAAAAAAAAAAAAAGCAAGAGAATATATAGAGATGTAATGTCGGGCCTCTTCCATCCTAATCCCGGCACAAATCCGAGGGGCCTTTTAAAGCCCAATGCCCCGAGACAACCGGGCCCGGAGTTTACTGACGATCGCCTGCAGGACAAGAAAGATGGAAGTTACCTACGCCTTAGGGCCCTTGCAGTTTAGTCGAAAGGTTCGGGGTGACGCTCAGGAATCGAATGCCCTGCCCTTATCCAATCGGGGTGGGGGGAATCACCAACTAATCCCCGCTACATGGACACTTCTCTCTCTTTACCATGAAACCCGCGGCACTAGTTTTGTTCTATGCAGTGAGATATAGTAGGTATTGTGAACCTATATGTCTGAATTATTTTCAGAGTTAGATTTTCCCACCAGTGAGTCAACCTGCCTCGGGGGCCGTAACCTAGGTATACACTAGAGGTCATTTATTCAACGCATTGGCAGGTCTGGGAAAGGCTATTGAATACAGAGGTCGAGGCATTAGTCACTTCTCACGAATTCAACCTTAGTTCTTTAGAAAGTTGAACACCCGCGTGCATCCTCGTGGAACTTCGAACAAAACTAAGAATAAAGGTGAGCTTCCATTCCATTTCGATCTTCTACTTCTATCAGCATGTGCATCACTATCTTCGTGTTGCACTATAGTACATGTAGTGTGTGTTCTATTTAGAGTCGCTCGCCGAGGACAAGCAAGAAACTAAGCTCGGGGGTGTGATGAGGTCTAAAACACTTAGGTTATAATTGGGTTGTCATTTACATTTTCGTATTATTTTATATTTAACACGTAGTTTTTGTGTTCTCGATATCCGACGGTGATCGGGTTTGAAAAGCAAAGTAAAGCGGCGCTTTTGTAGCATTTCGTACGTGAGGGAAGCAATGCATAAAGACGATTAGGAACGCCGCTGACGCCCCAACGCCGCTGACGCCTAACGCCGCCGGACGCTGAAATAATATATAAAGAAGTCAAGAGGTTTGAACGCCACATCCTAACGCCGCACCGCCGCGACGCACGCGAAGTTATTCCTCCTCACCATTGTGCCAAATGTGACCGCACTGAGGGGGATCGGAAATCTAGAATTGTACGAACTTCAGGTGCGGAAATCGAGCAGAGGACATCGATCTCGCAAGAGCCCGTGATTCAGACTTTCTTTGTTTGATAATGTAACCGATGTTTATATATCACATCTTGGTATTTTCTTGTTCATGATGTTCTTAGATCTATATCTAGTGGTCTTGCTGAACCCGTCACGTTTGGAATGGGATTAAAGTTTATTAATTTATATTATTCATTGATTTATGATTCAATATCATCCGCTCTTACATCCGTGGATCAATTGCACTCGCGATGCTCGTCAACATTAGCATGATCATACTAGAGATCCGAGGATTCGAGAGACGAGGATACCTAGGGATATGAGTAGAGTAAATTCCTTTGGTCGATTCTAAGAATGTATATTATTCTGACCGAAGGTACTAAGGTTAGAACATTTGCCACTTCGTAGCAATCGAGTCAGAGATACACTCAACTCTACTAGCTTAGGATAGCGAATACACCCCGAGATGGGTATCTCGTAAGCAAGATCACTCACATGAATAAATCATGAATATACCGAATAATATCATCTTTAAGAAATAATCCATCGAAGTGGCAAGGGAGACATAACCCTAGTCTCCATTACATAGTAATTCATTCGCATCATTGCTGATTTACTTTGTGACATTAGTAACTCATACAATAATGCACATCCGTATAATATTTGAAAAGTGCAATCAGAGTCAACTCACCTATCCCCGTGGATCGACATCCTGCATCATTGGTACACTCAGATACTGGGGGCGACGCTGCAGACTACAAGACTTAGGCGCACATTTTACACACCACGCTTTCTACCGCAGACCACTTTGACGGCTAGAACCGGAAAGCCTTCCTCGACTCCGCCAAGGTAAAGCTCCCGCAGTCGGCCGGTCTTTCAAACCCATCTCAAAGTGAACTCCAAGATGACAATGGCCTCGCACCTCCAGTCCTGATCCAGCAAGGCCGGGCTCGATCCTCCCCACATTTGGGATCAGATTAGCCGCTGGCTTCAAGACTAAAGATCTCACTTCCGCTTCAATCAGCCAGCCAGAATCAAACCAAATATCTTCCCTCTTCCTCTTCTTCTTCCCATTTCGTGGAGCGATGGGATATTGGAGGGACCCACGGAAAGAAATCCTCCGCCCCGCTCTCCAACAACTTCGTCGCCTCGAGTCCTCCTTTTCTTGATGCTCGGTAAGACTCCGAGTCCCTTTATCGTCAAGGAAGGACGCGCCCAAACGACTAATCTCCTCAACCCGCCCGGATTAGGCGTGATCCGAATCCTCATCATACAGGAAGGTTGCGGTCGATAATCACCATCTCCCAACCACCCGCCTCGCTATACGCTCGGGTCGGAGAAGAACCACACGGGATTAAGCTCAAAAGGTCCGCAGTGAAAAAGTGCTCATCTTCCACAACCTTCGAGGGCGAGGACGTGGGATTGACGGACATGATAGTGGAGATATGGCGTGCTTAAATCATGCAAATTCTTCTCATATGGAAGAATGACTCATATCGCCGCTTCCCGCCGAAAATTCCATACCTCTGATTGTAAACTCGCTCTTTCCCCACCAATGCACCATTTTCGTCTCTTCGCTTCCGCAAGAACAACCTATTAATAATGAAACACGGTACATGAATGTAAGTATACAAAAATGCATCAAAGAAGTTATGCCTCACATTTCGCACACACTTAAAAGGCGATCGAATGATTAACATCAAATGGAAGGTCGAGGTACCCGGGTTTCATCTCAAGTCCCCCGACCAGATCACCCCTCGCCCTCACTCGGCACCGGAGTCCTCAGAATCGACTACAACTGGACTCTAGGCTGACATGGACATCCGACCACCTTGCGCTACCCTCAAGGTATAAGCAAAACAAACCTCCACCAACGAAAGACTGTCGGTGAAACATGTTCGCACACAAGACCCACACCCGGGATGACGCTTCGGGGTGAACAAGGGCGTGGCGTCGATAAAGTGCGGTGAATTGGGCTTTCACCAAAGACTTGACATTGTGGAAGAGAAGCTCCACCGCCGCTTGCTCCCGAGTGAAAATACCGGGCCAGCACTTTACCCACAAGATTGAGTCGGCCATCCATAACATAACGTCAATGTCATCGTGAATTTCACGTGAAGAGGTCTTAACTCCTCCATGATAAGGAGGAGATGATGCCGCTTGTAGAAGGCGCCCCCGGCACCCGCTGGCAACCCGCCCAGTCGGGGTGAAAGCCCTTCCGACCTCCCGCCTATCTCTACAAGGTATTGCACAAAAAAATGGAAACGACAATCAACCCTAAGCCATGATAGAAACCTCGTAAAAGGCGAAACCACTTGTGTTTCCAATAAGCCCGGGGGCAGGAGCCCCAAATTCGTAAGCTCCACACACAATAATAATACCACACCCCCCCCACACACACACACACTATCCTAACGCCGAAAACATGCCATAATCGAAATCAACGAACCTGCAGTAGGAATGAAGGTTTACTTTGTATAATGGAAACTAAATAAGAGGCATGGAAGAATCTAAGCCAACACGCAACGCCGCACCCGAGTACCCATAGAAAATCTCATTAGAAGGAAATACAAGATATTAAGATGAAATAAGTATATTAAATCCGTGAAATGGCTCCCTATATATTAAGTGTCTAGAGTCTACAGACGCATTAAATGCGCCGCTGACTAATCTCCTCCAAAACCAATTTGAATTCTAAATGACGCTTCGTTTACTAGGCACACAAACGAACGGGCTAGGCCTGAACCTCAGCACCCACAGCCACGCTCTCGCATCGCTGCCAACCATATTATTTCTAAACCGATCCATTTCAAGCGCATCAAATACCATAGCCTCCCCCCGCAGACTAAGTCCTTGTCACTAGCCTGAATCGGGAAGCATTAGAGCACAATGTAGCAAGAATACATAAAATTTCAAAAATGTAACCATTAATTACCCCAAAAGACGTTCATATAGTTACACAACAACTGCTTATACCAAAGTAATCATACTATGATTGGCACTGATCCATCCAAGCCAAATCCAAAGACCACAAAAAAAAAAAAAAAAAAAAAGATGCTAAACAAGTCACAAAGGCTAGAAGATAAGTCCATTTAAGGTGGAAAGGGACATAAGATCCTCGTTGATTCGTGGCGTGGCAAGGAGCACAAAGAGCCCCGTTGATTTAGGAGGGGGTGTTCTTGGTTGCAGAGGATTCCATTCAAGTTTTTGAACCACCCAGAGACGCAGCCAACTCAAGAATATCCCTCCCAACGCAAACAATTCCGACTCCGCTCAATCCTTTCGAACTTGGCCCTAATCCATGCTTGACAATCACGATTAACCCTCTTCATAATCCTCAGCCCATGCAAAGAATCACGTAAGTACAACCTCTAAGAATCGCCAACCAAAAAACCACCCCATTGAATAAACTAGTAATAACTAATGGCACAAAGAATCCTTCCTCCCGAAACCTTTATGTGACCTCCAAACTTCAAAGGAATCACACAACCACATCAAATGTGACTTCAAAACTAGGAATTTCTAATGTGTAAGATTGAACACCTCAAAGATTAACGATCCACCAATCCTACACATCAAACAGTTCCCAATATTATTCTTTCCCGCCTAACTCCCACATCAAGCAAGTCCCAAATATTCTCTTTCCCGACCCAAAAACGACCTCCCAAGTCTTAAAAGGGGGGCATCAGGGAATTAATGGCTTGCCTGCACCCTCCAACCACAGCCTACCAATACGAGCCTGGGAACTTAAACCCACAAAGGCCCACCCACGAGCCCAATCACCTTCATTTACCAGTCAAGCCCAAACATACTTCCCCACGGTGGGATATAATACTGGTATTAATCTTTCCGACCGGCACTATATTTAAGAAGGCAAATTTCATTAACCTCTCTCAGATTGAACAAATAACCCATGAGTCACACACGAACCACCCCTGACGTATGGCCAAACGCAATAATGGAGTAGAAGATGCGTGGAATTTGCCATTCAGCGCGCCGCATCCAAAGGAATCAAAAGTCATAACACGCAAACAAAGCGCCCACCTTCCTTCCGCTTCTGGCGAAATCGTCTACTTCCCTAAAAAGCTGACAACCGCCTCCTCCATAAAAGAAGAGGGGTGACAATCATATAGCTGCAAGACATCCTTGACTAAAATTTCACTCTCCAGATCTCCTGATCTGACTTAGGCATCGGAGAGGCAACAGGCGCACCACCGCTGTTTTCTTGTTTGTTTTGCAAGTACATGTTGGCAAGTTGATGCTCCGACGATCTAGTGACTCAGAAAATTCAGGAGACTACAGCTTTTTGTCCTTTATTCTTTGCACTGCAGAAAACCTCGTAGAAGGGTGACAACTATACCTTTCTTCATGTGAAAAGGAATATTAAATAGAAGAAAATTGAATTAAACTCGAATTTCTTAAAAAAGGAGACTTCATATTAGCCTTCAAAGACTCTAGGTCTTTTTGGTTTAATTGATAGCTGGTGTTGATAATTGATAGCGAGTTATCATATTCCTAATTTTTTAATTAAAAAAAAAAAAAGAAAATCCAAAAGAAAAGAGGCCAAATTATAATTTTTTTTAAAATGAAGGAGTTTTAGGGTAAATATGAAATTTGTCTTAGTATAGAAAGGGTTCTTTAGCTCATATGACCCATTCTTCATTCCATTTTTTTCAAGAGAGAAAGATGAGCTAGAGTTTCAAAAGAGGGAGATTTTAAGCTTCAAAAACTTTATCTCAATTAAGTATTTCATTCCTTGATTTTTTGTAGTTAGATTTTTAAAAGAGCATAGATTTTGTGCTTAGAAGCTCCTAAAGCTTTAAATTTGAAACCCTAAAATGATTGGAATAGTAGAAGCAAGAATCTTAACTTGAGTTTGATGTTTGATATATTTTGAGGTAATTTTCACTTTAGGGAATTCCTGGGAGTTTGAAACTTGTGGTTTTCAAACTTCCAAATTTGAAACTCAAATGTAAAAAGAGATATAGTATTGAGAATGGCTTAGAATGAGTATATGAATTGTTTTGGTGATTCTTGGGCTACCAAGCTTTAGATTTAAAACCCTAAAGGATTCCTACTAGTTACAAGTTACAAAGAATCATTTGTTCATAAGAGATTTGAGGATGTCAACCAAAAATTATGTTTTATGGTAAAATCCATAATTTTAGGGATTTAAGGAATTGATAGAATTGGAAAATTGGTGATGTTAAGACTTTTGGAAAAAAAAAAAACCCCTAATTTATTTAAAATTCTCAAGTTAAAAAGCTTTTGTGATTTTAGGTTTTAATACTTCGGGTTCCTAAAGAAAATAGAGATATAAAACCTATAATCGTGAAAGAAATATTATTTTATCTAATAAGATATCACTCATATTTTTCAGTGATGGTAAACTTTTTGTATTTTGATTTTGATAATATCTTAAAATACCAGGTAATGAAGATTAATGTAATTTTTCATATGTAAACAAAATATCTTGTTATTATATGTGATTATGAGTTTTGAAAATTTCTATTTATTTAAATCACATGCATGGATCAAATACATGTTTTGTATGGAAAATAAATTTGAGAATGTTTATGGTAAATATTGAAAATTATGGAGATATACTTGTATTTTTGTTAAGTTGGAAACATGAAGGAAATATTTGACTTTGGTTTATACTTCTGGCCGTTTAATGGGTTAATAGTTGACAAATATGACTCCACACAATGTGTTTAAACTGACAAATACGACTCGATCAATGGGTTATAAACTTGACAAATACGGCCCCTGTCAATGGGTTATAAACTTGATAAATATGCCCCTATTAATGGGTATAAACTGATAAATACGATCTCTACCAATGGGTATAACTGATAAATACGGCCCCCATTAATAGGTATAAACTTGACAAATATAGCCCCGATCAATGAGTACAACCGATAAATACTTGCCTTACAATAAGTATAAATTTGATAAATATGTCCCTACTAATAGGTTATAGTAGCTGACAAAGGGTCATCACACCAAGTTATAATAGTTGACATTTTATTTGAAACAAATATGTTTTGATAACCAAAAGTATAAATATTTTGAAATGACCATTGTCAACGTGTTAAAATTGTTGACATTTTATTTGAAACAAATATGGTTTTGGGAACCAAGAGATATGACTATTGTCAACGGATTAAAATAATTGAAATTTTATTTGAAACAAATATTTTCAGAACCATAGAAATATATGTGTTTTGAAACATTTATGGAATTGTTTGAGAAATATAAAATATGATGAATATCGGATTGAAATATATTTTTATGAGATTTATGAGGAAAATAAAATATGTTATATTTCCATTCTATGAATTTAAAATATTTGATCCATTAAACTATATTAACATTACTTATCGGGCTTTTAGCCTACTCTAATGTTGATCATTTTCGTGCACCCTAGACTTTGCGATGAGTGATTTCTGGGGTAGACATGATGAAAGGAGAACTATTTTGAGTTGTTGTTTGTTGAAAGACTTAGGATTGTTGTGACTACTTAATGTTTTAGGATTGAATGTTTGCAAAATTTCATTTAAAGGATTTTATGTTGTTAGAATGTTATGTTTTGAGAAAATTAGTTTCGGAAATTTTATCTTGTTAGAAGATGTAGGTTTAATGATATTTTGTTATATTTTGGAATGTTTTATGTCATTGGGAGATTTTGAATTTTACGAAATTGGTTTAATTTTTCTTGTGAGCATATTAAGGACAAACAAGATTCATAAGCAGAAATTTTGAATGTGTCATTTATATATAGGGTTTTAAAGTCCTATATATGAATGGATAGTAACACCCTTAACTTGAAGTTCAGTGTTACGCCGGTGTCGATAGTCAGATACTGTGTGAGTAGCTAATATCGGGTGCGTAGTATCCGGTACTATAGCCGATTATAAATTACTATTTGGTAAAATAGTTATTGAAGCGTTAATTTACCTACATGTATTACGGGATTGAGTAGATATACAAATATAATATATATATAAAAAAAAAAAAAGACAAAAAACAAGCAGTACCTTAGGCATGTTTGGTTCCCATTTTTGAAAATTGTTCTTAAGAATAGTTTTTGAAAACACAAAGAACACCATTTTTGCTGCTCAAAATTGTTACATTTGAATCAGCTGCTTTTGTGATTCTCCTGTGTTTTCCGAAACAAAATTCAAGCCAAAAGGTTTTTTCCTCGTTCTCCTTATTTTTGAGAACATAAAATGCAAAATACTTAACCAAGTTCTCAGTTCTCAAGTTTTATATCTAGTGATTGATTTTTTTAAAGAATTTCAAGTGATTGATTTATTTTATATATTTTGAGAAATTTTATATTGTTTATGTTTTATATAATGTAGTAGATAATATCTATATTATTTTTACCAATTTTTCGATCATTTAGTTCTGTATAAATGAATATTGTTGATGAAATAGTAAAAAATATTTATTACACAAATAAATATTTCTAATGTTTGGTGTTTGTTAAAAAACATTTCAATGTGATATTACATGATATAGTAATTTATTAAAGAATATCTATTTTATTTTATCCATCACTATAAAATAGTAAAAATAAAAATATTTATGATAAAATAAAAAATAAAAATACTTGCATTATGATTTTAATTAATAATAAAATTAACAAATTTTAATTACTATAAATTCAAATTTTTAAATAAAATTATCAAGCTAAAAGATTTTTTAACATATTTAATGGGTATAAAAGAAGTACAAAACATTACTACAATTGATTGATATATATATAAAATAGTAAAATAAATTTGAATTAACAAATAAAAATAATTTATTATTATTTTTTCAGTTTTCTTATTTTCTTCCTTTTCTTTCTTATTTCTTTTTAACTGATTATAAACCAAGTTTATTTCTTATTTTTTCTCAAATCAATATTTTCTCCCTTCTTCTCCCTTACACTTTCCTCCATGTAACAATAAGATAATGTACATAGTATATAATAAGATTTAAATAAAAAATAATATCAAGTAAAGATTAGTAGCTTCCCATGTAAATAGGGAGAGAAGGATAAAAATAGGAAGTTGGATATTTTAATAAAAACGTTTCAGAAAAAGCTACTATTTGTAGTTTTTTTTTTTGTTCTATCGTGAGTTGTTTAGCCTAATCGACTATTAGGAGCTGATTAAATGTATTTATCAAACACCCTATAAAAGTTTTTAATTTGAGGGGTGGAATAAGCTATCAATTCATGATAGTTCCTCCAATCAACTCAACTAAGTAACTCGAATCGACTTAAGCTCATCTAAAGATTAGGACACTTAATCCAATCAACTCTAAGTACTAATTTAATAATTAACTATATTATGCTCAATTAATCAATACTGGTAAGTACTATGGTCCCAGCTCCTGCCTCCCACACGCCCACCTCAAGAGCCCCAAAGGACCCAACCCGGAAGCCAAATTTCGGGCCTAGGAGCGCCCTACAGATCCCTCCGCCGGCAATTCCCAAAGAGATTAGGCCCTGTGCGCCCAAATTTAAGAACGCGCCGGCCAATCCTCCGCCCGGTGCCCGCACGCCTTTTACCTGTGTGCTTACTTTCCCGACGGCAACTCCACCAAACGGTCGCAACCCGCCAGCCATAGCGTGTTCTCCCATGACCAACCTCCGCTCTAATCGTGATAGGAAAGCACTCATACGGCAGCTCTATCGAGAAGCGTATATGTAAAATAAGAATAGTCATCTTTCCCGAAATAAGAGCCACCTCCCCTATCACATGGGAAGAAATCACTTTACCTCCGAAAGCAAGACGGATCCTTTTCTCCTTCCATAAAAGAGAAGCAAGTCACACTAAACGAGGTACGAGATTCTGAATCGAGATAATTGTTGCTCTAAGCTTGAAGTCTTCCGGAAAAAGACTAATTTTGCCATCGGAGGGGCTTAATTTAAACACCACCGTCGTTTTCTTATTTGTTTCAGAAGTCATAGGCCACCGGTGAAAGTTCGACGATCCATATCGACTCGGTGAATTCACGACTACAATCGCGCCGCTCATGGAAACGCTGAGCAAGAAATCTCAGAGGCGACACGAGCTCGTACACCCACTCTAAGTGACCTCCCGATCTCCAAAGCCTCGCAATTTCGAACATCCCACCGTGACCGTCGGAATTTTCACTGCCATAAGCCCAAAGAACCCAAGAAACCTTCCACTCCATCGAGGACCGGGCCTCCACTCCACCGCTGTGAGATGGAGGCAGCAAAGGTAAGGAGTGCACTCAACAGACGGCCGACCACGAGAACAGTGGACCATTCGGCAGCAGAAAATGATCGCCTACGAAAACGCTTAGAGTCTAACAAGCCTGGGAACCCCCAAGGTGTCGCCCAAAATGAGCCCCTAGCCCGGGCAAATAAAGGGAAAGAGCCCCTCCTACCCGACCATGTGGATCATCAGTTGATAACAAGCCTCTTCTGACAATTTCCACTTCCCCGTCACCACCCCCGAGCAATGCGGGTTTCGAGTCCGTAAAGAGACTCACCAAATTCCAAATGGCCATGAGCTTTAACACCCATCGTCTGGGTAATTTAAGAGAGAGGGCAGCGGTGGATGGACCCCGCTCACACCGTCCCTAACATGTTGTTAATTCCGCCTCGGGAACCCGCCTCCATTTTTACATGCATCAGATTCACCAGAGAGACTTTCCGCATACCGCCCCTTTTATCCCCGTTCAGTGGACCCTACGACATGCTGTTGTCCTCCCTTGGGCCGCATATTTAATTATGAACCTCCTCGTTGATCTGCATTCCGCCATTCGCATGCACGACTGATCCTCTGATCCTTACGATCACATGCTGCACTTCAACCAAGCGATGATCTTCAACGTCGGGACGAATGGACTTATATGTAAATGTTCCCATGAAATTTCAACGCCCAAATTGCCTAGTTCCACAAGCTCCTGTGAGGGTCAATAAACTCGTTCGTGAGTCGCGGGTCGCGGTTCGCCTCCCAAGATCTCGTGCTCGCTAGATGTAGCGAACATCGCCCCTCCGTGCTATCCTAAACGAGAAGACACGAATCCATCCGGATTTCACACGTTGTTCTGATGCCGCCCAAAGATATCGATATTTACGCATGGATGCAATCCTACAAAACTTCCTCAAGAAGCTCTGCACTGCAATCCACCCCGTTCTTCCAATCTTTATCCCTAGATCCGCCCACAACCATAGAAGAATTATATCGGCGGGCAGATAAGTTCCCCACACTGGAAGATAACATTCGAGCCGCCTCGCAAACTGTAATGATAACCACCCAGAGTGGCAAGTCGGCCGCCAAAGGCTCATCCGAACAGAAGAGCAACCACAACAAGGGTCAGAAGCGCCCCGACGGGCAGTCCGATAAGAGGAAGGAGCCCCCCCAGTTCACTCCTCTCAACATCGCCTATGACCGGCTCCTACTACCCCTCATTCGGACCTCCCGATTTCCTGGGCGGTCTCCCTCCCATGAGGGCCCTGACCAACAGAATAGATCCCTAAGGTGCAATTATCATAGGACCATGGCCACAAGACTCAACCACGCCAAAGTCAAGTTCCCATTGTGAAAACTTATTCGAGCTCGGGCACCTAGAGATATATACGAGAGTCAGTCCAATCCGGTAGCAACCGCCCCACTGTACCTACTGTGTGGTCGTTTATCGACACTGAGATGCTTCTGCCCCTGGCCAAACCCATCAACTTTATACCTGGGACCACACAATAGCTAGCATCACCAAAAGCAAAGAAGAAAACGCCCAGCTACTCACCGTAGAGCTGTGGTAACACTGGCCAAGGCTGTGGAGAACACCACAAAGAGGCTCACCCGATCGACTACCAATATCCTTCCCCATGTTAACTCACTGAGCCATTACCCCCTCATTACGACAGATCAGACTTACCGGTCAATTAATCCGCTTGACAGGCACATGTCCTCGTCGACCGGGTGCAAAGGCAAATTATTTATTACACTCCAACCTTTTGCCATTTAGAGTCCTAATTGATCACCTTAGTTCCGCCAGCAGGGTTTTATCGGGGTTTAATGGGGCTACCACATCGACAAATGTGGATATCTTCTTCCCGTCGTGGCGGCCCTATGACTCAACAACATCGGTTTCAGAGTGCAGACTTAGGTCCATACAATGCCATCCTGAAGGCCCGGATATGGCTACACGCCATGAAAGCCATACCTCCACATACCATCAAACCATCGCCTACCGATCACAGCCGGCAAGTTGGATCTTCGTGAAGCTAACTAGCCACACAAGAAGGCTATCAACTCACCGCAAGGACACGAGCAAAGCGAGCGCTCTGAACGACCCCGAGGATCAACCTCCGCAATAGCAATCACAACATCCGCCCACCCACTCGAGGATGTGAGAGTCGCCGGTAGTCGATCCCCTTAGAAGCCATGCCTCGACCTAGCCTATGCATCTACGCAAGACCTCCCATCCCCGATGAGAAGGTCCCTTAAGGTCTCAGGTCGCAGCTTGAACGGCCGATATCTGGCTGACTCATGCCGATATGACAGGAATAAGCCCCATGCAAGCCTCACACAGACTAAATGTCGCCCCATCCGCCAAACCTGGCTAAGCAAAGCGAGGGGCTTTCATCCAACCGCTTACTGGGTAATCCGCACTGAGGTCGATAATTCTCTCAGAATCTGATTAACAGAGTCATATACCCTGAATTATCATTAACGCAGGGTCATTCCAAAAATGGGAACAAGGAGAGTATGTGTGGGATTATACTCTGACCCCAATGACGTATAGCCCAAAGGAAGCCTTCCTCTGGTTCCGAATAGACGGCTTTATGGACGCCTTGGCCGGCATGGTATGTTATCTTTTCCTGATGCCTTTCTGGATTTCACCAGATCCCTATGCACCCCAGATAGCGAAAAAAACATCTTCATCACTTCCCATGGACTCCCATTGTTACAACGTGGATGCCTTCTTGCTTGAAAATGTCGGGCTACCATCGAGGTCATGACGAAGATTGTTCCTACCGCTGTTCGAAAGCACAATGGTGCTCATATCGATGATATGTCAGAAATCCAAGTATGGTCCATATCATGCCACACATCTACAACAGACATCTCGATCTCCTCGTGAAGTACTCGCATGAACCTGAACCCTTCAAATGCGTCAGAGCGAGCGCTCTACGATTCGCTTTCATGGTCACCCAGCGGACAGAGGCTAATCCCGCACAGGTTAAGGCCATCTTGAAATCCCCAGCTCCCACCTCCAAGAAAGGGATCCAAAGAACTGACCTACCATTGGGTCGCTCGCGCTTTATTTCCCACTCACTCTGACCGCTCAAACCCTTCTTCACTCACTCCTATTGGGAGCCACCAGCCGAATTCGAATTGAGGAACGCGACTGCACTCAGAGTAAATCACAATACCTAACAAAGCCCCGATTCTTGTGGAGCCCGAAAGCCTGATACGCCCATCTTTACCTAAGAAATTCTCCGATATATGCTAGCCACGCTCATAAAGAACGTAGGATGCAAAGTCGAGGCCCGTGTTCTTGTGGGCGTCCTCGACCGACAAGAGACTGCATATAGCCACCCCAAACAATGCCAGCCCTCGTGACAATTTCTACCGAAAGCCCGCCATACTCCTGTGCTCACCTCACAGGGTGCACCGACCACCACCCGGCACAATTCCATAAACCCGACCACATGAAGGACGGCCTATCAAGCAATGGAATGAGCGAGGTACGGCATCCAAAGATGCCGAGACTTTCAAAGAAGGGGCAAGTCTTATCGAATTTCCTACAGAACCAGCTCATGCCTCCCCTCGAATAAAACAGCCGGCAGATGCTGCCTCAGGTCACTTGTGGCTTCCAGACAAAATGTGAGCCAAAGACGGCTTTGAAATTAACCTCCTAACCGTAAAGAGCTGAACATGCGCACGCTTTGCAGCTTCCAGCGCCTACCAATAACGAATCAGAATACGAGGCAATGATAGCCAGACTCGAGCTCGCACTCGCCAGCCGATGGCCTTCGATTCAAAGCGATTCACGCCTAGTTTTCTGACAGTTAACGCAAAATTCAATCCAGGATCCTATCGAAGTATGTTTCTCCGTCATAGAAATTAAACACTCTCTCGACCTAGAACTTGAATATGTCCCCGGATCGTAATGAGAGGGTCAAGCCTCGACCGCTAGGCCTCTTCATTCGGGAGCATCGGGAACCAGATTCCATTTACTATCGCACCTGCACTCTCTATACTAGGTACCCATATAAACCAGATAGAGGAGGTTCCCCCGTCTCGAATGGATCCCATATGGCTTTACATCGCCACAAGAGAACTACCTAATGACAGAGGCAAGGCTCACAAAATTCGTATCTACCAACTAGGTTCTCCCCGGTAGACGGCAAATGATAACAATTCAAGGGCCATACCTTAAGTGTCTAACTCCCGAAAGTAAGGCCAAGATAGGTTATCGAGTCAAGACTCAGTATATAAATCAACGGGGAAGAACACTACCAATCGAGCTCACACGTTGCGGGCATTACTAGCCAACTATGAAGTCGATGTCGCCGACACGTTAAAAATGTGACCTCGTCAACGAACGTTCCCATCTTGAAATCACCTATGCAAGATTCGTCTCCATCTCTAACCCAAGGGGCCATTCGCTCACTGGGGGTCATATCATGGTCCCGCCTTCCCATCGCACCCGCCCAAAAAGAAACTATCATTGGTCGCCACCGACAGGTTTCAAGAATGGATAGAGGCTAACGCCTTCACATCCATCAAAGATGGTATGTTACCTTGCCTCATCCTGAAAACATCATCACGGCTCTAAGATCCCGAGGTCTATCGGGACTGAGAATGTCGCACACACGGTCTATCAGACTTTCGCCAGAACTGGGAAAATAAAAATCAGACTTACCCCAGATCCCCAAAGCAATGGCCAAGCCAAGCCTCCAACAAACCTCTGACCGCCTCGTGCTTAAGTAGACTCGCTAGCGTAAACGGCGGAGTGAACTACCCGAGGTGCCTCAGCCTACAAGACCATACCGAGTCTAACTCGGCATCTCTCCTTCGCAGCCACCTATAGGATGGAAGCTCGCATCCCACTGGCCTGGCCTCACCCACCATCCTGGACAGCTACGTCGAATAAGAAAATGGAATCAATGGTCGAGAGTTGCACGCAAGTGACGAAATGGAAGCAAAGAAGAATACGAAAATGGGCCCTAACACGTCAGCTGGGCAAACTCTTATAACAAACGAGTGAAGCCTTGGGTGTTCCAACGGCGATCTACTTCGAGGAAAGTTTCGAGAATACCGCGACCCCCACAAAGAGAAAATTCCAACCCATCCGGGAGGACCGAGGCACACACTACTGTGGAGTTCGGGTCCTATACTATGTATTAAAACAGATGGAGCTCCTATACCTAGAATGTGGAATGCCATGCACTTAAAAAGGTATCATCAATAAAAGAATATCTTTATTATCTACTACCGGCATGTTCTCGCATATCCATACTTAACGCAGGGTCCATTTCAAAGTCTAGCGGCAAGAACACTGACTACTTCCGGCCCAAAGATGTAGAGAACGCCTAAGCCGGTCAACGAGGTCTGGGTGATGCAGCTCCATCGATCATTCTCCCCAAAGATGATAACGTCTAAGCCGTCACGAGGTCCGGTCATGCTAGCTCGATTGTTTGTACTTCAAAGATGATAACGCCTCTAAGTCGGGCAACCGAGGTCCGGCACGCAGCCCACTGACTCTGGCCAAAGATGGGAGCAACGCTCTAAGCTAGTCAAATTATAAGTCCCAGGTGGCGTAGCTTCTCTAACTCCGTCAGCCTAGCATGATAACGCCTATGCCGGTTTAAATTATAAGTCCGGGAAAATTCCATCGACTTGACTTACTGAAGATAGATAACATCTAGCAGTTTCATTAAATTATGTTCGGGTGGCGCAGTCCACTCGATTCGCCTCCGCCAAAGATAGATAATGTCTGAGGCCGGTCACCTGACCTCGCCTTCGACTCAAAGATAAATAACGTCTAAGGAGGTCAAATTATAAATCCGAGTGGCGCAGCTCCATCGACCGCTCGACTCCATCATAGATACGATCTATTGGTCAAACGAGGTCCAGTCACGAGTCATGGCCTATCCAAACAACTCAGAAAATGACCCATCCGACTCTATATAAATTATTTCGCCGCATGCATGATCGAATGGTACGATAAGCAAAAACGGGTAGAAATCCGGGTGGCACAGTGCCAAAGCGTACAAAATGATATCAAATCGAAAATAAAAAAGCAAGAAAGAAAGGAAACTGTTTGGTGCAAAAACGCTGAACAAAACAAAGTCCCGCCTCAACAAGGCACTTAAACCCTACTCAACAACAACATCCTATTCAACTGGGAGATCCATTGGAAGAGTTGTCTCTTCTCCGGCTGCGGTTGGGCTATTCTCCGAACGATCCTCCCTGCTAACGGCAACGAGGTCCAGCAAGAGCCGGCGTACCCGGCGCTCCGGGGGCATTGGGATTAAAGAAGAACTCGAGTTAACGACTAGCGATCCGCGATCCTGATCCGGATCCGAGGCCTCGCTTCCCAAAAAATGTCGCGCATGAAAACCCAACAACCATAGCTAATTGAACAATGACGCCGTCATTGAATCGATTCCTATCTATCATTTATCAAGAACGCCTTCTCCCGAAAGGCGGCGAAGTCATCCTTTATGGTCCCGAGCTCCATGACCAAGGCAAGTCTATCATCCGCCAACCGGTCGTTCTCTTCTTCCGCCTTCCTGCAAGCTTCCCGTCAGGCTAACGCTCCTGCGCTCCATGCTCTGACCCGCCTCCGGTGGGCACGTTTAGGGTATCGCGAACCCGTAAGCTCGACACTATCTCGTGCTCTGCACAATGTTTCCCTTCGGCCGCCAACTCGCCATCGCCGCCATGGCATGCCGCATCTCTTCCTGCCTCGTGACGAGCGCTTTTCTCAGCATTCCTTAACCTCCAACTCCAGGCGACGACACGCCAACTCGACCTCTAAATCTCCCGTTCGGCCATTCATGATTGAACATATAATCATAATCGTTCGACGTCCCTTAGCCGAAGCTCAAACTCGTGATGTTGAAGTGCCATGTTCCGAATAGCAGCAACGGCACACAAAAACCTAACGCTAGAAAACAAGCGATGGTATACCACTTTGACGAAACTCCTATCTTGCAGTTCGGTCAAGCCCGGGCCAATTCTGATTAGGACCTATATTCCGTCGTCGATAATCTCTGAGAAAAATCCTCATTTGGGGTGTTAGAAACGAGGAGATCACCGTATAAATCCTCGTGAGGCAGGGCCTAGAAGAAGCTATTCTGAAGCACGGTATATCACGGATACAAATTGCACTGTGATCGTAGTGGGCGCTCCACAATGAAAAGGCTCCCGGCGTATGATATATTCTTCCCCCCTCCTCAGCCCGGGGCCAGCACCTCAACTCTGGGGCTCAGGCCGCACGTGGGAGGAGAGGTATATTGGTTATCACGGTTCGGCGGTGGGCTAAATGATTCGGACCGCGCCGCCCGACTGCTTGGTTGCTCCTCGAGAGGCCCGGTTGAAGCGAGATTACTTGGAGTGCACTGGGGCTGGATCATGCAGATTTGATTCCTGTCGGTAGGCCCGCCGGGGTTCCGTTCTTCTTGTAGGCCCCAATTTGGGAGAGCATGGGATGATGATTGCCTGGTCCCTCAGGGCCAGTCGACGGCGGGCTGACCCATGAAACGGCCAGGCGGCTCGATCCATGATGCGGAAGGACGAGGGGTGTGGCTGGCCTTCGAAATGCCGTGGCTGCTGCTACGGGCGGCGTAGTGATCGAGCAGCCCCGTCATTCTCTCCTCCGTTCTTCTTCCTCCAAATCCTAGGGACCTTCCGTGTCGGCAGGAACCCAAGGTACGAAATCCTCCCCCTTGGATCCCAGCGCGTTCCGACGCTTGGATGCCCTTTTCCGCTTGACCTTTACCACTCGGGGAGCAGGTCCGGCCACTTGTACGGGCGGGAGGAGGCGTTCGAGATGGTTACTCTTGGTTCTATGACCCGGGAGCAAGAGGGACAGACTAGAACCCGCTCGAGGGCGGATGACCTCTCGTCTTAGGCTGCGACTCGATGCCTTGATTCACAGTTCTTGGAGGAGTTAGCGCCGCCCAGGAAACTAGACCTTTACCGTCGGTGACTACAAAAGTGCTCCCCCTTCCACGGCGATGCGAAGGCAATGGCGAAGGGGTGATCGGGGGTATAAGGGCCGGGTTGTGTCTCCACGACATATATGTTCTCTGAATGCTCGCCCGGAGCACAGCGGTGGGCGCTCCGGTTCAAAATGTCTCCAAAGCGGCGGATCTTCTCATTGCTCTACTTCTCCACCCAGTTCACCAGCCTTCCTCACCAAGCCTTTCCTGCATGAATAACCAACAGTTAATGCATCATAACACAACCAGGCTTCGGGTATGGGGCGTGATCCGGACCAGGAAGTTGACTACACACAGGAAGGACTAAGACCGGTTAACATTAAAAGGTCACCCGAGGGAACCCCGGGTCTCATCCCAGGGACCCATCACTAACGCCCTTTGGCCTCATTCTTGGGCGAGTGGGAAGCCGGTGACGATCTGCGATCGCGGACCAGCAGACATGGACATCAGACCACCCCCAGCCTGCGCTCGAAAAGTGGAAATCATGAAAGCCCCACATTGCTGAGAGGACAAGCTAGTACGGGATGGTTAAACCTTGGTTGCCGATTAGGATACGAATCAGGTTGGGATGGATAAGGGCCGGGGGCGCCCAAGTAAAATGCAAAAACTGTTTAACTATAAATTTGGCATAGGAAGCGTGCCCAGCTAGCTAGATGCTCCGTGAAACACACCGTTGTGTTCTCCGCCCAGTCTTTCAAATCCGCCCCTCTCCATCAACCGGAGGTCGATGCCATCAGACACCTCGCAATAAGCCATTAATTCCTCCATCGTCAGGGACAAAATGATGCTGCTTGCATAAAGGTGTGCCAGGCGCCCTCGAGCTGACCACTTATGGAGTTTCTTCCTGAGGCCCACCCGCCGTTCTGAGACGGATCGGAAAGGAAGAAAAGCGAGATATTAGACTCTAGCCGTATACCTAATTAGTGCGAAGGCATGCGCGAGCCGGGCAGAACTTTGGGCGGAGATAAAGTGTTAAACCACGTCCCTCCCTTTTGGGCCCGATGGCGGGAAACCGGGTCACCCTTTGAGACGACGTGGGCAATGATGGTTGCCCGGGAATGAAATGCGTGAGTGCACGCAGCAATGGCTCTGGCTTGAATGCAAAAGTGGAGCCCAAGCGGTCGCGATAGTTAGTCGCCGAGAGGAAAGCAGATAAACCAAAATGACACAAAAAGGAAAAAGTATGACTTAATGATGCTATCTATATATCGTCGCCTAGGGTCTGTAGTCGCATTTAATGCAGCGATGACTGATAAATACCTTGAATCTCAAACCATCACAGCGATTCGCTCTAAAGGCAGCATGAACTGGGTGTGGGTACCAAAGAGCGCTTTGGGGCCTTCCTCTCGGACGATTAAACCGGCCCAATAACAAGTTTTATAATGTTCAGTCAGCCTCAATTAGATAGAATATCCACACCACGATTCTCGATAAGACACCAAAAGTGTTAAAAATCACAATTTTATTAATTGCACAGGTGTTCGATTACATAAACGTGCTTGTTTGCCAAGCAATCATAATACAACACGAAAAACTAGTATTCATAACATCCGATATACAAAAGAAAAACAGACAAGGAATCCACCGCCGGAACTAAGAAAGAGGCCACTACTAAGAAGAAGGGAAAGATGGAGATGGGGTTGAAAGAAGCCGCTGCAGAAGCCAAGAAAAAGGGAAAGACGGAGATGGGGCTGAAAGAGGCGGCTGCGGAAGCCAAGAAGAAAGGCAAGATGGAGATGGGGCTCCCGTAGAGGCTAAGAAAGAGGTAAAGGAGAGGATGAGGCTAGAGGGAGGTTAGGCGATCCTGCAGGAAATTTAAGCGGGGTGTCCGCCGGACTCCGTTTCGAGTTCTAGAGACCACCACGGGGGCTCCCTCGGGACAATTCCGACTCCACTCAAACCATACAGTCGCGGTCCGTGACCCATGATTAGAAGGCGCTCAAATGACGGAACAGTCATCTTCATCCTGCCAATCCAGGGGCCTTAGCAACATTCCACTTATCCTTCTCAGATGAAGGAGCGTGGGTAACTTGATGGAGTGTCGATCTACTACGGCTAGCACATAATTTGCCTCGAGATCTCAAGATCAACTCAAACGACCCAATGGCATCTAATGCAATTTCAAAAAAGTTACAAAATTTACGCTGAAAATTAAGCAGCATTGATGGTTGACTGTTCCCTAAAATATGACAGTCAAGCTTGTTCCTTTTTTTTCCGACTGAGGATGATCTTCCTCCTCGATAGGAAAAAGGGGCATTGTGGGTAACATGGGCGGGCTCGGTTCCCTAGTCGTAGGCCTGGCCAGAGAGCCCCCCAGAGGGACTCGGCCGAGAAAGCGGCAGACCCGGGAGCGCCCAGGCCAGATCCTCAGCCTAGGTACCCCCGAGGGATTAGGCCAAAGCCAGCCTTGACCCCGTAGACGCTGGTCGATCCCTCGCCGGGTGCCGGCGTGTCTTTGCCAGTGCTTACTTCCCGGGTCGTAGCTCCACCAAATGAAGAGTGCCAGCCAGGCTCTTCATGTTACAAGTGTAGGTTCCCATGGAATCGGCCTCGCGCCTCTAGCAGGAATAGAGCACTCAGCGGGCTGTCGGAAGGCCGGGTTATGTAAAATGAAGAATAAGTCATCATTCCCGAAATAAGAGCCACCTCCCCCTATCATTATGGGAAGAAATCGTCTACACTCCGAGCAAGATGGATCCCCTTTCTCCTTCCATAAAAGAGAAGCAAGTCACACCAAATGAGGTACGAGATTCTTAATCGAGATAATTGCTGCTCTAAGCTCTAAGTCTTCGAGAAAAAGACTAACTTTGCCATCGGAGGGGCGACGGAACACCATTGTCGTCTTCTTATTTGTTTTGCAGGTTGCAACCAGCTGGTGAATGATCCGATGATCCACTGACTCTGAGAATTCAAGAGACTACAAATAGATGTTGTGCAACTTTGTATATTAAAACATGCTTTTATGCACAAAGCTGAATAGAAGTTCCAAATACCTTCAATAAATGTGTTATTAAAGAAGTAAAAAAAAAACATTAGGATCCATAAGAAAATATTAGCTTCCTTATAATTTAATTTTAAAGTTGGCTTAGTATTTCACTATAAAGAGTCGATTACTTCTGGAATTCTATGATTTTAGTACAGGAGACAAGAATTTAGGTTTATGGGCTAGCCCTATTTAGTATATGCAAGCTTATTGTATGAATTGGTATCTGTAATTTAATGAGGTGAATGCTACCAACATCTCAAGATTATATTTAATATGCTTGAGTCTTAGATCCTCATATTATATGATTAATTATCATGCACAACTTTTGAAGATCGCGTGTTAAATTCTAATAAAGTAATTACTATGTTGATAGTTTTCCTAATCACATGTTATTGAGATCACCTAAGGGCATCCACTATCTCAAACTTATGAGAAATCAATAATGTCTATCTTGAGTACTCTTATTAGCACTAATGACCTACCCATAAGAAATATACAAACTACTTAAGAGGCTTACTTATGATATGAAGTTGTTGTAAACTTTAACACAAACTCAATATCATCTCAATGTTGAGAGTCTTATGGCATAGTTGCTTAGTGGGGTCATAACTATCTAATTTCCAAGGTCATATGTCTCATTATAAGTTATGTCTGTTGCCCACATAGTTTATTCACTAATGCTCTTATCATAGGAAAAGCATTCCAAAAATTAAGACAAGTCATTTTTTTTCCAATTAGGTGATAATGTGCTATAATTTTAAATAGATGATTACTTAAGTCCTTTAATCATCTATGAATAGAATTACCAACTTGCTAGGAACCTATGAATTAGATTTTCATGCAACTCCTAATATATCCAAGTCATATATAACAAAAAGATATGTCCACAACAGGGGCGGAACCACTGAGGGGTGGCATGCGCTCTCATTGTTTTTTTTTTTTAATTCCCTCTTGCATCTAAGAGAAATTAAAACTCAGACTCATATAAATGTCCCCACTGAAATCTAATAGAGTTAGATCATTGTGTTATAATATGCAAGTGTTAAATGTTGCAAACGTCTCATAACTTAACCTTGCCCCACTGACACTAAATCTTAGCTTTGTCATTGGTCACCAATGAATGCATAGAGAGTAAAATATATAAATAGGATAGAAAGAATTGAGAAACAAAAATCATATTATTAAAGAACAAATATGTTATTATTACATTATGTTTTAATTTTAAATGTTCTATCCTAACACCTAAATATTCAAATCTTTGGATTTTGGTTTCAATTGATTATCTCTCACATACGAATTACTAATCACTCAGCCAATTAATATTCACTCAATCAATAACCATTCACTTAATTAACTAGTTGAAACAATGGGAAACCAAATGAATAATGTATGAAAGAAATGGAATTAGTTGAGTTCATCATAAACATATTTTAACTGGTTGAGATGAAAACCTTGATTGAACAACCTTCAAAGACCTAAAGATCCCATGTTTGTGCATTAATTCTTCAATAATTGACTAGTTTTGCCGATTTGATTACAATCTTGACCAATCGACGTCAAATTGTTCCTATTAGCTAGTTTAGGTTTTTAACTACTATTTAATAGCTTCATATTTCATGTATGTTATAGAGGAGAGTTCTAAACATAATTTTTTACTATTTGACCTTAAATAAGTGCTTTTTTCATAGACTTTATTTTAAACTTGTATCTCATATTAGTGCATTATATCCATGATTCTTTGAATCCATTGTACCAAAAAGGTAATCTAATATTTTATTCCTTTTTAATTCATAATCCTTGTGAAATTTGGTAAACATAGGATCATTTTAGGAGTTTAAGAATGTTGTGAGTTTTTGAAAAAGTTTATTGGAACCATAATACATTCTTGAAGTATGGAGATTTTGTCTTTAAAGGTCTCATTGTGAGAGTTTCTTTGAACCATGTTAAAATGTGCCTCAAATTCCTAATTAATATTAATTCCTTATAAATAATATTTTATAGGATAATCCATATAGTAAAAGAATGAAAGGAGCAGTAACTCTTGAGCGTGAGAGAAGTAGTGAGGTTGTAACATCCCAACTCTGAACTAAGAATATTATTGTCAATTCACATATAGGACACTAAAACCCAACCTATAAATAACACCTTCAAAATTCTTGTTTTGGAATAATGTTGTCTTGAATATGCTCACAAAAATTTAAACTAACTCCATAAAAACAATAATTTTCAATGACATAAATTATTCCTTAAAGTATAACAACATTTCTTTAAGTTAACATCTTCCAACTAGATAAATTCTTAAAAGCTAATAATCTCAAAATATAATATTCTAGCAAAATAAATTCTCCAAATTAAGTTTACAAACATTCAAACCCAAAGCAACAAAATAATCTAGTAATCCTACATATTTATAACATAACACTAATTCAAATAGTTCTCAACTCTTTTCCATTACCTATCCTAGGATCACTCATCGATAATGTCTAAGGTACCTAAAAATAATCAACAATAAATAGTGAACTAAAAGCCCAATAAGGAATTTTTAATATAGTTTCATGGATCTAAGTATTTTTTAATTTCACAAACTGGGGATATAATATATTTCTATTTTCCTCATAAATCTCATAAAATCTTTAAGTATAAGAAAATAAGGCACAAATATATTCCAAACTAATGTTCATCATATTTTATGTTCCTCAAATAATTCCATATTTTAATTAAATCCACTAATATTTCAAAACACATATACCCATAGTTTCCAAAAAAAACATATTTGTTTTAAATATAATGTCATTATTCTAACAGATTGATAGAGTACGTGTTGTCAGCTATTATAACCTATTGGCCAGGAGTTGTATGCATCGAATTACTACAGCCCATTGACGGGGCCGTGTTGTCGAGTCTTGTAACCCATTGACGAGGCCGTATTTGTTAGCTAGTGTAACCTATTGATGGGGCCGTATTTTTTAGCTCCTGTAACCCATTGACAAGGTCGTATTTGTCAACTATATATTATAACCCATTAACGGGCTTTATTTGTCAACTACTATAACCCATTGACGGGACCGTAGAAACCAAAATCAAATATTTCCTTTATGTTCCAAAATTCACAAAAAATGCAAAAATATATTTCCATAACTTTCAATCCTTACCATAAACATTCACAAATCAATTTTTCATACAAAACATGTATTTGATCCATACATATGATTTAAATAACTAGAGATTTTCAAAATTGATAATCATATATAATAACAAAATATTTTGTTCTATAAGAAAAACTGCATTAATCTTGCTTACCTTGTATCCCAAGGTACTAGCAAAAAACAAGAAGCCTCAAGAAGTCACAAATCACCTTAATAATATGAATAACATCCTATTAGACAAAAAAAAAATATCATAATTTTCTTTTCTAGGAACCAAAATATTTAAATCTAAAATCTCAAAGGCTCTTTGGCTTGAGAATTTCAAATAAATTAAGCAATTTTCCATAAGAGCTCCAACATCACCCATTTTCCAATTCTATCAATTTCTTAAATCCCTAAAATTAGGGATTTTACCATAAAACATAAATTTTGGTTAAAATTCCCAAATCTTTTATAAACAAGTGGTTCTTTGTAACTTGTAGGGAATCCTCTAGGGTTTCAAATCTAAGGTTTTGTAGTCAAAGAATCACCAACATACATCAAATATCATTTCTCAAACAAATTTCTCAATATTATGTCTTTCTTACATTTCTAAGGTTTCATACTTGAAAGTTTAAATAACTTTAGGTTTTCAAATCTAAGATTCCAAAAGTGAGAATTTACCCAAATATATCAAACATCAAACCCTAATCAAGTTTCTTGACTCTATATCTTCTAATCATTTATAGGGTTTCATATTTTCTAGTTTTAGAAAGTCATAAGCTTACAAATCTAAATATTTGAAAACCCTAACTACTAAGAATCAAAAGGGGAAATGAATACTTACTTAAGTTGATGTTTCTTGAACCTTGAAATCCTTCTCTTTGTAACCTTAGCTTATCTCTTCTCCTTGAGAGAAAAACAAAAAGAATGATGAAGAATGTTATCACTACTAGGAAGAAAGCCTTTAGCCGCGGCCATCGACCCCGGCTAAAAGCAGTATATGATGCAACCATAAAATATAGTTGCGGATGAAGACAACCGCGGCATGGCATGGCCATAAGTGGTGTGGAGAAATCCTATAGACGCGATCACTTCATAAACCGTGGCTATAAGCTTTTCCATTATTTAATAATTTGGTATAGTTTATAACCGCGGTTTGTAGTTGACCCCGACCATAGGTACGATTTATAGCCGCGGTTTGTCATTGACCCCGGCCATAGGGATGGTTATAGCCGCGGTTTTGGTTGACCCTGGCCATATGGTAGTTTTTAGCCGCAGTTTGTGGTTGACCCCGGCTATAAGGTAGTTTTATTGCCACAGTTTGTCATTAACTGACCATAGGGATGGTTTTTATAAGCGCGAGTTTATGGTTGACCCAGACCACATAGGGATGATTTATAGTCATGGATTGTGATTGACCCAAACCAAAGTTACAATAAGTTGGGTAGTATTCAAAACTTAATGTTTATAATTAATTTATCAAACATGCTTCAAGGTATTGATACCTGAGACACGGAGATTCTTAGTAACAAAGCGAGAATGTATGTTTGGTTGGTGAAATGATATAACAAGGAGATAATGGGATAATAATTATTTAATGTAATCTTGAAACCTACGTATTATGGAGAGTCTCCGTGTAAGCATATACAATATCCCGATTACATGGAAAAAATATGATTGGGCTGAAATGGTAATTATAGAAGAGATGAAAGCAAGCAATCCTTGTTGGTCTTCTGGAAGTTTGGCTCAATATAGAACCATCGGGCAGTACAAGCTTCTTGATGGGTGGAAGTCATGGTGCCCGGGTTTATCAGCACATAACACATGGATATCATGTCGATAGAGCAAAAATATTTGTAGTGTTCAAAAATCACGAATTAGGCCAATGCTGTGCGACATAAATAGCCGCGACCACCCGCGGCCGCATTTGCTCCGTAAGTATTAGACCATCGGATGTAGGCTCTGCAATGCAAAACAATTTATATGTTCACACCCATCAGCTTAAGAAGAATCTTCGAAATTCAAACAAGGAAAGGTCAATGTTTTCAGCTTACATGAGCATCAGATAGAAAAATCAAAAGGATTGTAAAAATATTTGATGTTTTTACTGCTGTAATTGCATACTTGATGAACACTATTTTTAATAAATTTGCACATTAGGATATATAACTTTTAGTCTGTATTCACATACCTTCCAAAGCTTTGATACACTTTCGAGCTTTAGTTCCTTCATGACAAACATAGAACTAGCCTAGTATAGCTTAATGATCTTTTATCCTGCAAACATGACCTGGTAAACAAGCCAAATGTGTGCAGTTTTATGGGCAGTTCCCATTTGCCATTGTTGGAAAAAATGTAATACTATAACATGTAGAAGAAAGCAACTTGGATTGCTTGAGCGTTAAATTAGTTCTTTCTTTAAGATGTCATTCACTACACCAAATTTCAAATACGGTGCATCTTGGGATATCGTGAGTCACTCTAAGTTACAATGGAACCCGGTAGCCACAATTTATGACATGCCTGGCTGAGGTGTCTGCCATAAACATATTTGGAGGAGATGAGGAAATAAGACTTTTCATGTGTTAGTCCCCTGGCGAGAACTAAGGAAATTGTACGACCAGTTTGGAACCATCAAGTTAATTGACCACAAGATATGCTGAAACCAGAACCATGACATGGACATATCTCCTGAAAACTTTCTATTATGTAGAAAGTTGAAAGCTTGACACCACTCCGTCATATGCTTAATGCTTTGGATAATCATTTTCAATAAGCCTTGTCTCAGTCTCTGTAGTTATGATCCAAAGACTAAAGCTTTGGAAGGTATGTGAATACAGACTAAAAGTTATATATCCTAATGTGCAAATTTATTAAAAATAGTGTTCATCAAGTATGCAATTACAGTGGTAATTAATATTTTTTCTGAGGATTGTAAAAACGAAGAACAGAAGGAACAAATACAAAAGATCAATCAGCGCACCCTAAGAAGCCTAGCAGTCCACAAAATTTAACAATAATATACATTATAATGTCAGCATTTCAAGAATTCAAACAATAAATTAAAGGATTGTAAAAATAAAAATAAGAATAACAACCCTCAAAATATAGGAACTGAAGAACAATATAGAAAACACAAGTACCTTCAAATTTTCATTCCAGAGCCCGAACATTCCAGCATTGACAACATACATTCGGTGTAGTGTCTGTAAATGCATATGAAATAACTACTTGATAATTATTATTGTATTATTATTATTATTTTGTAAGAGATGGAGAACAACTAAAAACAAAGACAACAGTAAAAGAAATAACATGAAAAGAGAAGGCACCTCAGGGTAGTAACTATCATTCCATGTTCATCCATCTTTGGGACTCTGAATTCACTAGAGTTAGGCCTATCTGCAGAATTCAAAATACAAAGAGAAATTATCAGTTTTAGGCTCTATAAAATCACTAATTTGCTGATTCCATGCACAACTGATAAATTTAACCCCTCACCTTCCATTTCCGCAAGGTGTTGGTTTCTTGTCATTAACGAACATGTATTACTCTGGGACTAAGGTTAAAATTTTTAACATGTATAGATGTGAGAAATCTACGCAAAGCTTTCGTCAGCTAATAATAGATTTGCTTAGGCCTAAGATTCTCAAGACCCCTCCAACCTGTCCAAAGAACTATTACCCTTAACCCTGCGAGATACAAATAAGCTCAAAACACGAAAAAAATGCTTCTAAAACTTACCAAAATCACGTAACATGTCGCATTTGGCGCATTGGCTCTGCAGCAGAAATCCACCATCATTGCTTGCCTCTGCGGCGAGAGAAAATAAAAGGAATAAAGTCATTCCCAGAGCAATATAGGTACACAAAACCCACAGCCAACATGTTATCCTATCTTCTTACGCAAGGTGGTGAAAACCACTGTGGAGTAATACTACATTCCTTCCCATTACCTAATCTGATCCAATTTGTTTAAATAATAGTTATTGTTATGAAAGCAAAAATTATAGTAATAAATAGATTAACAACAACCAAGAGACGGCGAGCCATGAGAAGCCATGGCTTGTTTGAAAAAATTAAAATAAACTAAAATAAAAATAAAAATAAAAGACAAGCTGAGTGTTTTTTTTTTTTTTTGACCATATTTGCTATGGATGTTTCTAATATTCTTTTCCTTTTAAAAAAATACAAATAAATACTAGGGTTTGAAGAAGAAACCGTCTATATATTGTCTTTAATATGTAAAAAGAAAGCCATATTCCATGGGCATTTGTTTTGTGCGATTAAAATAAAATAAAAAGCAAAAAACCAAGGGGAGAAGGAAAAAGAAAAGAGTCAATTTGGGTTTAGGATTTGTTTGAGGGCTAAGGAGGAAAACAAGTGGATTTGGGTTCTTGCATGGAGAAGATGAAGGATTGTATTTTGAGAATTTTTAAAAAATTTTGTTGGTGATTTCATTTTCAATCCACTGCTAGGTAGCTATGTAACTATGTTATAAGAGGAGGTTCATGTGATCAACCCTAAGCATAGGGATGAGAGTATGACTTTTGAAGGTATAAATGCAACAGATGAGTCGAGGAGTAGTATGCTTGCAGTAAATTTGAAAACTATAATGCATTTCATGTCTCTAGCACATTGTAGGTTTTGTTCAATTCATGTGGATCATATTATTATTATTTTTGATAGGCAAGCGAGAAGATATCATTGAAACAACAAAAAAAATGGAAGCGAAGAGACAACTTTGATGTATCTACGAGGGGGTAAAGAAAGGGAGTCCCAGGCACATGCAAAAGAAGAGGGGGAATCAGAAACTTCAAGCAAATTAAGAAGAAAAAATTAAGAAGAGAGAATTGGAATGAAACTTCAAGCAAATGCCAAACGCAAATTAGTTGAAGGAAAAATAATATGAAATATCTACTAATCAACCAAGCATTAGAAATTTCCAAAAGGTGAAAATTTTCTCCTTCAAGTCAAGAAAAAATTTCAATTTCGATTTATGCGAGAAAAAGAATCCCCGGAATTATCGAGCATAAACAGCAACTTTCAACACAGCCAAAATCGCCCGATGATAAAAAAAATAATGACACAAGATTCCCTGTACATTACCCGGGAACTCTTTTCTACGGGGAAACAAAACAAACCGCTAATACACTCACAAAAAAAAACCCTAGATCTAATCATAACCAATCTAAAAACCAAACCAATCATAAGAAAAACGAAAAGCACGTCAAAACAAAAGCCGACTTCAGATGATCATCTCGGAAGAATCGGACTCTGGCTGCTTGATGGCGACGGGAATCGTACATTGATCAAGCGGGAGCACGGGATGACACATTTTACAAAATCACAATCAAAATCGATAAACAAGCGACAATAAAAGCAAGAGAGCGAGACCAAAATACCTGGGAGAAGCGGATCTGGGAATGGCGAAGCGGAACGAGAGCGTCTGGGTTAAGAGGAGAAAGAGAGGAAAGAAACCTTGATGGAAGAAAGGATGAGGAATCTTTTGCTATGACTATGAAAGAAAGGCTAGTCTTCTCCTTGAAGTCAAGCCAATTTACCAGGTTTCCATTTGGGGATGAAATGAAGGCGGTGAGGAAGGCGGTTAAAGGAGAAGTTCCGATTCTTTCATTCTTCCCAGCTATACTCCAGAGTGAGGAATGAAGTAAATGAGGAAATGAAATCAGTAAGTATTGGGTCCACTATATCAGCGGTTTTCCGTTCTTTCAAGCTATACGGGTAAGTATAGCCCGCGGTCGAATAATTTACCCGGCTAAAGGTCAATCGAAGGAAATTCCATCGACCCGCGTAATTATATAATCGCATCTATATATATTTTTTAGTCTTGAAATTTTTTGACCCCTGCTAAAAAAATGCTACCATATCTCAATTTTCTTGTAGTGTATGATTGTGTACGAAAGCCCTCTTTTAGAGCAAAACATTTATATATTAGTTATGAGCCCCTTCCACCTTTGAGAAATTACAAATCAGCCCTTCTTATTTTCCCTTTTTTTGTTTTGTTTTGTTTTTTTTTAAATTATAGGTATTACAGAGGTTCTCTCGTGAGGGAAAAGAGTGACTATTCTTTTGGGTGTACTCGGGATATGAGATTGTGAATGAGCGAGTGTTTGTAAACACTTGATTTCCTTTTTCTCCCTATAATGAAAATTTGCAAGCAATAGCTCCATGTAAGTGACTCTGTGTGAACCACGTAAGTTCGTTGTGTTATTTATTGCTTCCTTATATCTTTGTTTTTGGCATTTTTTGCTACAAATACAAGTATAAAGAGATCGAATATAATTTGAATTTAAAATATTTAGTTGAAATTTTATATTTTCGCTACAAATACAAATATAAGGAGATTTAACATAATTTTAATTTAAATTATTGAGCTTGAGGGGAGTGGATATAAGTTGAGTTGCTTCTAACCATTCTAAATATTGGGCTTGGATCTATCTTTCCCTTCTATGTTTACTTTGTAACCAAATTATTCTATCATCCCTTATATGTTGTTTTTTCTCTCATTTTCCTAATCCATAACTGTGAAGTTTGTATAATATAGTTATCACCCAAATTAACCCTTCCATCCATCTCCCCTCTTTTGGGTAATTACTTTAGGTTGATTAGTACACAAATCTTACAAAAATGATTTGCCATCATTTGATATCATTATTATTCTTAAGACTTTTTATTAAAATTCATCTTCGAGGTAAAGCTTGAAGTTATTGACTAAATTCCTTATGGAGTTAAGACATTCACAAATGAAAATAAGAGTAAAGTCTATACAGGTCCATTACAGAAAGGTAATATGAGATATAAGGAAATAAAACTATATATTTATTTTTCATATTTAGCAAATTTACTATATGTTGGACTATAAATGTGGTTTCTATATTTGTAAGGTTTCTATAAGATTCTATAGCTATTTTTCCATTTATATCAAGCTATTCACTATTCATATTAATGATATTGTGAATCAATCAAAATAATTATTCGAAAATCTAAATATTTAGCCATAAAACGAAGTACATACTTACCTCCCTATAGTTCTACAAACCAAATGAAGTTGAAAGGACTTTTTAATTTTATTATTTGTTTATTTCTCTTATTTAATTTCATTTAACAGGTTTGTTTTTTTAAAAAAAGATTGACATTTAGACAAGTTAAGCAAGGTAAAAAAAAAACAAGCAGAATTATGTGTTCGAAAATGTGTAAGTGTGAATGATATTCATGAATGTTATTTACTTTACACATAAATCTAAAAGCCTCAAGCAGCCAAAACGTTTGGCTTGCTTGAAGGCTTAGAGTCATTTTTGTCTATAAAAAGAGTGATTGTCTCCTATTATGGGACATGAAGTTTGGGGTGAAAGGTTTGGGCGTTAGAAATGAGTTAATTTCCCAAGAATTTGTATTTCTCTCAAGTTGCTAGAAAGATTACATATCTCTTTAAGATTACAATCGGATCAATATATACTATTGGAGTTCGCATGTGTCACCCCATTATGGGCTCCTGATCCACCATGGTAGTGGGGTTCATGGGAGTGCAGCGCATAATGGGCTTTGTGGAAGTGGAGTTCATGGTAGACCATGTGGTAGTCGGTGCTCACATCTTGACTAAGTCTATCTACTCGGCGAAGACCGAGTCTTCTCAATTTTGTCTGCTTTGGTCGGCCTTCAGTCCTCGGGCCCAAGGAGTGGTATGTCCGAGGTGATATGGGCTAACGAGCGGTACTGGTGTTCATCCTCAAATGCTCGATATATGTGGGCTTGGGCCTGTGCCGGGCTTTTATCCGTAATCTCCTTGTGCTGGGCCCCCTCTTTCATGCAACTTATATGGGATCAAACTTATCACATTCTACTAGCCCCCCTAGCATTGGTGTCGACCTGTGGTGTCGGAGTGATGCTATTTGGCCTTGATCTCGGCATTGATGATCATGATGGTGTGGTGATTCCATATTCTCTATTAGAACAGGTGGCAACAGCGGGTTGGACTCGTAGGTCGTGCGTCGTTGGCTATGGCTCTAGCTTTTAATGCTCCTTTGAATATCCCGCCAACAATGATGGGCTTTTAAGGCTCCAACGCTCTGACTATTTCCATTTTGGAGTTCTCAATTGTTGCTTGATGCTTTTTAGTATTATCCATTTGTTTCTCTGGAGACTGAACCTCTTTGCTTCTGATTCATTTTTGCAAGCTATCATCTCAAACATTGTCTCACCCCGACGATCATTGGAGGCCCACTGCTCGTTGCCGAAGTTTTGGCTGAGATCTCAGTTTTTTCTTTCTTTAATCATACTCACAACTCTATATTGAAGGTACGACCCAACTCTTTACATATATAAATCTCCTCTTCTATATATATATATATATATATATATATTTATTTTTTTGAACTCCCAACTCATGTCATCTTTCAAGTTTGTGCTTCTAGCTTTCTTGAGTTTAACTTCCACTTTCCTTTATTATTTGTGGGGGGTCCCTTCTACCTTGAGCCACCGAAGTTAGTCCAGGACTAGTGTCACTTCCCTTTTTTGTTTCCTTTATGGTTGTTTTTTTTTTTTTATCATTATGAGTTGTCGCTTCCTTTGTGACTAGATGTGTGACCCTGGCGGCTCAACTTCGTCTCGAGTTAGCAGTGATGGTGCTCGAAGGCCGATCGAAGGCAATAGGGGGGCTAGTCGACCAGTTAAGTGATCGAATGAGGGGATATTCATTTCCTTTCGACTCGAAGGGTACACATGCCCATGTAAACGCCGGTAGGGTTATCACGTGACTTAAGCCTGTTGGGGATGCTCAAACTAAGAAATTTTGGAAGAATTATTCATTCTCACCCAACATCGAAGTGACATTCCTTAGGTAGTTGACTATACAGAGCAGGATCGGGGGGAAGGAACTTTATCTACTGGCCTGAGGTCCATATCACTGAAGGGTTGCGATTCCCTTTTTTTATTCTGGTACACCAGTTCTTCTAATACACCCACTTGCACCTAACACACACCCATGTGAGCATCATTTGGGTTCTCGTAGGAGTCTGCGTGTTGAATCATCGATTCGGCATCCGTCTAAGGCTAGAGGAAGTCCTTTATGCTTATATTATAAGGAGACAGTTCCATCAAGTACTATTTCATAGCTTACAGCTTGTCGTTAACTTACCTAATACCAACAAGAATAAGCCATAAGGCAAGGTCATGTTGTTGGGCTCTTAAGATTGTGCACGAGATCTAATGCTACAAGAGTTCGGGATGAACTTAAACCTAGAGTTAAATCAAGGGTCGGGACACGGCCTAACGTGGCACTTGCTTTTTGTTTGTTGTGTTTTACTGTGCAGATAATCAAGGTCGTGGAAAGTTGGTGGAAGACCTCTCCCCGACCTAGTTTGATCTCTTGGTGCAGGTTTTGAGTTACCCGACCTTAAAGCAAGACTTTAAATAAATGTTGATGTCCGAGAATATCCAGGAGGCCATCGATCACCCTGAAAAATTTGTACCCTAGGATATTTTAGGGATAAACTATTCGGGATTGGCCAGTGCCCGAGTGAGGGAATAGGTTCAAAGCTACTAGATTGAAAGCATCAAAGAGGGAGCCTGTGTGGAGATGGGGTCTGTGTTAGTGATGTGCCCTAGGGCAATAGTGTAATTGTTATTACTTTCATATTTCAATAATAAAGAGGCATTTTCATTATCATCTTACATTTCTAATTTGGTGACTTACTCCATAAATAGTTGATTCCACTTATAGTCATCAAGTGTTTGACTTGATAGTAAAACCCTAGACTTCAAATGGAATACTATTCTAAATTGTCCCTGTTCGTTCATTATTGGTAGAGCAATAGTGAATTAAAACTAGTATGGAGTTTGACTGATGATTATGTTCTACTGATCATGCATATATGATATTAAGTCAACTCATAAGTACATGTTGGTGAACATTGCACTGGATCGACCCATCATGAGAATACTACATGGATTATAAGTCACAAGTACTTCTCATCATAATAATGTCTTCTTTTTGTCCTTCGACCTAACACCACTATAGGTCCCTACATGAGGAGCTTTATGTTTTGACACAGTTCAACATCATACGCCAATAGGGTGGTAATGCGGATTGTAGTTGGACGCCGAACCAAATCATGTAGAGGGATGTGAGTGGATGAAAGGGATTTGTCCCTCATTTTAGAGAGATATCGTGGGCCCCTCAACATGTGAGACTGGAAATTGCATGGCCATACTCAAATGAATTAATAAGGGTTATTAATGTCATTTGTATTATTAGTTTACATGAAGGTCGAGAAAATTGCATGATTGAACTTTAAAAGGGAGACATAGTCCATGACTTGTGTTTAATTAGGATATCGTGAGACAAAGGGACTACAACATTTATTATGGATTAGGTTATGTCGGGCTATTGACATCCACATACTTTAGGAGGTCATAATGCCTTGTTAGAGGCCATTTATGATACGTGGGCTCGAAATAGGCTTTTGAGCCCACTGCCAACATTATGTGGACCTATAGGGTCACAAACATAGAATGGACCGGAAACCAACCCTTGGACCTAAAATTGGTATTTAAACCCAAGGGATCACTATGTGGATTGATTCATTCGTTTTTCACAATTGAGAGAGGCGGCTAAGGGGTTTTTTGTGAGACTCAACGCGGTGCTAGCACACTCGTTTCTCTCAGTTTCCGAAGAAGGCTCGTTCATGTGGACAGTTGTAGAGGGTGGAGCGATCTGTTGTGCCTTTCAATTCGACAAGGAGGGTTTGACGCACACACGACGCTGCAGAACAAGGATCTTCCAATGAGAATAAGATATTCTTCTATCCCTGAATCATCTGATTGAATCACATGGATCCCTGGTCGGGTTAGAAAAATGTGAAATTTTTTAATTTTTTCGTTGTGTATGTATGCTTAATCGCCAGTAGGAACCCAACATTTTGGAGAGGACATGTCATGGAGGTTCCCCCTCATTCCTTCAACGAACCAAATGTTGCCTCCCGATATGAATAGGCCGAGGGGAGGCAGAACATGAGCATGGATTCGTTTTCCAACTACGGAGGAGGGTGAGAAAACCAACTCCTAGTAATCATGTCAAGCTGTAGCGGGCTTAGGATTAGCCTAGAGCCTCTATTGCCCTGATCGAGCCTCAGGTGGCTCATGCTCAGCCCAAGGAATGTGGAGCTCGTCAACATCCCCATCGTCCCTCGAGGCTTTACTATCATATCCATCCGGGTACGAGGAGATCCCGATGGAGGATCCTGACAATGGTGCCTTCTTTTCCTTAGGGGTTTTGTTTGGCAAGGAGGCAGTGTAAGAAGCGATAGAGATGATGAGGGATACTACTCCCTTTAAAGTTGTTACCGCTGTAAGTATTTGTTTTTAGATAACATATTCTGCCTTGGTGTATTATTGCGTTATTCGTTTACCGACTTGTTTCTTCCATGCATAGTTGGGTGTCTTTGGCGTTTACCTGGCTAGGTATTGCGTTAGCCGACAACATCAATTTAGTCAGCTCTTTGCATTGTGAGAAACGACTCAGATGCTATATGGGAAGGTACAGGAGGAGTCTCATGTGCCTAAGCTTAAGAGGGAGCTAGAGAAGGCACAAATTGAGTGGTCTACATTGGTGAAAGAATGCACAGCTTGGGTCGTCGATACCAAAAAGGCAAGGAAGTTGGAGGTCGATTTGGTTGAAATGGAGAAAGTTGTGGCCCAACTTCAGAGCATCCATTAGGCACAATTGGAGCAAAAGGACGCCTTTGCAAGGTCGAGAGGGAGAAAGTGGACAAGGAGCTGTAGGAGACCTATAATGTTATGCTTTTGGCGAGGGATCAACTGCAATTTGAAGCAAGATATCGGCTCAGGTAATCGGAGGCTAAGAAGGAGGAGAAGGGAGGAGACTCGAAGCGACTTGGGTGAAGTAGCTCCAACAGATGCTCTAATACCCAAAGGCGGCAACCTTGAGACCAGCTATGCTAGGGAGGCATTTAAATAGCAGGCACCTGAAGGTAAAGGAGGTTTAGGTGTAGTGTCGAAGGAAGCTTCACCCTTGGATCCTATGGCTGGCTCGGTTCCTAATCCTTCATTGGCGTGATCGCCACCCTCATCTTTTCCGATTTACCTATTCCGGGCGGGTTGTGCCTATTGTTGAACCTCCCCCTTATTTTTCCTTTATTTATGAAACGATTTGATTGTCTTGGATGCAATACTTCCCAAATTTTGCTTTTGTCAATCACTCTTATGTAAGGCTGAGGTTAGGCGTTAACTGATGTAGAAGGGTAAAGTTGGTTGAAATTTGTGGCCATCGAGGCTGAAGTGCCTTAGGCGAGCGGCATTCAATGGAGAAGGGAGTAGGTTGCCCAAGGCCTATGGCCATCGAGGGCAAGTTGCCATGGGTTACTGCTAATGGAGTAGAGAAAGCTAGCAGGGCCTGTGGCCATCGGGTAAAGTTGCCTTAGGCCGTGGCCTTGATGGAGAAGAGATGGTTGCCGGGCTTGGCGGCCATCGAGGGCAAGTTACCTTAGGCCAACGACCTTTAATGGAGAAGGAATAAGGTTTCTCAAGGCATGTGGCCATTGAGGGAAAGATTTCTTAGGCTAATGGCCTTCAATGGAGAAGGAAGAAGACTACTTAAGGCCTGTGGCCATAAAGGGCAAGTTGCCTTAGGCTAATGGCCTTCAATGGAGAAGGGAGACGGTTGCTCGAGGCTTGTGGCCATCAAGGGCAAGTTGCCTTAGGCCAACAGCCTTCAATGGGAGAAGGGAGACAGTTACTCCTAAACCTATCCATAAAGGCAAGTTTCATAGAGCTGACAACCTTGATAGGAGAAGGAGAAGGTTGCTTTCGGGCTGTGGCCGTGAGGAGATGAGATTGCCTTATGTTACAAACTTAGTCTTCCTGCTAAGCTCCCTTGCAGCACTTAGACAACTCACCCCTCAAATGTTGCTAAGTCAGCCTCCCACTCGCCTTGCTTTCTAGGTTTGGCTTCTACCCACCCCTTAGAAGCGAAGAGAACTCGAGAGAACACTTGAAAGAAAGAAACTCTCTATTGAATAAAGAACTCTTTACAATGCTTAGAGAAGCTCTCAACTTGGTGGTTTGCAAATGAGGCCACCCCCTCCTTATATACACATTTATGGAAGTGTGTAGAACCTTTAAAGGTTCACTACTAACCTAGAGAATTCTAGAATGTTCTGCTATGTATATGTAAATATAAGACTACCATGGAAGACTCTAGAATACTCTCCCACATTCCATAGTCTTCCACATCCTTGCACACATGTGTGGACATTTCCAGTATCTTCTACAGTTGTGAAGACTTTTCCAGGGTCTTTTGGAACCTTCCACATAACTCTGGTCAAAGAAGTCTCTAGAACATTCCCTCCCCTTATATATGGCCTTGAGGGGCACTCTTGTGCCCATGGAGGGATCCTTCCCTTATGATGATGGGGTCTAGAGAGTGAGTTTGTGACACTCTCCCCCACCCATGCCATCAACAACCCCGTCAATACCGCAGTCTCGAACCGTAGGTTCCAATCTGCAAACTTGCCCAGCGCATCCTCACGCTTTTAGCTAGCCTTCTACTTCGGTAGACCTTTCCACCAAACCAAGTACTCTCACATTGGAGGGACTCCATGTTTCCTAGTGACCCGTTCAACTAGGACAGTCTCCACCTTCTTTTCATGAGCTTTCAGTCTGTTGTTGGTACCCATCTTGTCAAGGCCTGCAGTGTCGTCCTTTCTTGCGCACTGACTTCTCCTTACCCTTAAGGATTTTGTCCTCACGTGGGCTGCTTGCCTCAGCCTGCTCCCTTGCGGACTAGCATTGGGCATGACTTGGAGGGCGCCTATCATCTGTATCGAACTTAGGCGGGCATCCTCCTCCGCCTTCTCATTTATCTTGATAAGGGCACTGAGCGCTTTCCTCTTAGGACATTCCCTTGTCAAAAGCGGACCATCGCATAGGAAGCACTTTAGCTTTGGCGCAGACTCTTATTGCTTGAGTTTGCCTTTATCTTCCCTGGTGTAGGGCACCTTGCCCTTACCATACCTGGTAGTACTAGGGGGAACCTCTTCTCCCCCCATCCGTGTTATGGCTATCTTCTGAACCCTTGGGAGGCACCTTTTCTCCCCCACCCATTCTGTGGCTATCCTCTAAGCCCTCATCATCAGAAGACTTGCTCTCCTTTTAATCCATCAAAGATTCAGTGACTGCCATTACAGTTGCTAAGTCTCACACTCCTCTTCTCCCTAGTTCCTACTCAGCCCATCCTTGCAAGTTGTCCATGAATTCGAAGAGAAGAGCTTTCTTATTCATACCTAAAGCCTCAAGCATTAGGAAAGAGAACTCCTTCACATAGTCGTGGATCGACCCCTGTGTGCTTGAGATGCTTGATCTTCTTACGTGCCATGTATTCCACATCCTCCGGGTATAATTGCTTCTTGATTTCTCTCTTGAAGTCCGCCCATGTGTCTATGGTGAATGTCCCCTTCTCTATCTCCATGAACCTTCTACGCCACCATAGAGTTGCATTATCAATGAAGTAAAGAGTAGCACTACGTACCTTCGTTGCCTCATCGGTTAGTGTTATTGCCTCGAAGTACCTCTCCATGTGCCACAAGAAGTTGTCTAACTCCTTAGCATCTTGTTTCCCACTGAACGTGTGTGGCTTTGGCGCCTCCACCCTTGGTGCCTCATGAGTGGCCATTACCCGAGTCGACAGTGCTAACTTATAAATGGCCACCTCTTGCCTCAGCTCCTCTTCATTCTTGGTCAAGACCTCCACCCTTGACTCCAAGCTAGCGAGCACACTCAAGACGTTGTCTTGAAAAGTCATGAACTCCTCGTGTAACACCGCATGAACCAGCGAACCCTGCATCCCCTCTTGAATGTCTTGGATCTGCACCTTGAGATCCTCCAAGGCCTTCTCCATGTTTTGCTCCAAAAGGTCCATCCCCTCCTTGGTGTCTGCCACACCCAACTCTAGCTTGAAAATTCGTCCCTCAAAGCTAGAAATGGCATCACGAGACTTGTCCTTCGTACCTCATGTAAAAGGGGCCAGGGTCCCTACCCCGGACTTGCTCGCAAACTTCCTCCACATGAGAGCCCACCATCGTATCTTCTAAGTTACTCCTAAACACAACCAAACTATAATACCAACTATCACGGACTTGAGGGTGCTTCCTTTGAAGCTCTGGAAATGGCGTGATGACTTACCTCGGATGTTGCTGATCGGCCTCCCACTTGTCTTGCTGAGGCTGGAGCTTCTACCCACGCCTTGGAAGCGAAGAGAACTCAGAGAGAACATGAAAGAAGAAACTCTCTATGTGAAGAAAGAACTCTTTAATGCCAAAGCTCTCAACGGTGGTTTTTGCAAATGAGGCCACCCCCTCCTTATATACACATCTATGGAAGTGTGTAGAACCTTTGAAGGTTCTCTATTAACCTAGAGAATTCTAGAATGTTCTACTATGTACATGTAAATATAAGACTACCATGGATGACTCTAGACTACTCTCCCACATTCCATAGTCTTCATAACTTACACATGTGGACAATTCGATATCTTCTATTACGTAGAAAACTTCTCCGGGGTCATGGAACCCATAATTACAGTGAAAGAAGTCTCTAGAACATTCCCTCCCCTTATATATGGCCTTGAGGGGCACTCTTATGCCCATGGAGGGATCCTTCCCTTATGATGATGGGGTATAGAAAGTGAGTTCATGACACTTAGGCCAGTTGCCTTCAATGGAGAAGGAAGACGACTGCTCGAGACCTATAGCCATCAAGGGCAAGATGCCTTAGGCTAATGACTTTCAATGGAGAAGGGAGAAGGCTGCTCGAGGCCTATGGCAATTGAGGTCAAGTTTCCTTCGGCCAGTGACCTTCAATGGATAAGGGAAACGTATATCAAGGAGAGTTGAATGAATATTCGAATTTTATTCGAACTACCCATATATTAAGGGCGATAATGAAAAACATAACTAAAAAACAAAAAACGGTTTACTAATGGAAAAACTTCTTTAGATAAGTCGAGTTCTAGGGTTAAACTCTGTCTTCTTGTACAGGGTCAAGAGTCTGTAAGCTCCCTTTGATCCCTCGTTGATGATTGTAAAGGGGCCTTCCCAATTAGGCTTAAACTTGCCTTCGTCAAATGTCCGTCGTAGCACTAGGCCACCTCTTTTGAAGACTCTTAGCCTGATTAATTTGTCCCTTTTTCGCGATAGTATTCAGCCATCTGGATTGCGACTCTGTCCCTTATCTCTTCTTGTTCATCTAAGGCGAGTGCAAGCTCGATGGTGTCGCCGGTGTGGAGGACGTCTAGTCCGGACTCCACTACGATTAGTGCCTCGACCTTGAAGGCTAGGGCGTATGGCGTTTCACCAGTGGGTTGCCTTGGTGTCATTCGGTAGGCCTAAAGAACTATGGGCAGCTAGTCAACTTACTTGCCCTTAGTCAACGTCAATCGCTTCTTGAGATAGTTGAGCGAGGTTTTGTTTATCACTTCGACCTAGTCATTGGAATGTGGGTTCTAAAGGGTGGAGTAAACTTTTTTGATCCCATACTTTAAGTAGAATTGCTAAAATGGTTTACTAATGAACGGTGGTCCGTTGTCCGAGACTATGGCATGTGGAATTCCAAACTGGCATATAATGTTCCGTTAGATGAATTGGGTAAAGTGGCTTGCATAAATCTGAGCGTAAGGCTCGACTTCTGCCAACTTAGTGAAATAATAAGTAGCTACAAGCAAAAATTTTCTCTGTCCCATGGCCAGAGATAAGGGTCCCACAACATCAATCCTCCACATATAGAAGGGCCACATGTTGGATACCGAGTGGAGCCCATTAGTTGAGGTGTGGATAACATTACTAAGCTTTTGGCATATATCACAGTTTCTGACAAACCACTCTGATTCCTGATTCATTGTTAGCTAATAGAAGCCTTGCGTCATTATTCTATGGCACAAATATCATCCCCCGATATGAGTACCGCAAATGCCCTTGTGTGTTTACTTGATAATGTGCTCAGCTTTTTCTGGTGGCATGCACCTTTGGTAGGGGCTCGAGAATGACCTACTGTAGAGAGTTCCATTTATTAGGGTGTACCTGGCTACTCGGGCTTTTGTTTTTATGGCAATTTTCTTATCCCTTGGTAGGACTCCATATTTCAAATAGGCAGTTAGTGGAGTTATCCAAGAATTAGTCGTTGGGGTTTCTGCTAGAAGGATTACTTTTTCGGAAATTATGGAGTCTGCCAAACATTTAGTTCCAAATGGTATGGGTACGGAGCATTGGAGGCTAGATTAGCCAAGGCATCAGCCATTCTATTTTCCTCTCTTAGGACCTGGGCTACTTTAAAATTTGTAAATTGAGAAATTAGTGATCATACGAGAGCTAGGTACTAAGCCATTGTTTCGTTTTTTACTTTGTACTCACCCCAGATCTGGGAAACCACCAATTGTGAGTCACATTGGAGCTATAAACTCATGATCGAGAGTGCTCTGACTACTTGAAGTCCCATCAACATGGCTTAGTACCCAGCCGCGTTATTTAAGATCGAGAATGAGAATTTAATAGCCTAGGCTACCAATAAGCCATTGGGGGACTACAACACCATGATAGCTCCGCCCCCTACCGCTTTGGAAGAACCATCAATCTCGAGTATCCAAAGGTGTTCAAGGAGGCTACCTTTCGACACATTGACAACTCAATAATGAAATCGGTGAGCACCTGATCCTTGGTGACCAATCTTGGGCATCGAACTCGCTCAGTTCAATAGCCCATTTCAGAAGTCTGCTTGATGCGTTAGACTTGTGGAGTATGGCTCTAATTGGGTGGCTAGACAATACATTTATTGTGTGGGCTTGGAAGTATGGACGTAACTTTTTGGCTGCCACTCTCACGGTCACAACGATCCTTCGAAATCTGTGTAGCGGGATTCGACATCGGTCAACATCTTGTTAACAAAGTAAACTAGTTTTTGTTTTTGTCTTTCCTTTTCGTCCGTTTTGACCAAGGTTGTAAGGTAAAGATAGAGTTCTTCCCCCTAAACGGACTAGGACATAACTAGAGGGGAGGCAAGGTACTCCTTAATGGCCTGGAAGGCTTTATCACATTCAACATCCCATTCTATGAGGTGCCTTTCAAAACCCTTAAGAATGGTAGGAGGTGATTTGAATACCTCTAAATGAATACGTTCAACGCTGCTAATTTTCCTATCAAGGCCTGTATCTACTTCCTTATTCTGGGAGGCTGCATTTGTAGAATGGCTTGGGTATGCTCGGGTACCATTTTAATTCCTCGCTTACATAAGAAAGCCTAGGAACTTCCCGTACTCAACTTCGAATGCTCATTTGTCTTGGTTCAGCCATAGACGATGTTACCTCATCAATTGAAAAGCTTCCCATAGGTGGTTGATACGAGATTCCAACTTCACTAGCATATCATCTATATACATTTCCATTTTTCCCCAACAGAGGTTCGAACATTTGTGACATCTAGGGGTGTAATCGAGCCAAGTCGAGCCGAGTATTAGGCAGGCTCGGCTCGGCTCGGTTTTAAAGGAGTAGGCTCGAGCCTATTCACGAGCCTGTTTATGAGCTGATGAGCCGAGTTTGAGGGTGCGTTTCCGGGGCAGCTCATTTAACAATAAACGAGTTCGAAGCGAGCTTCAGTCCGGCAGAAGCGTCGCCGATGCTTCGGCTCGATTACAGTCCTATTTAAAGAAAATGTTCATCTAAAATAGCCAACATACAACTAAATTAAAAAGATAAGACAATAAAAGTTCAATTAACTTGATTGAAGTTCAAGAGTTAAAATATTCATCATGTTCATTTGTAGGAAAAAATTGTTGTGCATCAAGTCTTCTCCATGTTCACAAGCACATTCTAAGCTTGGTTCCACGAAACTTTGGTTCTGAGCTTGCTCATGGAACTATTCACGAGCCTATTCTGAGTTGGCGAGCGAGTTTGAGGTGCTCGGGCTCGACTGTTTGCTACGAGCCTGAAATAATGTTCGGGCTCAGCTCGTTTAACTTAATAAACGAGTTTGAGCGAGCTTCTAATGAGTCGAACGCCAAGCAGCTCGCGAGTAGCTTAGCTCGAGTTACAACCCTAGTGACATCATGCGTTGATAAGTGACCCCTACATTCTTAAGGCAAAATGACATCACGTTGTCATTGTACATGCCCATCAGTGTTATAAGGGTCATACTTGCCGAAACAGGAAGGAAACATGGGGATTTGATTGTAGCCCGAGTACGCGTCCCGAAAAGTTAGTATATCATGCCCTGTAGTGGCATCCACTATTTGATCGATACAAGGAAAAGGGAAAGTATCCTTTAGGTAAGCATTACTAAGGTTGTAGTAGTCCACGCACACACACCATTTTCCATTCTTTTTGGGGACAACCACAACATTGGTCAGGCATTCGAGATATTGAATTTCTCGAATGAACCCTGCCACGAGGAGTCTATCAACCTCTTCTTTGATTACTTCTCAACGTTAGGGGTGAAAACGCCTTAAATTTTATTGTATAGGTTTACGTCTAGCCTGCACATTAAGTTGGTGTTGTCTAGGGTTGGGGAAATTCCATGCATTTCATTATGGGACCAGGCGAATATGTCAAAGTGCTCATGCAAGAGGACAAGAAGGTGTTAACTTCTTTATGGGAAAGGGATGTTCCAAGAGTAACACATTCAGGTTGGCCAAGCGCGAACATAGGGTAAGCTTTTAGAGGCTTCACTATTCTAATGTCATCTTACCCATTCAGGTGAGCCTCAAGCTATCATTGTTATTTATATGAGAGGTCATTCTGAGGTGGTTCCACAATGAAGCAGGTCATGGCCGCCTTTTGGTGTCCCCGAATATCAATCTGGCCTAAGGGGGTTAGGAAACTGAGAGTTTGGTGATAGGACGAAGGTAGGGGCTTCATAGCATGGATCTAAGTGCGGTCCAAGATGGCGTTGAAGGATGAAGGTTTGTTTACCACTGTGAAAAGGATGAGGCTCCGAGAGGTGATGGGGCCCTACCCACCACAAGCAATGGCCCCTCGCAGCGGGAGTGGTTTGGGGATTCAAGTAAAGCCTACAGCTTATTCTCCTTAGATTATGGAGGTTGTCAAATTGATACCCCGGTTGGATTAATACGGGGAGATAAAGCAAGTCGGCAATGCTACTATGATTGACTAAAATGCGCGCATCAGATAACATCCAACCTTCAACGTAAGGATAGGGGCATCGTCATGAGGTGCAAATAGTTGTCTCAAGGGGCACTTGGAAAATGTTATGGTCTCGTCTATGGGATGCACACTGTTGAAGTCCGACTACCAAGGTTCCCGACAATGGTTGACCTTGGGCCTATGGAGTGATTGGGCCAATAGGGTTTATGTTAATTACGGGCCTAGAGTTTGATGGGGTAGAAGATCGGGGTGATCATTTGTCAAATCGTGTGTCGACAGGCCCTGACTCTATGAGGAACCACCGGAGGTGCCCCCTCCGGACCATGGATTCAATCAACTTCTGCAACTAGTAGCACTAGTTGGTCAGATGTCCTTGCTCTTTGTGGTAATCACAAACCCCTCTATGGACTGTATAAGCGGGAGGAGTTGAGTTTAGGTCAGCATGAACCGGGTAGGTTCCCTGTATCTACTCTACTGATGATCGTCTCGGGCACAGCTTCTTACTCGGTTAGACTCTTCTCAGGATCTGGCTCTCCGTAAGCCATGGGCTTCATATTTATCTCTTTTATCCCACCTATCTTAGCCCCTTTTTCCATGTCCTCGGCTGTCTCACCCTAGGCCGCTCGTGGATGCCACGGTTCTCTTAATTGTAGCTAGCGTGTCATCCTCCAGCATGGCGTATTGGTTACCCCTTTGGAATAGCTCATCGATTATTGACGGGGGGTGTAGTGAGAGCGAATCAAAGAACTGAGTGTTAAGGTGGATTGCTTGTTTAATCACCTACATCATTGTATCTGTGCTTACGACATCAAGTTGCAAGATTGCCGCCCTGAAACGCTTCATAATGTCCTTGATTGATTCGAATTGTTCCGTCCTCACGTGGAACATACTGGTCATGCTTTGCTTTCTCCTAATTGATCATATACATTGGGTGATAAATTTCTCAGATAAAGCACGGACAAAGGTTATCGAGTTAGGCAGGAGGCGGTGGAACCATGACAGAGCTGGTCCGACGAGACTAGACGGAAACACCTTGCACAAGAAGGCATCATTGCCGCTTTGGAGTGTCATGACCTAGAGAAAATGCATCGGGGTGGTTAAATGGGTCCCCCAACCCATCATACATCTGGAACTTGGGTAACATAAAGTGCAGAAGAGCGTCCTGGTGGAGGATGGCGAGGGCGAATGGAGAAGCCGACATACCGTCCAACGCTTGCAAGGCCGAAAATTAGCTTCTGGGAGAGAGGGAGTCTAATTTTTGTGGGCCTGATTCCTCTCTTCCCCGGAAACTCTATTTTGATTACAATGGCAGATCGAGGAATCGTTGGTTAATGTTGATTTGCTGGGGCTTCTTCCTTCTGGCGCGTTGGTTGGGTGGTCAACTGACTCGAATCAGGGAGGAGGAGTCGTTGTTGTTGTTACATGCAAGGTAGCATTCTCTTCTTTAGGGTGGCATTGGCCGCCAGGAAAGAAGTCAGCTACTGATGGAACTCCAACTACTCCTTGAGCATTTTTTCTAACAATAGTAGTCGCTGCTCCATCAAGGGCATGGGGTCTAATGAATCAACTTTGCCTATCTCATTTTCTCGGAGGGAGGTTTGGATGTCCTAACTTTGCAACTAAGAGGTTAGCATGGAAGGGATGTTCCCATAGACAATGCCAATGGAAATGAGTTAATTCTTAAAGAATTTGTATATCTCTCAAGTTTCTAGAAAAGTTCATATCTCACAAGATTCTGATCGGATCAATATACTATTAGAGTCATCACATACGCCCCATTTACAAAACCTCATCACCATAGTAGTGGGGGTTCATGGGAGGGGGCGCATAGTGGGAGGCTTATGGGAGTGGGGTTCGTGTGTCGGTGCTCACGTCTTTGGCTAAGTCTGCCTACTTTCGGCCCAGATCGAGTCTTGCATGATTAAGTACACTTTGATAGGCCTTCGGTCCTCGGGCCCGAGGAGTGGCATGTCCAAGGTTATATGGGCTAACGAGCAGTATTAGTGTTCTTCCTCAAATGCTCGATATAAGTGGGCTTGGGCCTGTGTTGGGCTTCTATACGTACAATTCTGTCAGACTCATCCCATTCCAGTCGTGGGTCTAGTCTACATTATGGTGTTAGTTTGGTAATAGAATCAAACATATTTTCAGTTCATTGGGAGTAATATCTGAGGTGTTGCTAGGGATGAAAATTTCCTTCGAACCCGATAAAGAATCTGATACCTGATCCGAATAGAGGAGAGTATGGAGGAACATTTTAGACCCAATTAAATATTCAAGTAATTGGGTTCGGAGATTTTCGGATTCAGGGATAGGGACGGGTATGACTATATCCTACCCGTCCCCCAACTCGAATACCCGATTAAATATATAATACATAAATACATACATACAATATATATATATATATATATATATATATATATATACTATATATATATATATATATATATATATATATATATATATATATATATATATATATATATTAAAATCTCTAAAGGTAAAAAGAGACGGGATTTTAACATTTTCTTTTGACGCTTTTTTTTCTTTCATTCCATTACAATAATTCTTATTACTATTATACGACAAATTATTTTTAATATTCATGATTTCTAAAACAATTCATTTCACAAATTGGAATAGGGTATTTTGGTTGGGTATAGGTACTCGATCCTCTAATTGATGTGGGGTTGGGGACAAAAAATCTAAATATGATGGGGATAGGGATAGAAATAATAAATGGAGATGAAGATGGGGAATATAAAATCCTACCAAAATCCGACCCATTGTCATCCCTAGGTGTTGTGTCACGGCCTAAAACCCGTCCTAAGGGCCTGGTTGTCATTTCACACTTCAAATCTGAAGGCTCGAAGTGCGAAACAACACAAACCTTCAACTTTATAACTGAATTAATTCCAATTAACAAATACCGATTCCGAGTTCAAGCGCATATTATAATATCACCATTTCCAAAATTCCATACTAACAAAACTTTTCTAAATTTCAATCTTCAAGTATGAACTTACATACAAAAGTGCAAAAATAATTATCTATACACTTTTGATAAACTTTGAAAATATTAATCCAAATGAAAAAACTCATCAACTAAATGAGGTCCATAACGAATTTCAAAATCAGAATCCTAATAATGACGAATCTATAAACCTAGCCATTTCACCTAGTCAGAACTAGGAGCACTTGAAAAATAAACAAATGGGAATGAGCTTGAAGTTCAATAAGATAGATTAATATAATTCATGGATCAAACATTTTCAATCACTTGCAAAAATGGAGATATTATCATTATTCATTTCCATTTTTTTTTTTGTCAATACATTCAAATATTCAAACAAAATTCTTTCATTTCAGATCTAAACACTTTCATGAGTTCGTAAAACATTTAAATCAAAGCACTGGCAGTCACAAATATTGGGCCAGTGCGGTCGTGTGGGACTTTCAAATGGGTGGCTAGCCGTAAGTTGTTTAACTTAAGATGGACCAGCCAGCTTATTCTTAGTCTTAGTAACACCACAGCTGAAACGAGAGGCTAGGTTCATTAATTGCATTCCCCACCAAAGAATGTAAAAATCAACTATTATTCCCCTTAACAATGACGGAATATTATCAATTATTATTTCTCTTGATAAGATCAAACTACCAAGGTAAAAAACATAGTTTCAATAATTCATTCATAAAACATAATATCTTTATAATTTATATCACAACAAAACATAAAGTATAAAATACTTTTCATGCAAATATATTTGATTCATATTTTAAGCAAAAATAGAGAAAACATTTTCAAATCGTACATATAAAAATATATTTGTCTTTTCCATTTCACATAAACCTATACACCTTACGGTCACCATCTTTACAATTCTGCATTTTTTTTGTACCCAAATACCCACACTTTTGACTTTTCAACTCCATATGACACACACTATATAAAGAAGACAATAACTGTGACGCCTCGATCGGGTCCATTGTTCAGTAATAAACCTGAAACACCATTGTGTCTGTATCATGAGACCTATACATGAGTAAAATGACCCAATCGGGTCCATTATCCATACTCATCAAAATGTTTATTTTATATCAAAAGGAATTTATTTACAATTTGTTTTTGTTACAAATTATCAAAGCTGAGTCTTTTACCTGATTTTTACAAAAATACCATAATAAAGCCACATATGGCCATCTCTTAAATCTCTAAGACCTCGGATGCATCCCATCCTGATGCGCCTTCTGTACAGAAATAATTTTCCTTCGACCGGGTGGGCAGTACTTGATGGTTGAATTCCACTCGTGGGTTCTTTCCTCACACAAGTCACGCGTATGTGACAGCCATAAACACATTGATGCATGATCACTGCCAGATATACACATGCATATATCGATGCCACTGAGTCCTCACCCGGCTCCCTCACACACGTGGCTTATCCTTAACATGGGGAATTTATTTTCAAAACAAAATATTTGTTTTACATTTAAAATCCTTTGGACATCCTCAGGAAACACTAGGACACACTTGACCATGAAACCTTGAATGCGGATATCCTCCGAACAACTGGTTATCCTCCGAGCCTTTGGACACCCTCAGCTGGACACCCTCCGAACCTTGGACGTCCTTGAGCCTTTGGACACCCTCTGAACATTTAGGTATTCCAGTAAAACTTTTATCTTTCATTGGACATTTTAGATTCTTGAAAATCATCGCTCGGCAGGCGATGTCCAGTGCTCACAGAGCCCCTACCATCGACGCAACCAGTATGATCTTGCCATGTCCCCCGCGACCAGTTTGCTCCAGACACAAACAGTCTTGATTTGCCATGGTCGACACTAAATCTAGAATCGACCCAAACCATGCACTTACCCGATGTCATCACGATGTTCTTGTCATTCAAAATGCATGATGCAATCCATTTATTTTATGTCCACATGAATATTTATAAACTACATTTATAAACTACATACAACATAAGCAATTCCACGGATGGTTATCCTTCTGCGTAATTTGCATGTTATTGAATGTCAATGACAACACACAAATTAAGCACACAAAGACCATTTTAGTCCGAAATCGATCAGGCTGTCCAAAATGGAATTTAAAAATTGACATTCGATCGAGTTTGGGATGACCAAGCGTGGCACTCACGGCCTCCACCATCAAACCATTTTAAATGGCTCTTAGAAGCCAAAATAAACCAAGTAGGAGAAGACACCTCAGGAGTTTGTTGAGCTAGCAATCTGATATACATGTGTAGGCTCTTGCAGTAGGAATCGCTTTGCTTCTTCATGTAGGGTTGTTTGTCACGTCATGGAGATTTAGAGAGAAGTTGGAGTCTCTCTCTCTAAAAATCCTCTCTTTCTCTCTCTTTTCTCAGTTTGTTCCCTCTCTCCTTCACTCCCTCCTAACCAGCTTAGTCAAGATGGGGTCAAGAGGACTTGTCCTCTTCTTGCCACATGTCATTTATCCCATTGGCTCTTAGGTTTTCTTTACCCCTTTATCCTATCTACTTTAGTTCCATTAATCCATGGTGCCACATGTCTCCTATGGGCCCACTTGGGCTCATTTGTTTGACTCATCCAACACTTGGCGTGCTTTCTTGAGATGCCACAAGCGTGCCAAGTGTCGCTCCTCTGGTCTTGAAAAGCGTAAAGTGATTTGTCACCGAGGTCGACGAGAATCGGCGTAGTAACTAATTTAGAGGCAATTCAGCAATTGAAGTCGGTTTTAGTCATCGAGATCTAGAAAAATTTTGGATTTTCTACCGAAATTACCGTTTTATCCTTCCTCAGAATTCTGGATTTTTTGGGGTTTCACAATAACTAACTAACTAAAATATCATAAGGCAATACTTGTTGCCTTGTTGGGGGAGTCTCCTACTATTTTCTTTTATTTTCTTCAAATAGTCATATAATCATTCCATAACAATTTATTTTATTTTATCTGTTTTTTTCACGGACAAACTCATAGTCTAAAAAGTTTAAATCTTTTATTTCAAAACTTGAACAAACAAACCCTAATTTCTTTTAGTTGTTTTTTTAAACTTAGAAAACCTAACATTTGGATTCATTTAATTGATCAAAAATAAATCTTATACTATTTAGATTCATTTAATAAATCAAAAAATTTTAAAACCTAAAGATTTTGATCTTACCTGATTTTAAAAACACGATCCTTGAATTCCTAACTCATTAGAACACCGGATATTCGAACTTTGAAACATTTGGACAACCCGATCTTGATCTACGATTTTCTTGAAGAAGAGTTTGTGTATTCAAAACCGTCACATGAATCCAAAATAATATTCTAAAAAATAGAAATCTTATCTTGAAAGCTAATCTTCAAATCCTAAACTCCCAAAATCATCTACCCTATGTTCTTAGATCTCCCAGGAAAGGTTCCTATGAAAAGGATTTTTTATTAAAAACAAATAGGAAGAATATAATTTATACTTAGGGTTTTTTAATCGTTAAAAGAATTTTCTACCCCTCTTAATTACTTACGCTGATAAAAAAAAAATTAAATTCTTATTTTACTTACCCCTAGATAAAATCCGGATGATACATGTTGCATGTTGTAGAGTTATTTCCTTATCTGAGGGTTTGTGTCCTAGAGTTTGGCACTTTGATAACAATAATATGTTCAACTTCTATTAATCTCAACTTTAAATTAAAAGAGCCGCCCCTCTCTCTGGAAACCCTAGTCGCTCATCTTTCTAGTCCCTCATTTAGGCCCTTGTTAGTTAAAGATGATGGGTGATTTTTTTACAATTCTTAGCCTCAAATCACCACTTTCATTGTTTTCTTTCCTCACATTTGGTTTTTTTTTTTTTTTCAATAAAGTGGTTTTATTCCACATCAATCCGAGTTTTCCTTTGTTTTTCCGTGTTGTTTGTCGTCGACTTATTACGACGTGTTTTGTTACCTATTTGTTGCAGCGTGTTTTATTACCGACTTGTTATGATGGATAGTTATGTCACCGACGGTTAACTTGTTCGTGGTTTTCGCGTAGACATTTCAGATAGCAAAGTTCGATATGACAGAATAATCGGATTAAATCTTATTCATTAATATGTTGCAAATCTAGAATCTTAGGTATTTTAAACACTGTTGGATTATCAAATGTGTAAACCTTGAATCAATCATTTTTGCTATTAATATGAATATTGCGTCATCCTCTAAATTTTCAGCACTCTTGATTATGTGTTTGTATCGATTGTTTTGCTAATCTTAATCAATAAATTTATCTCTTAAAAAAAACTTTAAATTAAAACTGAAATTTTCAATTAGTGCCCAACCCGCACGTAATATAAGTTTACAAGATTTTAATTTTTTTTTTTATGGATTATCAAACAAACAACAAACTTATAATAGGCTATATTAGTCAATAAAATATCTATTATTTACTAATATGATTCAATGATAATTCCAAACTCAAGTTTTAACATTTTAATAATTAAACAAGAACTTCTTCAAAATAATAATAATAATAATTAAACAAGAATTATAAACTTATTAATTTCAAATAATTAAACATGATAAAAGGTCAAAGTTCTTTCATTATCATTTTTTTTCTCATACTTTAAGTAATAAATAACCAACACGACAACACCTTCAATCAACTTCAATCCTAATATCTTGAAGTTCACATTTTTTAATCGAAACTCAACCCATCATCATCATATACATGAATCTAGAAAATTCTGTGGGTGGAGGGATTCCGTAGGCACTAAGCCCATCATCCTACTCAACTACCTCAAAGAATACAAGGCAAGAAAAGAAAATATGCACACAAAAAAAAAAAACAACCACCAAAGAGGTCATAAATAGTTGGCATGTCTCCACTCAAAGGTAACATCATACCACCCACTCCTCTGGTCTAAACCATTACATGGTACGGTAGTTTACATTTATCAATCCATGCATGTCCTTTTCTTAAAAATAAAATAAAATCAAACACTTTTTTTAATAAGTATAAGGTGGTGTTTGTTTTTTTTACTTAATGTTAAATATAATTTGTTTGAGAACTTGTCTTGAATGTCTTGTAAACTTTAAGTATTAAGTTGTTTATTTTCCAACGTTAGGGCAGTGAATAGGGATAGACGGGACGGATTATTTTGGAGTTAAAATCACTGTTTCATTCTTAATGACCACGAGTTTAATTTAATTTCAATCGGGTTTTAACAGGTTTAGGTTATTTTACTCCAAATTAAAGACGGTTCGAGTGGTAACCTTTCTGTAAAACCCGAGAAAGATTAGAAATTTTCAAAAATGGCAAAATTTTAATAAAAATAATAGAATTAGCGTAAGGGTTTAGGAAGCGCAGAAAGTGCTTTGAATGCCGGATATGAAAGCGAACTGTAGTTAGAATTAGATCTCGCGAAATCTAGTGACTCGGAAAGTTTCATGGATTACGAGACAAATAGAAATTTTAGGTTTCACGGGTGATAGGTTGACCCGATGATTTCAGTGGCGGATTTTCTGAAAATACGAAAGTCGAGATGGCGATCAGTTGTTTCAGGGATAAGTTATTTGAAAAATGATGTGGGACAAAACAGGGCGACTAAGGTAATATGAATCTGTATAATGTAAAAATAATAATAAGTAAAATACGATTATATTTTAAAATAATTTTTTATTATTTTATTTTATACTTTAATATAAATAATTATTATTATTATAATGTTTTTAATAAATAATTTATAAAATTCATAATATTTTATTTTTATGAAAAATAATGGTACCCAATATAATAAAAAATAAAAAAAGCAAATATAAAATTAAAATTAAAAATAAAAACGAAAATAAAATGTAGGCCCGAGGCTGAGGTTTGGGAATTTTACTCTTGGAATAAGATGCGCAATTAATTTTTTAAATAGACAGTTTAAATTGAAAAAAAATAAACGAAGTCGAATTCGGGATGGAATAAACAAGTAAACCATAAATGTTAATACGTCAGCTAGTAGTGTATATTCTTGATTTGCTTAACATTTGAAATGATGATTGAGTTTTTCTTTATTTTTGTAGAAAATGAAACACGAGAATAGAAAAATTCAATATTTCATTTTCTTTTCGAGAATTTTTTTAAAATTTCGTGATAAATCGTGAAAATTTTAAAAAAGCAAACAGTTTAATCTTAGCTATTTGAAACTGATATTCGTCAAAACAAACGACTTAAATATTTGGATTACAGCTGAAACACCTCCCAGATAATCACGATGTTTGAAGTTAATAGTCATTAAATCCTTCACTGGTCCTAAAGCTGAATCAAGGATTGAAGTAGATCGGGGATAAATCTCGTGTCGGTGAAACCCGACGCGATATATCTCACCGATAATCAATTAGAGGATATTTTGAGATTATATCTCGAAATATCGGGGATTTGGGCATCATTCTTTGTCCAACTTGTTCAAATTTCAAAATTGATAATCGAGGGGGTTTAAACCCTTCACAAATGTCAAAACTAAGGGAAGACACTCTTTCTCTAATATATTCCCTTTTATTATTTATTAATATTTTTAATCAATTATATAATAACTAAATATAAATATATAAATATATAAAAAATCGTATCCTATGTTATGTTATTGCAATGCTGCCAGTACATGGTCTTTGTGGGGAATTTGGGACCAAAGGAACAAACATTTTTGGACAGAGTAGTCTGTACCACCAAAACAAAAAATGGTAAACTGACTATGATTACTAGAAGAACGGGTGGCTGCTTTATTTCCGAGAGAAGGCTACACAGATATGAGGTGTGTCTTACGAGATAGCCAAGGTGATTTTATAGGGTGTCATTCAACAAAAATTCATGGGGTGTTATCATCTAGAGAAGCAGAAGTGTATGGTCTATGCCAAGCTATAATCTAGGTTCTAAGATTGGAGTTTCCCTCAATTGTTTTTGAGCTCAATGCCAAGACGATTGTCGATGCATTATATTCCATAAGTGATGATAACTCAAAGTTCGGTATAGCGGTACAAGAATGTCAATTCCTCTGTGGACAAAGACCTCATTTTTCTGTTTGCTTTACTAGAAGATAAGCCAATAAAATTGCTTACAAACCTGCAAGAGAGTCTTATATATTTGCTAGTCCTTTTTATTCTACTCTTCCTCCAAGTTCCATAGAGGAAACATTGTTAGTAAATTCCTATTAATGAAAGTTTTCATTGGTCTCAAAAAAAATATATATATATTAAAGTCCATCATTCATAACTTAAGTAATAGAGTGTTCACAGTTGAAATAGACAAAATGGCATAGGAAGGGGTGTCTCAGGTTCGAGTTCCCATGGGGACAATTTACTAAAAATTAAATAATTAATCAAATTTACATATAAATATGAAAGTCCAATATAAATATATATTTTAATAAACAAATATAAATATAGTAAAAAATGTAAAAAAATAAACAAAAATCTAATGCCAATTATATTATTATTCCCTTGCTTTGAAAATAATTTTGACAAGTAAATTAAATATATATTTAAATTTTGAATATTTTTTAATTTTAATATTTATGTAAAAACATTTACCAATATTTCCGAATATATTTGATATATCTGTAAAATCAAAATATCAAAATATCATTCAAAATCAATATTTTCATCATCGAACTAACTTACCCCTTGGGATTAAAATAATAATAAATTTAGCTCCTATTTTTTAAATTTGTTTTTTATCATCAAAAATAAAAATATTAAGAAAAACATGTTTAATTCTTAGTTTTTTTTTTATGAAAAACATAAAAATATAGAAAACACTAAATTCAATAAACAATTATAATTTTCAAAAACGCAAAAAATTGAGTTCTTTATATTTTCAAAAATTATTCTAAAAAACAATTTAAAAAAAAAAAGAACCAAACAGTCCCTTAAACACTTTTCTCACCATCACTTTCTATTTCATGTCAAATCATATTATATAGTCCATTAATGTCACGCAAAATGTAAGCGAGAGATTATACGTTATAACCATCTAACTAAAGCTTATGACTTATGAGTGTGAATTTTTTGTTTGACTTCCTGCCGTGGCGGGCCGACTAGGTAACTTGTGACATAAAACATTGATTAAATATTTAGTTTTGAGTATGATTACACGTTAAGTTTCATCCCACTATAACCGATTTTCTGGTAATCATCTTTTTACTGTGCTTTAAATGAAGGTGAAGTTGTGCGTGTTTGGATCGAAAGTGCAAGTAATATCTCTTCTTCTCATATTCTTCACTATATACAATATATTTGTTGCAAAAATTAAGAACTAAATCAGCCGTTATGACACATAGTGATCAGTCGAGCTACATCATTAACTAATGTTTGGTTCCTAACAATAATATTAAACACAATTTTTTTATTTTAATATGAAAGTAATAAAATAAAATGAAATATAATTAAAATTAGTTAAAAAAAATTTATATATCTTTATGTGAAAGAAGTATAAGTAAAATAATAAATTTGAAAAAACGTAAAAATGAATTGTTTTTCAAATAATTTATCAATCATAAATTGCTTTTTCTTTCGTTTTTCTTTCGGTTCCACTTTAAATTTTATGAGATTAAACATGGCTTAAGAATTATAATATTTTTTCATATTTGATTTTTCAAAATTTTACCCACTTTATGTTTTGGATAAGATTGAATCATTTGAAGTCTATTTCTTTTAATCAAAGAATATATATAATGATACAAAAAAATATTTTAATTATAGAATAATAATAATAATAAAGAAATAAAATGTTTCTAAAAGTGTTTAAATTATCTTTATTGATTTTTAAGGATTATTTAGAAAAAAAAAACAATTATATAAATATGTAGAATGAGTAAACACAAACATTATATATAAAAAAAATATTAAAGATAGATTAAAATATTTTAATTTTTTAAATAAACTTTTATTTTAAACATCATATAACAGTTTGAAAATTTATTTTGGAAAATAGATATCAAATAAATTACAAAACATGTTATCACATGTTTTAAAAAATATTTTTTATTCTTTCAAAAAAAAAAATAGAATTGTTTTCGATATGTTTGTATGTAATTGGTTTTAGTTTGTAAAAAAAATAGAAAATTGTTCTTAAAAAAGTAGTTAGACAAAACCTTTATCAAAATTACTTTAATTTATTTGTATTTTTAATGTTCTTATCTTTAAATTTTCAAAATTCAATGAGAGCATTCCAACCTTTTTCCCAACAAACAAATATTCATCCTCATAGACCAGAAAAGGGGCCAAAATCAACGGGAAAGTCATAATAAAACTTTAAAAAAGAAGAAGGAAATTTTTTTAAAAAATAATAATAATTAAGGGAAAAATATAAAAGCATGTGAGGATGCTAGAATGTAACATCATTCAAATCCAGAAAAATATGACCGTTAAACCAACAAAGGCTCCATTTCTTTTGATATACGTTCCAGGGGGGACCAGACTATTTGAATTAGCTGTCCCCAGCACATTATTCCAATCATCCCTCATAAATATTGCCTTGTCCCCTTATTTTTGTCTTCATTTTTATGTTTTTTTTTTAATTATTATATAATAAGTAAAATTAAATATTTTAATTTGTTAATTTTAATTTTTTCCTGTTTTTTTAAATGGATCCATGGAGGAATTAGCCGTTAAAAAATCATAGGAATCAGTTGCTAAGACAATCTCATAGATGCTTGTTTGAGGAAAAGAAAAATCATTATTTTTCCTATTCTTAAATAAGAATTTTCTTACCTTTTGAATTTTTCCCAACCCCATTATATGTAATGAAAGCATAATCATGGATCATTATTCTTTCCAACAACCACTTTTATTCTTTTTCGACCCAACTCCTTTAAATGTTTCTCCCATTGCACTAATTACTTTGGGAAAATTTTAATAATAATAAAATTAAATAATTCCGGTATTAAGAATTTCCCAAAACAGTTCGATTCAAAAAAAAAAAAGGAGAATTTCACAAAACATGTTAAAAAAACCCAAAAATCATTGGCTAAAAACAGGTATTTGAATTAGTTTAATAATTGTTTCCAAAAATAGGGTTTTTTTTTACAACTATTCACTTTGTAACATTATATTTCTCGTTAGGTCCTCTCGAACCTAGATCTCTATTTTCTTATTCCCACATGAGTTCTTAATCATTTAAGTTATGTCTTATTGGTTCTAAAAGATCCTTATTCTCTTTATATCCATATAAACTCTTAACCATTTAAGCTAAGTCTTATTAACTCCAAAATTAGGTTTTTATTTCCTAAGAATAGGAATAATTTTTATTTATTTATTATTGCTTTTACTTGTTTTCTGAATAAAATATATATATTTTATATAAGATCTTGAAGTTAATGGGCACGTAAATCTTATAATAATCCTAAAAGAAGTCAAACTCGTGACAAATGAAGAGCAAACTAAGGCGTGACTAATTGAGTCACTTGTAGTTATTTTTCTAAGAAAATTTAAAATAAACTATTAAATATAAAATATTCTTAAAATGTCTTTATAAAAATTAAACCTAGATTAAAATTATTTTTATATATTAAATTTTTTTTAAATCGTTTTAAATTTCTAAACATGCCCTTATTTTATAAAAATATTTAAAAAATCTTATTTTTTTATTTTTATTTTGGAAACATCTTCAAAATGTTTTTTAAAACCCCTTATATCTATATATAAGATGAAAATTATGTAAACATGCTATGAAGGACTTGAAAGACGAAAAATAAAAGACAAAATTTTGAAACTATTAAAATATGCGAGGAATTCACTAAATTAATTAAAGCATTTAATGAAATAGTAACTCCTCTTATTAAGATAAAAATATCTTTCATGTGTTGAGCTTATATACTTATAAAAATAATATAACATGCTCATTATATTAATATAACATACTTTTATTTAAATGTAACATACTTTTGTCTAATATAACAAACATTTGTCTAATGTAACAAACTTTTTGTAAATATGTTATATTAAACAAATAAGTGTTAAGTACGGAAGCTCAACATAAGAAGGACATTAAAGGAAAGTTACTGTTCTATTGCATGTTGTTCTTTTTTACTTTTATTAGCTCATTTTGTTTACTAAAATCTTAAACTTGTAAAATTTAAATTTAATATGTATATCATAATTTCACACCCTTCCTCATATATATATATATATATGGCCTCGTACTCATACACGTGGAAAGTCAAAGTTCTTTATAAAATTTTAAATCAATAAATGAGGATTTAAATTATAAAGAGGTGATTTTAATTTAAGACTTTTTGTTAAATCAAGTTTTGATATCATGTTAAATGAATAATTATCTTAAAAATTTAAATTTATAAGATTTAAATTTAATATAAATACTAAGGTAACACATTTTCATAGCATGTTTACATAATTCCCTTGAAAATTGAGATGAAATTTTCGGTGTTTCATATTTTAGAAAATGAATGGTGGATGAGTTGGAAAAAATGTTTCATATATTTTATTTTTAACGATAATTAAAAATTAAAACAATAATAATAATAATAATAGTAAATGGAAAGGAGAAAGGACTAAGGAGTATAATATCATAGGACGGAAAATTAGTACAGAAGGGCAGGGTAGGGGCTAGGGTCCTAGGGAGGATTTGGGGAAGACTTAAAAACAGAATTGGTTTTGAAGCATAGAAAGGAATGATTCTAAATTTCCACTGACGCGTCAGATCCTCCTCTTCCACGTGACCCACTAAGAACCTGACACGTAAGCCCATTCTAATGATCACTCGTTTGGGCCTGGGCCCACCACATAGGCAAGCCATTATCCCCTCCCCCCATTTGCCAGTTGCCCCACTAGCTTTTCTCTCTTTTTTTTTTTCTTCATCTCCTCCTCAGTCCTGGCTAATAATATACAGCAGATAGATTTGGCTTCAAAGGCACACATCTCGGCGTAACAGCCGAAGGCGACCTTGGGCTTGGGCCCCATCCACGGGTTCATTTCCAACCAGGGCCCCACCCCCCTAATAATCCAAAGCCACCAAATTCTTAATGTTCTTACTTAAAGGCCCATTTACTTGTGTACTTAGCCTACCGGTTGTTGGCTGTCTTCCACCGTGCGCCTCATTTTTTTGTTGGACTAATTTTATTTAATTAAAAAAAAGTCTGTCAAATTGTTCACAGGACTCGTCAACACGGCTTCAATCAAATAAGAGTACTTGTCTTGAATATAATTATGTTTGAGTTAAATTTATATCAATTTATATTATTTAAATTTGATCTAAATTGACTTATTAATCTTGTTAAAGTTAGTAAGTTAAACTTAAATATAATTTTAAATGATTTATTCATAATCGGCTTATACTTTATCGTGTTGTGTATTTAATTTTTTTTAATATAATAATTATTCAGGTCATATTTTTTTTATATCTAATTTTTTTGTATAATATCGTAATATTTTATTTCTTATAAGGAATTTGAACCTGAATACCCTTGCTCTCCCTTTGTTCATTGTAATTCTTAATTACTTGAGTGAGTTGTTATTAGCACTATGTTCAAGTTGATCAATGCTTGCGAATGCTTATGTTGGAACACCACACCAATACGAGCCATAAAAACTGATTAACACACAAATACGAACCATTAACACTAATTAGTAATTACCACCCCTTTAAGAAAGGCCATTCAGTTATTACTTACTAGTAATCATGAGTTTATGGTAAGTGAAAAACAAAGAAATGTATAGTACTCATATGGGCTATGAGGGTAGTATAATAAAAAGATTAAAATAGTGTAAATAAACAGGTGAGAGGAGAAAATAATTGGAGGAAGCATATGAGGTGGGGGTAAATTAATCCGGAAATGTGTCACATGTAAAGGAGGGACCCACTTGACAGAGTGTGACGGAGAGGAGAAAGAGCGGTGCAGATTTGTTGCGTGGTGACAGGTGGCAGTTCCATGTGGGCGGTTTCCATCAGAATTCAGAACCCGGCATTGGCATTGGCATTGGCAACACCCCCGCGTCTTAGCCCTCTATAGGCTCGAGTCTTCATTCTTCAGTCTTCACTTCACGAACTGTCTATTTATAATCTCCATTCTCCACATCTCTTCCATCTGTCTCACTCCATCTGCTTCTGCTTTCAGGTCTCCATTGTCATTGTGCGCAGGATTAGGTGTCAGTGCGCGCAGCTTAACACGATGGGTTGCAAGACTTTTCTTCTTCTTGGCTTCGTCTGCATTGTTATCGCCGGTGTCGGCGGTCAGGCTCCCGCAGGAGGCCCCACCGCCACTCCGGCTCCTCCAACCCCCACCACTCCCACCGCGTCACCACCAGCTGTTGTCGCATCCCCTCCCGCCTCGACTCCTCCTCCTGTATCAGCTCCGCCACCAGCCACTCCTCCCCCTGCCACGCCTCCACCGGCCACTCCTCCCCCTGCCACGCCTCCACCGGCCACTCCTCCCCCTGCAACACCTCCACCGGCAACTCCTCCTCCGGCAACACCTCCACCAGCCACTCCTCCACCGGCCACTCCTCCACCGGCCACCCCACCACCGGCCACTCCTCCTCCGGCTCCTCTCGCATCTCCGCCAACTGCGGTTCCCGCTCCAGCTCCGAGCAAGAAAGCGACATCCCCGGCCTTGGCTCCATCGCCTCTGCTGAACAGCCCGCCGGCGCCACCAGCAGAGGCACCTGGACCGACCTCAGGGGCAACCTCTCCAGGACGAGCCGTGAACGACGTGGTAAGTCATTCAACTTTCACCGATCGCGTGCTTAGTTTCGATCCGATCCAATAGATCTGAGCTAACCTAGGTCACATTCATCTGGTTTAAACATCCACCTCGTTAGTGCGCACATTAGCAACACTACACTTAATTTTTCTAACATAACCATTGGAGTCTCGAGCCCCTCGACACCTGCATTGGAAGTGGAGAAGGGTTGTGAGCGTGACGGAGTACGGTAGGCATGAGATCCCTGCAATTACACCTGATCACACATGCATAGGGAAAAGTGCCAGTCTTATCATATAGTATCATAATAGCTTGTTGTAGACTAGGCCAGCAGTAAAGCTTACAGGGGAACATTGTGCTCTGGAATCGAGGCTTTGTCTTTGGCTCTACTGACTACACATACGTCCTGATGTGTCCTAACCTAAGCTTAATATATTTTTCATATAAAAGTTTATATTAATGCTAATTATAAAAATGTTGTTAAATTGCAGAACGGAGCAGAAAATATGTGGTCGATGAAGAAGGTGGCCGGGAGCTTGGCATTTGGATTGGCGCTGAGCTTGGTGATCTAGAGAGAGATGTTCTTGTTCTCTGTTCCTTATTAAATCCGTGTTATTTACTTTTTTTCTTTTTTTTTTTTTGAATATTAAGACTGGGGGATGTCATTACGGGGTTGATGGGACATTTATTACTACATTGAGTTGGATTCTTTGGGATATTTTTTAGGGGAGCTTTTATATTTGATGAGGGGAGTTATTTTGAATTATTGGGTTTATTAATTCTTTGCTTTCTCTCCTCTCTTTCTTTTTTCTCTCGTCTCTCAATGTAGCAACAGCTGTTCCATACGTGGTCCACTTTCTATTCATTCACGCCTCTCCACTCCAACGGCATAATAATTTCGATTACGGTATTTGGTAATGTATTGTAGGTAAAGCATTTCAATCATGGTATGATAAATTTGATAATATGGTATTTGAAAATTAAATACATATACATAGCAGCGTAAAACTAAATGCCAAGGCCTTCAAAAACTGTCAACTTGCTTGGATGGTTATAAATTTGATAATGTGGTATTTGAAAATAAAATACATGGCTCCACTAAACGCCAAAGCCTTCCAAAGCTGTCATATTGCTTGAATGCGAGAAAAGTTGTGTTTCCTGTTCAGGAAATCTTTGGACGATGGAAATAGGAAAGAGAGTGGGGATGGAGGGGCAAGATTCATAAATCAGAATACAAGGGTTAGGTATGAGATAAATTCATCTTTTGCCTCTAGCGGTTAAGATTTGTTGTACTAGAAAAATCAGAATTCATACTCAAGTTTTGGGGTTTTGCTTTACGCTTTGATTTAGACTCAGACTGGGTTATTATCATGTGTCACGGATGACTGATTATCACAATATAAAATAGAAGATATCATTCCTATATTAAATTAATTTTCTTATGATAAATATTGAGTGAAAACTAAGGTGATATTTAATAGAGGAAGACAGAAGACAAGAAATGACTAGTAGTTAATCCCATGATCCCGAAGTAGATTGGAACCCGGCCCAGTTGAGTAGGTTTTTATAAGCCCATTATTAATTTGTAAAAGCCCATTGAGCTGTAGTATGTCGGCTTTAGTCCAGTCAAGTTTTAGATGGTCCATGATTGATATGGGCTGATCACATAACCTCAAGGATTAACAAACAATTCTTGAAGTAGGTCTATGGTCTGTTTGGATTGACTTCTGAAAAAAAGCTCAAAGTTATGTTTTGAACTTTGTTCCTGCTTTTGTAATTCAAAAATTTTACAACTTAAAACGACTTGAAGATGGAAGTTTAGGAAAAGTGTTAGCTTTTGTAGAAACTATATTTCAGTTTATACAAAAAGTTATTTGATGTTTGATAAAGTTTTCAAAATACCAATATCTTGGTTTGAAACTTCTGACTTGATTCAGTTTCAACTTCTCACTAAAACACGGCACTAGAAATTTGTCTTTTAAAATACATGCTGACAATATTTCTCTATCGCAACCTGAAAGATTTGAATATAGAAGAAGAGTATGTCGCGATGAAAAGATAGTGTCACTGACGGAACATGGAAAATATAACAGTCGAATTTAGAATGAAAAATTTAATGTTGCGACAAGGTTTGTCAGCTGGATGTCAACACCAGGAAGAACTTGTCGCGATATAAAAGCTTCTTTCGTGGCACTGGAAACAAAAGAAAGCAGAAATTCTGTCACGACAAGGTATCTTGTGTCGCGACAAAAAACTAAAGAGCAATACAGGAAGAATACTGCAACATATCAGTTTATGTTGCAACATATTGAAAAATATAAGGCAGAATCTATGTCGCGATAGAATCTTCTCATGTCGCCACACTGATTATTGCAACTTGGAAAAGCCTGTTGAGACACAAAGAATACGCAAAAGAAAGACCTCCGTCGCGACAAGACAATCTATGTCGCGACATTGAAAGACAAGGTTTTGGTGCAGCGAAGAAACAAAATTAGCGACAAATGATCTTTGACTTAGTGAAGCGGCACATTTTGCAACAAAGAGTTCAATGTGCGATATACTTCAAGAAATTTGAAAGAGAGTTTCGATGTCACGTAGGAATCTGGAGTTGCGACACAAAAATCAGCCAGGAACCACGGATAAATAAAGGTCATGATAGACTTTTCTATGTCGCGAAAAAGATGCCCACACAAGGAAGAAAAGTCTTGTCACGACAGAAAACATCTACAACACAAAGAGACTACGTCGCAACATCAAAATAATTTCATGACAAATGTCCGGGTTAAAGTGGCGATAAGGTGCATCACGGCCAGTTTTCTTGGTCGCGGCTGATGCTAACAATACAAAACGTTGTTCTTGACAAGACCAATAGAGAATGTTGTCGCGACACAAATTTGAAGAAGTTACACATAAACAATGTCGCGACCACGAGTTATCGATATGCGACATAATTGTTCCGATAAACACACATAAGATTGTCGTGACATAGAATAGATAGAGCAGCGGACCTTGCGAGACAAAAGTGTTAAGAGCCAAAGAAAGATACATGCATTGAGGAGGCTTTGTCGTGACCGGAATAAATATGTTGAAGAAACAAATCTTGTCCCTTGTGAGGATTGCATGATACAACGAGACACAACGACAAGAATTAAAACTTCTGTCGCAACAACACTTTAGTCTAGTAGGAATGCAATTGGGCCATAATTTTGGGGATTCACAATGTAACCTCGAATTTAGGGCCCAAACTTCTGAGGCTCTATAAATAGAAACATTTGAGGAAAGCAAAAGTAGTCGGTTGGCGGAAGTGGAGTATACGGGAGTGAGGACTCTTTGTATTATATTTTTCTTTATTTTCATTTTCTTCGTAGATTAGATTTAGATTAGGATTTTAATTTGTTTACTGGACTTGAAACAGTGAATTGTTCCGAAGTTTTGAAGTTGAGCTAAATTGTTAAAGATCAATTCCGATTTACTTATTTGAATCTAATGAAATCCCCAGATAAAAATTTGGATTCATTTCTTTGGGTTGATTCTGATCGTATTGGAAATTTTCTGATTAGTATTTCGGTGTTCACTTTGTGATTCGATTTAAAAATACAACTTAGTTCGGAAAGATATGATATTAGTTATGGTCTTTCACGCACAATTAAAGAAATTCTTGGATACGAGATTTTGGGTTTATTTGAATGGTGTTGCTCATGAAATGATTGTTCTGACATTAGTAACATACCTAATTAGAACCGTTGTGACGCTACGATTTCCAAGAGGCCCTCTGATGCCATAGTTGAGGTGTTCTAATATAATGGATGCATTACTAAGCGCGCTAGACTAATATTGAAGAATTAATGAGCTCTGAAATATTACTTAGATAATTCATCAATTTACTCATGGTTTGAGAATTAGTTGAGGGATTTATCAATTTAATCAATTAGATATTTCTCCTTGGTTTTGAGAAATGATCTTGATCCTGTGTTAGCTTAAATCTAATCAAGGAAAGAGAGAACTCTTAAAGATCTTAAGGATGAGACATCATTCGTATTATAGAAATAAAGCGTAACATAATATTAGGAAGCAAAGAAATGCATGATCATAAGAAATGGGTATGAAGTATTGGAAAAGAAAAATACAGAGATCTTATAAAGAAGATCTAATTATAAATCAGTGGTTGAACACATGTTTGGAAATGAACGACATGACTCTACAATCAATAAATGTAGTTAGGGAGAAATCAAACTATACTACCTTGCCTCTTTGATAATTCAAATTCCAATTCATGATAGAATAGAATTAGGTGTGTTGCGAGGAATTGATAATTTCCACAGCAGTGAAATCCTAGTATCTACTTGCTTGATGATCTAGTTGATCGAGTTTAGGTGTAGGATTTTTAAATTTTCCTTTTATTATAGATGTAGAAATTTGGATATTAAGTGCAGTTTAGGTTAGTAGAAAATTTTATGAAATGGAAGTTCAAATAGTGGCTGGAACTTGAGTAGTTAGGGTAGTTGAACTTTAATTTTTTTTTTATCTTAATAGGAGCGATACTCCAGGACTTATAGGTCACTTTTATTACTTAGCCTTATTTGTCTGATTGCAACATAATGACCAAACTAAATCTTCAAGGAATTCATTGACAAATCCATTTTTATTATGAGCATACAAGTTCTATTTGGTCTAAACAAGTTTTTGGTGCCTTTATTGGGGATTAGGTAATAATCCTTGGGTAAGAGTAGTAGAAATTTGATCTCTATACAAGAATTGGTCAACAAGTTTTTGGCCTTGTTGCCGGGGATTGAAGGAATTTAAAAATCAATATTCTGACAAAAGAGAGAAATGCTAATTTGGACTTTCTTTTTTTTTTTTTTACAAAAATTTCAGAAGAACAACAAAAACGATTTTAAAGCGACAATATTTGGGCCAATACTTGACATTTTGGAAGCCCTAAAATATATAATTTTTGATATCACTGACTCCATTTGACCTCAGTGTGTTTCTACTTTCAGGAAGAATTTAAATGCATAGAAGACCATAAGCAGATCTGCTACCTCTGGACACTGAAATCTTTTGATTCATTGCCAGTGGGATCAGTGAACACTTGGAAAGAATTGGTGGAAGTTTATATGAGCAGATTCTTTCCTCCATCTCTCACTGTTGAGAGAAGAGGAGAAATAATTGTCTTCAAGCAAGGGGAAGATGAGAGCCTCTACACTGCATGGGAGAGATTCAAAAGATTGCTGAAAAGATGTCCTATGCATGGAATATATCTGACTATGAATTATGCCTCTAAGGGTATAATTGATGCATCCTGCTGTGGGGCTTTTAAAAGAAGAAATGCAAAGGAGGCATGACAACTGATTAAAGACCTTGCCAAATACAACTACAAGGCTCCATGGAAGCAGGAGCGGTAGTAAGGTTGAAAGAAATGGTCTTATTAGATAATAGAATGTGATCCTTAGAAGCAAAGCTAGATGCGGTGATAGACAAGCGGAAACGATCTGGAAGAGAAGAATGCACTACAAGCCCTAACCTGACTTGCCTTTTCTACCCGACGCGAGGAAACCATGAAAGCTTTTCATATGGTGGAGAACCTGTGAGGCCCTAGACCTGGGATGGAATTACCGGCAAACATGCTTAGCCCGGTTCCAAGAACAACGGTAGAGGGACAATAGAAGTATCGAGTCGAAAAGGACTGATCCTTTGAAGATCGGATGCTTCATTTATGTCAAAAGCAAAGGATTTTGAATTTGCATGATAGAATGTTTTCTAACCTTGAAAATTTCCAAGCAAACGATGCGTTTCAAACAAATACGATACTTACAATGAAAACTTGGAGACTCGAAGTAGAGGCGAGTTGGCCTTATCCTTGCAAGGCGAGCCAAAAATGCATTTCTAGTAGTATTGAGATCAATCCAGTCTCACACCAGCTACATTGAGAGGCGATGATGGATTGCAAGGAAGCAGGTATAGGATAGAAGCATGCCTGGAAGCGGTTTAATGAAGAATAACTCGGACTTGAGAACAAACAAAGAAATTCTTGGGCCGAAGACACTTTGCGGCTGAGTCCTAGCTAAGGACATTAAACTAAGCAACTTCTTGGGAGGCAACCTAAAGCGGGAATTTTTAATTTTAAGTTTTAAAATAGTTTAATTGATTCGAGTGAATTTTATGTATTTGAAGTTTTAGTTAATCTGTTAGTAGTTTTATGTTAGTGTTGTTGATTTTAGGGACAATGAAGCAAAATTCGAAGATCATTATTAAGAAGCACAGCATTTTCAAGAAAATATCTGAGAAAATGACCCATAAAGGGGAGTAATTCTAATTCCTTAAACCTGTATTTAATGACAATGCATATATGAAGTTTGGGGGAATGTTAGCATGTTTGAATAAAAATATATTTTGAAAATTAGGGAAAGACATATTGAATTAAAAAATGAGATGAGTGTTTATACTTGAATTGAAGAATTTTGATAGTTTGAATAAGTGTTCATACTTACGTTCAAATGAATATGAGTGGATGTAGGTTGCTTTGAATGTTTTATGAGAAAAGAAAGAGAAAGATGAAAATTCAGAAAACTTTGATTAATGTTGCAACATACTTTTTCTGTGTCATGACACACTTGAATTAGGAAGCAAATTGAAATGGAAGTTTATGTCGCAACACAATTCTCCAATGTCGACGTAAAATTCAAAACTCAAAAGAAAATACCGCAACATATTTTACCCCCACATGCTAACACAATTGAAGCTATGTCTACAAAAATTTTAACAGTGTTTCGTGACAACTACTTTTGTTTGTCGCGAAAGAGCATTAATGATAAAACAAACCCTAGGGCAATGTTGTCGTGACATTAAATGTAGGGCAAGATCAACCAGTTGGCTTATAAATAGAAATTTTTTTAAAACTGAAGAGCCGTCTTTCTCATAAACTCTCAACCTTCTCAACTTCCTACTCAAATTTCCACCATCTCATTCTCTAAAACCCTAGAGCTCCGAAATCCTTACCCTACCATGTCTGATTCTACCACCTTGATACCAAACATCAACGAAATCATGGAAGAATTTGCTTGAAATTTGGAAAATCAAACATAACAAGGTTCTGGCTTGTATTTATTAAGAATTGAGGATAGGGAAGATGAAAATGAAAACAATGAAGGGAGAAGAATCAAAGAAAAAAAGGAGGCGTAGACGGTCGGAACATATGAAAGAAAGAGAAAGGCACTTTATTTCAGAAAAAGCAGCAACTTTAATGGAAGGAAGTTTGAAAGACAAAGGCTTCATTGCCGAAAGAGGGTTCAAAAAATTTATCTCTCATTTTGCTAAAATGATGGAAAAGAGAGGATGGTAGTCACTGGGTGAACACAAAGAACCTGGTATGCCTCTTTGGTTAAAGAATTATTTGCGAATATGGTAGAGAAAGAAGGAAAAAGAGTATATGTCAGAGGACAGTGGGTAGAGTTCAGCACAGTGGAGATAAATAGATTGTTTAATCTAAGGGTGCAAAAGGATGGTTCCAAGTTCAAGAAACAACTAAAGGCACCAGAACACCAGCAAATAGTAGACCTACTAACGGTTGGAAAAGGAAAATGGAAAGGGACAAAGAAGACCCCTTTTAAATCCATTGCTAGAAGAGACCTGACTGAAGAAGCCAAGGTATGGTTCTACTTTATCAGTTCTGTTCTTTTGCCTTTTAAGCATCTAAGCACAGTGAGAAGAGAGGAAGCAATCCTCCTCTACGCATTGCTAAAGGGTTACAAGATAAATGTGGGAAAAATTATTGAAAAGTCTATCTTGGGTTAAACAAATGCGGGGATGGTTCCACCGTGATAACCGGACTACGCATCAAGGGAGTTGGGGAAGAATGGGGGCGAAGCCTACCCCAGGCCTACCTTGGCCTTAGCAGGGTATAACTAAGGACCAGAAACCGGAGGGAGGAAGAGGGCGAGGGAAAAGAAGAAACAAAAAAGAAAGAAAAAAAGGGAATGAAGGGTCGTTGAGCGAGCAGGTGAGGAAAGCCAAAATTCCATTGCAATCGAAGCTCAAAGAAGTCGCCAGTGCAGGAATGCATCTCCCAGGTAAGACAAACTCATCGAGACAAAATTTGAAAGTTAAAGGCGAGGCTATGATCATCTGAGAATTGATAGAATTGCTGGTGTTGATCACGTGAGGTGAAGAAATAAGTAAATTAAGACACAACTTATTTCGGGGGATGAGTATTTTGATGCAGAGCTCAGAAGAAGGGACCAGAATTTAGAGGATACACTAAATAAAATGGATGAAGAGTGGAAAACATAAATAGAGAAAAGGGACACAGAGTGGAGAACAGTCTTGAGAGATAAAGACAATGCCCTGAAGGCAAGCATGGACTCAAGAGATAACAATTGCATGAACAGTCCCCAAAGACTTTCATAAGCGAGTTTTAAACCTGACGAGCTATGAGATAAAAAACAACGGGACACTCACCGGAATCTCTGTGAGACGGCTAGAGACTTGGGAGGCTTGATGCCAAGATCTGGCTGGGGCGGCTGAGGCCACGGTGTCTACTTGAAAGAGAGATGCCCCTTCCACGAATCCGAGATCTCAGGACGCAAGACCCTACACTATAGTCCCCGAGTGTCTGAGACCCACCTATACCCTATACAGCCAACTGGTTCTAGTGGTGGCATGACAGTGTGAGGACAGAAGAGGTGAAAATGTGGTGCAAGCAGACTCTTGGTGGGGTGGAGATATCAATATCTAAGGATGGAGCGACCAGGAAATTGTAGGAATAAAAATGAACAACACCTTACCTTTTCCATCTCCTCATCCTCTTTGTATTCAAAGTCTATTCCTCTGAATAAAATAAAGACTTTTGCAAAAAAAAAAAAAAATTGTGTTCGTTTGTGTTTTTACTTGATTGGTTTGTTTTAATTAATTTTCTTTGCTTCATTGTTTACCATTTACTTGGTTGAATAAAGAAGAAATCAACTACCTTGATCAAATTGTTTATTTGCTGCAGCATGTTTGGGTGAAATGACTTGAGAACAATTGTGGTTGTGTTGTATTATTGTGAGCTGAGTGCATGATCAAAATGAACTTTGTTACTTGATTAAAATAACACAATAGCAAAATTCAAATCCAAACAACCACTGATAGATGCATTGTGGTAGGCTAATCTCTAATTGGAAAAAAGAAGTTGCAGTTTAGCCAGAATGAAGTTGAATGATGGGTGGGAAGATGTACTGATAGGAAACCTGAAATAAGACTTTTGAGACTGATGTGTAAACAGTAAGGTCAGTAAAAATCCTGAAAAACAATGCACATGGTCAAAGTGAGTCCTGAACAAATTGTGAAAAAAAATTAGGGACATCTTCTAGGTTCATTTACAGTCAAATAGTCCAATGTCCTAGAATTTGTTAGATTATTAGTCAAGGCGAAATCCTAGGCAATACTACTAACAGAAAGTGATATAGGCCATCCTTGGAAGATTGAGCCTTTCAAGCCTACCCTCATAATATGCACAAACATACTCTAGTTCGAGAATTGCTTAATTGCCTAATTTCTTCATTAGAACCGACAATTAAACCTCAAAAGCCCTTCCTTTATTCTAATCTGATAGAACCCTTTATTACTTGATTCGGAAAAGAACCTCAAAATGCAGAAAAGGACAAGATTGGGGGAATGTTATTTTGATTTGAAGGGAAAAACAAGAATGAAGGATGAAAAAAAAAAAAGAACCAAAAAAAAAAAAAGAAAAGAAAAGAACAAAAGAAGAAAAGGAAAGGAATGCAAAGAAGAAGTCAAAGATTGTAAATTGTCAAATTGGAATAAGTTTTGTCTTGTGGCCTTCCTCTCTTAAGCAAATTAAGTTCATAGGGGTGTTTCAACATCTAGTACCTAATGTCAGCGGTGTGGGCTGCTAACTTGAAAAGTTCTCTAGAGTGGTAGAAAGCCTAAAGACAAAACATTGCACTATTCCTAAAAATATTTGACAAGTGAAAAGAAAAGCAAAAAGGGCTTCTATCTAAAGGAATGACTTATCAAGAGCTGTAGTGGCAAATAAATTTTTTAAGATGAGAGTATGCAGTATGATACATCAAGATCAAGTTTGGGGGAAAAAATTCTTTTCTGACATTAGTAGAAAAGAAAGGGATGAAGGATAGAGACAAAGATGCAAAAAGTGAAGATTGGAATATGGGTAATTTTTAGCCTAAATTCTCCAATTATGCACCTAATTACCTAAACCAAACTTTACAAGCCTAAAAGACCTAATTGATCTTGAAGGTTGTATTTGCCTACATTAGTGGAGACTAATATGAAAAAAAAGAAAATGGGACTTAAAATGATATCTGATAGCGTGTTGAGCCCCGAAGATTAGCTAATTTTTTCCCGAGGAGAAAGGAAAGGCCATCACACACTCACGAGATCGGGATGAATTGAGCGAGATTGTTTACATTTCATAAATCATTAGTTGTTTTGTGACAGTAATTTAAAAAATTCCTAAGTTTGAATTGAAAGCCAATTTAGAAACCATCTTTGCCTTCTTGTTTCAATTGACTTGATTCAAAAATTACGATGAAACGGAAAAATGTCCTTAAAAATAAAGTTGAATTGTTTGAGGACAAAAAAAAATCTCATTTCTTTGCTTGGGGACCAAGCAAAACTTTAAGTTTGGGGAATTTGATGGAATCTTAAAGCTAAATCTATTTTTTAATCAGTTTTAAGACTTTATTTTAGTATATTAAGATATGTTTTAATGCAAAATTATGGATTATTCACCAACTTTGTATTTTGCAAGGTTTAATTCAAAAATGAAAATTTCGATAGAAGAAAGAAGAAAAAGCAGCTACTTGACATTATATGTCGCGACCGAGAGTTCTTTGTGTCATGATGACGTCGAGCAAATGGCTAAGGGAATCTGTCATGACAATATTTCCTCTGTCGCAACATAAAGGACTGAATATAGAAGAAGAGCTATGTCGTGACAAAATATAGTGTGTCGCGACAGAACATGGGAAGAATGTAACAAGTCAGCTAAGACAAAAAAAATTAATGTTGCGACAAGGTTTGTCAGCTGGATGTCAACACCAGGAAGAACCTGTCGCGACATAAAAGCTCTTGTCGCAACACTGGAAACAAAAGAAAGTAAAAATTCTGTCGCGACAAGGTATCTTGTGTTGCGGCGAAATTAAAAACATCTGGGAAGAATCTTGTGACATATCAGTTTATGTTGCGACATATTGAAAAATATAAGGTAGAATCTATGTTGTGATAGAATCTTCTCCTGTCGCCACACTGATTATTGCAACTTGGAAAAGCCTGTTGAGACACAAAGAATACGCATAAGAAAGACCTTTATAGTGACAAGACAATCTATGTCGTGACACTGAAAGACAAGGTTTCTAGTCCTAACAGAGAAACAATGTCACGACAAGTGATGTTGACTTAGTGAACTAACCTGGTTGCAACAAAAGAGTTCAATGTTGCGACATACTTCAAGCTAAAGAGAGGTTTCAATGTCACGACAAGGATCTTAAGGTCGCGACACATAAATAAACTGAACACAGATAAACAAGGTCGCGATAGAATTTTCTATGTCGCGACAAAGATTCCCACACAAGGAAGAAAATTCTTGTCGCGACAGAAAACATCTACAACACAAAGAGACTACGTTGCAACATCGAAATGAAGCTGCAACAAGAAATCAGGTTAAGTGACGACAAAACTTTGTCACAAAAAATTTTCTTGGTCGCAATAGAAATGATGACAATACAAGAAACATTGTTGCAATAAGAACCAACATAAATGATGTTACGACATAAAAACTAGGTCGCAACACAAATTTGGAGAAGTTGCACATAAACAATGTCCTAACACAAATTGTCAATGTCGCAACATAACTGTTCCAGTAAACACACATAAGATTGTCGCGACATAGAATGGATATAACGATAGACCTTGAATGAGAGTGTTAAGAGCGAAAGATCTATCGCGACAGAGGAAACTTTGGTGTGACAAAATAAATATGCTGAAGAAACAAATCTTGTCATAGCAGACTCTTTGCATGCTATAATAGAGACCTGTGACAAAATTAACACTCTGTCCACTGACAACACTTTCGAGGGTTGCGTCGAGAATCTGTCTGGGCCCCGAATTTTGAGGGATTCCTGATGTAACCCTAGAATTTAGAGACTGAGCTTATGAGACTCTATAAATATAAACATTGAGGAAGCGAGGCGGTCGATTCGGCGAAAAACCTTGAGCATCTAGGGAGCTGAGGACTCTGTATTATATTTTTCTTTTATTTTTATTTTCTTCGTAGATTAGATTTAGCGTAGGATTTCAATTTGTATACTAGACTTGAAACAGTGAATTGTTCCGAAGTTTGGAAGTTTAGCTAAATTGTTAAAGATCAATTTCGATTACTGTTTGAATCTAATGAAGTCTAGATAAAAGTTGGATTCATTTCTTTTAGTTGATTATAGTCGCGTGGAAATTTGTCCCGATATTTAGATCATTCCCGCGTGATTCGTTTTCGAAATATAACTTCGGATTGGAAAGATCGATGTTAGTTATGATCTTTCTGCCTGATCAAAGAAATTTCTTGGTTGCAGTTTGGGTTTATTTGAATGGTATTTGCTCATGAAGTAAATTGTTCCCAAACATTAGTAACTTATACCCGATGGGACCGTTTATGCTCTGGCGATTTTAGGAGGCCCTCGGTGACCTGAAGTTAGAGATTCCTGATAGCTTGGACACATTACTTAGGGGTATGCTAGACTAATATTGAAGAACTAATGAGCTCTGAAATATTACTTAAATAAATCATCAGACCCACTCTGGTTTGAGAATTGGTTGAGGAGTTTATCAATTTAATCAATTAGAGATTTCTCATAGTCATAAGAATGATCTTGATCACTGTGTTAAGCAGATCACAATCGAGGAAAGAGAACTCTTAAAGATCTTAAGGATGAGACATCATTCGTCTTGGTAGAACTGGCAATAACCCTATATCGGAAGAATAACTAAATTATAAAGCAGAAATGGGTATGAAGTATTTGAAAAGAAAAATACCTAGATCTTATAAAGAAGACTGACATAAGTAATTGGTTAGGCCATGCTCTTAAATGAACATATGACTCTAATCAAGTGAAATATGCGGCCGCTGAGAAATCCAAACTATACAATCCTCGCTTCTTTGACAAATTCAAATTTCAATTCATGATGTAATATAATTAGATTTGTTTACAGAATTGATAATTTCACAAGAAGAAATCCTAATGTTTACTCTAAATGATAATCTAGTTTAGTCCACTTTTGGGTGTGATTTTAAATTCTTCTTTATTATAGATGAGAAATTTGGATATTAGAATTTAGTTAGGTTATTGAAAATTTTATGAAATGGAAGTTCAAATAAGATAAACTCGAGTAAAGCAGTGAATTAACTTTAAATTCTTTTTTATCTCTATGGGAACGATATCCGAACTTATAGGCCCACTTTTATTACTTATACAACCTGTGCACTTGCAGCATAAGGACCAAACTAAATCTTCAAGGAATTAATTGACAAATCCATTTTTATTATGAGCATACAAGTTCTATTTGGTTTAAACAAATTTTTGGTGCCTTTACTGAGGATTAAGTTATAATCCTTGGGTAAGAGTAGCAGAAATTTGATCTCTATACAAGAATTGGTCAACAATTATATAAAGTAAATCTTGATAATCTATATGTTGAAACTCTTGTGACCCTACATCATAATGTCGGTACTAAACGTAGTTTAGCTAATGAACAATTTGCTTACTTGGGGCATAAACGGTTGGGACATATTTCTAAAGAAATATGGAAAGATTAGTAAATAATGAAATCCTTCCAAACTTGGATTTTACTGATCTAAGTGTATATGCATATTGTATTAAGGGTGTGCTTGAAACATTGGAATGATGAATCCATTTCCATTCTTATTTATCATGAAATGGAATCAATAATTTGATTTCATTCTTAGTGTTTTGATTAGTATAAGAATCTTTTATGAGAATGATTATTTATTTATATTCCACTATTTGGTAATACTAGAAATGTGAATGAAAAAGAAATAAATTGACAATAATATCCTACAACATCATTTTAAATAATTTTTATTTAGTTTTTCTTTCTCTAATAAAAATGTAAAGCTAATTATAGAAATAACTTACAAATGCTTTTTTTTTTCCTTTTAGAACTTAAAAAAAAAATGGCATTTGTTGTTTTTTTAAACTAACGTTGTATATTGTTAGAAAAAATATTTTAATTATTCTCTACTGTTTCATTTTTAAAAAATAATTATAGTCATATGATTAAAATAAAATATTAGAAATTAAAATTATTTTTAAAATATAAATAATTTTTAGAATCGTTATTAAGCATCTTCTTAGTTTTTATGTGACAATTTTATAAAAATATTTTATCAAGATTATAAGTTTAATGATAAAATAAAACTTTAAATTACTTTCTCACAAAAAAAAAGTGAATAAAAAAAATTCAAAACACATCCAAAATTTTTTTTGGATTTTCAATCACATAGCTTTCATAAAATGTCTTCAATTCCTAATTGAAATTATGGGGTCTAATAAACAAAATGTTAGAGGTAAAATAGTAATTTTAAGCTTTTATGTTTTTTAAAGAGAAGGGTGAATAGTTGTCAAAAAAATGAGAAAGGTGAATTAGAATACCGCATATCTAAGGAATCCAAATCCTACTTATAAGTAGAATTTGATTCCCCTTTGAATTAGTTTTCATTCCATTCATTCTTGTTTAAATTTCATCCAAACATGAAAATTGATTGAAAGGGTAATGACATTCTCATTCCACCTTTCCATTCCCATAATCCAGACACACCCTAAAGGGCAACAAACAAAATACACAAAGAAATGAGCCACAAGAAGCACATAGTTTCTTGAAATAATACACACCGATATATGTGGACCTTTTGATGTTAGTTCTTTTAATAAAGAAAAATATTTTATCACATTTATTGATGATTTTTCACGTTATGGTTATGTTTATTTGCTACATGAAAAATCTCAGGCTATAAATGCCTTAGAATTTTTCATTAATAAAGTGGTGGTAAGTATTATGGAAGTTATGATAAAAAAGGATAGCACCTAGGTCCATTTTCTAGATTTCTAGAAAAGCGTGGTATATATATGCATAATACATAATGCAAGGTACAACACAAAAACATGGTGTATCAAAAAGGCATAACAAAACCTTGTTTGATATGGTTAGAAGTATGTTAAGTAATTCATCTTTACTCATTTCACTGTGGACTTATGCTCTAAGGAGTGGCGTGTATTTTTTGAATAGGGTTCTTAGTAAGGCAGTTCAAAAGACACCTATTGAACTATGGATAGTGTTGAATACACAAAAGAGCAACATTTATATCGGATTTTAGTACCTTCAGCTCATATTTTGCTCTCATTTTGTATGAGAATAGGTGCCTTTGATCGTTTCTGCTTTGACCTGCATGTAGTTTTTCTGCTCGCATAATCGTTATAGCCCGTGTCCAGAGCTAATGCGGATCATCATGATGATGATGTCACACAGAAGTCTTGGGAAGTGCAATGGTGTTGGGGAACAATTGCAAGAGGTATAGTGTACTCCCATGATTCACTCCTCACCTGCACTCCAGACTCTAAACAGAAAATCACCAAAGAAGAGCGGTACCTACCACACTTACCGGTACCTGCACCAACATGCAATTTCAAGGGACGGAGCATAATCACCCCCGCATAAGGGTATAGTTCGCCCTTGACCACCAATTCGAGATCACAAAGGAAAAGGGTATAAAAGCCAAAGAAAAGGTGGAGAGGAGGAGCTTTTGATCCTAGGGTTTTGGTTTTCATAGAAAGCATTGTTTTTCTCATATCTTTTGCTAGGGTTCATCGAAAGCAGAAAGTAGGATACTTAACTTCTTTCTTCGGGACTTAGATACTCACTTCATGTAATCTTCGCTAGATCACACAACTCAATTTTCTTACAAGTTTTGTGTTTTTTATTCTCCGATCTTGGGCAATTGAAGTGATTTTCTTAAGTTCTGCTTATGAGTAGTTTCTTTATCCATTATGACTGATTTCAGTTTCAATGAAGTTCTAAACCTTATGATGTCTTAATGGTGGAAACTCACCTCCTAAGAAGGTAGTAACCCCACCTCTTTTGAGAGTTTCAATGGGATTGTACAATGCTAAGAACTTGTAGAAAAATCTTATAAAACCTTAGTTTGGCATCTTCTTGACGACGTGTGAATGAGAAATCCTTGGTACATGTTGTGCTTGATCGCATATGCAAGCTAAGAGTCTAAGCAAGTCGTTTGAACATGTGTCTGACATTGCTTAATCATCCTTCATTTAAAAAGAGCTTTTAATGTAAAATATTCCGTCGAAGACCATTCATCAATGGCTCCTAGATGAGATTGCGAATAAGAAAGGGTAATACTGTTCTGGCAGTTGAGTGGAAACCTAAGAACCTCTATCTTTCATCTTCTTGCTTAAAACAAAGGACTAATAGATTACCAACCAATCAATCACAATTCCCAGATTTCACTTTTACACGCACATTCGTTGGAAAATGAATTTAAAAGGATCACTCTAGGAAACCACTCCTGTGAGACGACCAGACTTACAAGAATATAATGCTCGGATTTAATCTTAGTTCCTACGCCGGGAATAACCAGCATAATGTAATCTTTAGACAAAGCATTTTTGGCGCCGTTGCCGGGGAGTGGCGAGCAATCTAGTTGATCTGAAAAGAGCTAGAGGTAATTTGCACGCATCGCAAATCCGATAATGCCTCTATCTTTTCTTTAATTCGCTTTGTGAAGAATCTAAGTGTGTCCCGCTTGAAGGAGTAGGATTGGTGCATGCTCTGGCTGTCTTCGCAACGAGCAACGCCGACTTGTAAGAATTATACCTCCAAGAAATTCTGAAGAGTCCATATTAAGTCAATTATTTCAAGAGAACCCTACACCTCAAATGGACCATCCCGGGAGTCAACAACCTCTTTTTAACCCAAATTCCTAAGGGAGACCTATTAACCCACAAGGACTCCATGAACCTCCACAACATGGAGATGGTGTCAGACCCCAAAGAATCTAAAGAAGAGGGAGGGGGAAATGTTAATTTCACGAAACCACACATCGAGCCCCCCGCCCCTTTACCTAATGTGGAAAGAACTCGTAGAGAGATTTCAGCAACCTCAAAGAACCACAACAAACTCCATGCATTCGCCTACTCGAAGAGGCTAACCATTCCCTCATAAAGCCTGAGATGATCCGCCTACCTATGTATCAAGGGTCGATTCTGAGAACCCCTACTCATTCATGAGAGACTTTGAGGATGTTTGCAGTGCATTCCTCTCTACTGGATCACCTCTCCACATAATTTGCATGGTTCTATTCCCATTCTCTCTAAAGGAAAAGGCCAAAATATGGTTTCATTCACTTGCGCCCAATTCAATCTTTACCTGGGAGGACATGCGAAATGAGTTCCTTAATAAATTTTTCCCTCCTACACGTACTAATGCACTCATGCGAGCAATCCAAAACTTTTCTGAAAAGCCTGGTGAACCTTTTGCTGTAGTATGGGAAAGATACAAGGACCTCCTCCATGCTATCCCTCATCATGGTTTAGATGTTGGACAAATCTACGCGTATTTTCATCAAGGACTATCATTGAATAATAAACAATACATCCAAATGATGTGTGCGGGAGAGTTTTATGAGAAAAGTGCGAGGGAGGTAATTCAATTCTTTGACACCATAGCAAAAAATGCTCGAACATGGGAGACTAATACCTCTTTAGATACTGTTAAAGTGCATAGTACACCTACAAGGGGAGGAATCCATCATTTAAGAGAGAATGATGACCTGCAAGCAAAAATAGCTAACCTAACGAGGAAGTCAGGAGGCCACAGAATTGAAAAAGGTGAATGAGGTAACGAGTGTGCCTCAAGTACCCTCACCTCTATGGGGATCTGCAGTGATAAGCCATGCCTCATTCGCGATGACCCCACCCACTCAACTATTAACCGCCCTAACCTTCCTCAAAGTTAAGTGGAGGATCCAACAGTGCAAGCTAATGCTCTTAACTACCAAGGAAGCCTTTCCACTCCTCCATAATTCAAACGTATAATCCGGGGTAGGTAAGCACCCTAATTTTAGTCGAGAAACTATGGAGGCTCCACACACTACAAACAAATCAAGCACCCCAATTATCAAACCAAGGTTTTTCAAGCCCCGTCAGACCGTCCTTATGGATTTCATGGGTAACCCAACCAAGGCTCTTAATCCATCAAATCGCGGGAATCCAAATCCATTAAACTTTATCAACCTCCACATGAGAAGTTTGGAGGATATTATGACACAGTCATCTAAACTCAACATCCACCAACCCCGACTTTGGATCATTCAATGATGTGGGAGATCCCAAATCACTAAGCTAACCTCTTATATGGGAAATTTTCAACAAGAAAAAGGGAAACTCCCTTCTCAAACCATCCAAAACCCCTAAGGTCAAAATAGTGTGGGAGTTTCGGGTCAAAGTAAGGGCACCTTCGAACATTTCAAGGTCGTCACCACTCTTCGAAGTGGTAAGATAATTGACAAAACCATTCAGCCCAAGGAACCGACACAAGAGTTGCAAATGAAACTAAATGTGGATGATGAGCGCTGACAAGCCTCATGTCTTAAAAAGGTGATAAATGCTCGATGGTGAGCCGTAAAGGACAAGGCTTCCCATAATCCTCTTGCTCCATACCCTACAGATTGAGAGCCCTGCAAAGTGAACAATCACTTTGAAATTTATGAGTCACTCCAAACATGTGAAGTCAACATTCCTTTACTAGGATGCCATTAAGCAGATCCTGGCCATATGCCAAGCTCTCGAAAGATTTGCGGCAATCAGAAAAGAAACTAGGTGTCAACAAGGAGGCATTTATGACTGAGCAATCCACCTTATTGATCCGAAACAATTTGCCTCCAAAATACAAAGACCCAGGAAGCCCCACTATTTCCATAGTGGTAGGGAATTCAAAGCTAGGACATGCTCTAGTGGATTTGGGGGCAAGTGTTATACCTCATTACTTTACTTAGCCTATGTTGAAAGGTGGTTAGAGAATTATAATCCAACCAATATCACCTCAGCTAGCTGACCGTAGTGAAGATTCCTTGTGAGGGATAGTGAAGGATGTATTGGGTGCGCGGACAAGTTCTATTTTCCCCAGACTTATCAGGTTTCGACACTCAACCCGCGGGTGGAACCAAGGGACTCCAATCTCAAGATTCTGGCAGCGGCCTCAGCTACCGCTACCATCATACAATCGTAGGGAGGACTAATGACACTTATCATTTGGTAACATGACTGCTAATTTGAATATCTTTAATGTTATCAAGGGACGGAGATGAGGAGGATGTCTGTGAGGTAAACACGGGTCGAATTGGTGGTGCGTAAATACTTAGATAATGTCTCATACGATGATCCTCTCATGTCTTGTCTAGTAAGCCCGAGTTGGGTTGAGGAGGTGACCACATCTGGGTCGGAGTTCCTACACTCCATAATTGACCACAGTGAGGTATTGGGCAAATGGGTAAGTAAACTAAGTTCAACCTGCCACCAATCGAGACGTGGTATTACCTCGGGAAGAGAGACCACCTAAACTCGGGAGTTGAAACCTTACCATCACACCTCAAATATGCATTCTTAGGGGTAGAAGAAACTTTCCTGTGAATCATATCGCCATCCTTAGAGTTAGACCAAGAAAATAAGCTTGGAGATATCGAGAACCCAAACCGCTATAGATGGACACTGCAGATATTACAGTTCAAATTCTTGATCTCGCACACAATACGGATTCATTTGGAAGAGGGATGTTAAACCCTGCACAACCACTGCAGACGATTGAACCCAATAATGAAAGAAGTGGTTATAAAAGAGGTCTTAAACCCTCGGGACGTAGGTGTTATTTACCCCACGCGCATAACAAGTGGGTCGCCCAACCCGTAGTCCCTAAGAAATCTGGAGTCACTGTGGTAGCAAATGAAAATAATGAGCTAATTCCCACTCGCACAAATAAAGTTGGAGGCGCAGACAGTAGAAACTCAATGAGGGTACTAGGAAAGATCATTTCCCTTTACCTTTGTCGATCAAATGTCGAGAGAGTCATGGTGCGATGAATTTTATTATTTCCTGATGGTACTGGGGTATAATCAAATTGAGATACTTTAGAAGATCAAGAGAAAACCACCCACCTATCCTTTGGCATTTGCCTTGCAAAATGCCTTGATCATGTAAATGCACCAGAACCTTCAAAGAAGGTATGACGGGATTTTCGATAAGATGAAACTACTTTGAAATTTTCATGGATGACTTTTCGCCTTGAGATTCATATTAGGAATGCCCGAAAATCTACGTAAGTTTCGAGAGATGTCAAGTGAAGAAACTGTTAAATCGGGAAAAATGTCACTTCATGGTGACACAAGCGGATCACCTTAGGTCACATAGTATCGAAAAAAAGGAATCGAGGTGGATAAGGCTAGAAGTCGAAGTCGATCTCCAACCCTACCTACTCCTAAGTGTGTGTTAGAGATATAAGGTCATTCTTAGAATATTGATTCTATAGGAGATTCATAAGAGATTTCAGTGCCATAGCCCGTCCCTTATGCACTCACGCCAAGGACGCCTTTCGCATGGTCACAGATCACAGGCCGCTTTGATAAACTCAAAATTATGTTAGTGTCTCTCCATCGCTGATCTCCTAATTGGAACCTCCTTTGAGATCACGGTGATGCTGATTATATAAAAATGCTTTAGGATAAAGTGGAAGATAAAAAGGCTTTCGTGATCTACTATGCCAAAGAAGACTCTAGATTCCGCTCAAGCCACTACACAACTACTTAAAAGAGTTTTTAGCCACGTTGCTCCTAGAAAAGTTCAAATACATCGTAGGATCTCCCATAACCATTTTCACGATCATGCAACAATAAAGTATTTACTTTATCGAAGCAAGATACGTTTCTCAAATGGACAGGTGGATCTTATCAAGGCTAAGAATTTAACTTGACCAAGAAGATAAAAAGGGAGTCGAGGAATGTGCTACCTGACCACTCTGTCCTGCTAGTGCCTAATCCATTTCTCACGCTTGCCCATAGGCGATAGCTTTCCTAATGAGCGCATTTGCCACGCCCATGGTATGCGCATTGTAAAACTATTTCCGTGACAGTCACCCACCCCAATGGACTTCTCAACAAAAAGGAAATTTTTGGCGACATTAAGAAATATTATTTTGATGACCTATATCTATTTAAATACTCCGTCTGCACTAATTGATGAGAAGGTGTACCTAATGATCACACAAATCGGGTGCCACTTTTCGCATCTCTAAGCTTCAGGAGGGTATTTTTGCAATGAAATCGCAGACAAAATCCCGCAGTCGGGTTTTACCGGGCCCACGCTTTAAAGATTGTTTTGAATTTTGCAAAACTTGTGCTCGATGCCAACAATTAGGAGGAGTCACAAGAAGGAACATGATGCCTCTTACCCCTATTTTAATCATTGAAATTTTTGATTGCTGGGGTATAGACTTCCTGGGGCCTTTTACTCCCTCTTGTGGGTATCTTTACATTTTGTTAGCCGTTGACTATGTGTTGAAGTGGGTGGAGGCCATTCCAACGAGAACTAATGACCACAAGGTTGTTTTGAAATTTATAAAAGAACACATTTTTTCTCATTTCGAGTGCCTCAGGCAAATCATTAGGATGGTGGGCTCCATTTTTGTAATCAATCTTTTCGAGAATTTGTTGAAAAAAATACTGAGTCATTAATTACTAAAGTTTCAACAAAGATATCACCCACAAACCAATGGTCAAGTCAACCAGCCAATGCGGAGATCAAACATATTTTCGGGAAAAGATTCGCTGTCCCAAACGCAAAGATCGGTCGTCGATGCTCTTCGGGCCTATCGACCGCTAAGACCATTCTGCATGTCTCCCTATAGGCTTGTTTATGGCAAGGCTTGTCATTTGTCGCAGAAATGGAGTACAGGCATATCAATATTAAAACTTTTAATTTTGATTCGTCAGTGTAAACTGCCTCGCGCAAATAAACGAGCCTGATGAATCGAGGTATGAATCATATGAGAGCTCTAATCTCGCAAAGAGAGCCTGCCGCTCCATGACAAGACCATTGTTCAGAAGACCTTCGAACCTCACCAAAAGGTATTACTATACACCTCTCGGTTGCACATGTTTCCAGGAAAACTCTGTTCTAGGTGGACTAGCCCGTTCGTTGTCAAGGTAGTTTATCCATATGGTGCAAAGGGAAATCGAGAATCCTAAACGGAAATCCTTTAAAGTCAATGGCCAACACAAAGCCATTTCGAGAACTTTAACCGTCAGAGTAATGAGGAACTAAGAGATCCGCTTTACCAGGATGCTCCTTCAGAGTAATCCCTATCCTACTTTGTTGTATATAAGTTTTTGTTTTCTTTCTTGCATTTCTTTCTGCTTTCTTTCGTTCGTCTGCTTTTATTTTCAAATAAAAAAAATAATTAAAAAATAAAAAAATAATAAAAACATAAAAAATAACAAGGGTCAAATCAACCTTCCTCCGCTTATTTCATCATGTTTCCATTTCTGGGCTGCGGTGCCCCAGGTGCATTGAGGACAATGCTTACTGTTTGCGGGTGGGCATACACTTGCCTTGAAACCAACTAGTGCACATGTTACATGTTCAAAGGTATGCCAAAAATTTCGATTCACGCCTTTTCGGGGTATAGTACTTGACTTGTGATTTATGCAGCCGCATGTCCTCATGTATGCACTCCATTTAGTCTCAATGTACCTACACAATAACACGCATGCACAAAATATTTTGTTCATATTTGGGACCTTATCACCCCAATTCGCCTAGTCCCGCGACAAGCCATCGCCATTGATTCCTTTTTCTTCAAGCTCATGTTTTGCCTGCTATTGCTTCCACCTGTGCATTATTTTAGCATTCCATGTTAACTACATGCATCATATTATATGAGGAACACCATGCATAACTGGAAGATGATTTGAGGCCATTATTTATGTGTTACATTTTGTGAAATCATTCGAAAAACACCCCTTGCACCCATCTTGAGCCTTGAGTTGCGATTCGGTTGAACCCTAGGAACCATGAACCACGAGAAATGCAGTGGACCCGTAGGTAGCGTAGAGGTGTAAAGAGAGTGAAGTCTCGATTGTTAGTCAGTGAACCTGAATCGGGGTTGGCGAGTATGAGCAGGGAGAGAAATGAGCATTCAGTGGAATCCGAGATGGAGGGCATTCGAAAAGGGTATATCTATATATCGGCACTGTTGTTCCAAATTTACAAAAAAAAAAAAAAAAAAAAAAATATATATAATATATATATATATATATATATATATATATATATATATATATATATATATATATATATATATATATATATATATATATATATATATATAATAAAAAATGGGCAGTGGTACGTGCAGAGTGCCACTCGACGAAAAGTGGCGATGGCCATTCAGTGCAGTACCGCGCTTACTTAAATCTCCCGGAAATCTGTAGGGGCGTACATGGAGTTCATTTAGGGCTTTTTATGCCCAATTTTGAAACCCTTCCATATTCATACCCGCCATATAAAGATAAACCCTATACCATTTTCCTCTCACACGAGCAAACCTGAGATCAAGTACCCCCGCCAGTGTTTCCATTTTTCTGATCCGGATCTTCCTCAGTTTGTCGCCTCGCTACGGTAAGCGTCTTTCACTTCTTTGGGAGCATCTTTTTCTGTGACATTTCATTGTTCCACATGGATTCTTTGGTTGGCTTGGGTTGGTGGTGTTATTTTCTTGGTGGCTTAGGGCATCGTCTGTTGATGGTATGGGGAGAAAGTTTCTGACTAAACTAAATGAGATAAGCCCGATACTGGTAGAGATGGGCTATTGGGATATCGTTCTGTGTGTTTGGGTTGTCTTTGCTATATTTTCTATTCTTGCCATATCTATGGCAAGATCGAAGAACATTGGAAAGGGTAAAGCTCCTAGCTCTTTTATGGAGCGGGCTGTGAAAAAAAAGAAAGCCGATACCTGGCAAACCATAAAGAAGAAGGAAGGGAAGCGAGATTCTTCATGCGAGAGCGGGAGGCATCGGAGGCGGAATGGGGAGATTGAAGCCATGTTTGCCAGAGTCTTACGATTGAACAGGAAAAGTGGGCTCGATCAATTGCAGAAGGGTTTTCTTTGCGGCGGGTGTGAAGTGGACACATTCTTGTTCACCCATCTGTCGGGGCTATTATTCGGGGAGCAAAATTTGCAATTTGTACGTCATTTGAAGTGCAGGGTATCTACCGACCTTAGTCCGGGAATTTTATGCCAATTTGAGAAAATCAGCGTGTAGATGTCTGTTAGAGACCCACTTTGTTATGGAAAAGCGATTAAAAGATAAATACGATTCGATAGCTCACTCATTGCGGTATGTCAGCCACGCGCCGCGATCAGCCTTACCTGCGGGGTGTGCGAGTTCGATGCTAGGTTGTTTGCTGATGCCATGTGCACCCATCCGGTTGCCATGAGAGGTTTTATGCGCAAGGAGTTCGTTCCTGGGAAGCTCAAGCTTGAATATGCGTTGATGAACAAAATTATTCACAATATGATCGTACTGAAGGGAAAAGAGAAATTGCCAAGCAAGGAAGAAATTCAGTTTCTATATGAGGTGATGACTGGAAAGCTCATTGATTATGCCTTGGTTATATGGTGTGTTATGAGGGATTTTACGCAATCCCGACTGAAAGCAGAGGCATATCCATTCCAGGCTACGAGATTCTGAATCTTGTGGAAAGGCTGCGGGGATGAGGAGTGGTTAGAAAGAATTCTTCGAGTTGAGGACCCATTACAAACCAAACATAGGCTAAGAGCCGAGCTGCATCCACAAGACCTCAACCTTCACGTTCTCCTACGGCTATATCTAGGGCCTCTTCGTCTTCAGCTCAGGGGTCGATGAGCACATCTCCGTTGAAAATGATGGAGCGCAGGATCAAGGGTTGGTTTAAATGTATATTGGGAAAGCAGAAACAACTAGACCACAGGCTCGCGAGTCACATCTACCGAGGAGAACCTGCAATAGACGATGCTCCCCCTCCTGACTTAGAAGGGGAATCTGATGAGCTTGACGACTGTGTCGATGAGGACGCATTCTCTTCGACAGATGATGGGGAGGATGTTGAGTAGTAGTATGGATGGTTAGAATAGGGTGGTGGTGGATTGGGTGAGACCTCGGCCACGTCTTACTTGACACCCACATTTTATTCATATAAGCCCTATTTGTGCAGCCTATGGTCGTTACAAGCTGAAGGACAGCACAGTTTTTAGTTGTGTTGGTTGTTCCTCTAGACTTTTATGCATATTAGTTGCTTGGTGATGTTAAATTGTGTGCCTTTATAATATCGTTCATTTCAGTTTGGTGCCTTCACAACAACTTTTCTTTTCTCAATTCCATGGTCCCTTATATGAATAGCTTGGTTTTATAATAGTTTGTTATTATGTTCATTGCTTGAGACTGTGGTTTTAATTGAGTCGAGTGGTTGCATACTCCCCATCGGGTTGAAGTACTATGCTCAATTTTTTCCCTTTTGGGAAACTTGCAAAGCTTAACTGCACCTAGCGCATTTTGTTGCAAATCATAATTAGTAGGTGTTACTAGTTCAAATCTTTCTAGGGACTAGCAAGATGTAGGTTGGGGGGTGTGTTGAATACACAAAAGAGCAACATTTATATCAGATTTTAGTACCTTCAGCTCATATTTTGCTCTCATTTTGTATGAGAATAAGTGCCTTTAATCGTTCTCGTGCAGGTTTTTCAGGTTAGTGCATATGAATTTATTGCCAGGGGTTCGTGTCCATAGAGGCTAATGTGGATCGATGCTGCGGGATGATGACAGCCAGTTGTGAAGTCTTAGGAAGTGCGTGGTGTTGGGAGCAAATTGCGGGGCGATGGTACATGCGCCCCCGACTCGACTTGATGAGGTGTGACGAGGGGGTGTCACACTTTGGGATTTGGGACTCTTTAACATTTTCTTCTCTGTGACGCTGTGCCTGTTTTTGCCGTTCGTATACCTGATTTACGTAACAAGGTCTTTTACATATACATTATACATACCACCATAGTGGCATTCATTATATTCTATATACATATGTGAGTCCCCTTGTACTATTACAATTTCACTATTACAAAACTTTACATATACTGTCCAGTAGAAAATCGAGATTCTTGAAACGGTGCGATGAGCACCTATCTGCAAAGATGGCACAGTGATCTTGTGTAGGATATCCACATCCTCTTGCCTCATACGTACCTCTGGGTTAAAACCCGTGCTAAAACACGCTTAGTGAAAGCATATACATGGACTGACCAATAACATTGATCATACATAGCTTATTCAAATGCTTTCATATGTCTTTTACACATTTAGTCTTTTCATCTTTGAGTTCTATAGGCTTATTACATTTTATGTACTAGTACATATATCATTTCTTATCTGTACCTATATCACACTCCTTTCATGCTTAGGTAGCTGCGCCCGTACTATACTATCTATTTCTTATTATTTTGCTTGCCCATCATGTTCTTTGCAAGGTTCTTATGCTTTCGTATTCATTTCTTCATTGCCATTATCTGTGCATGTATCATATACTTTCATATCTCTCATATACTTTCATATAACCTATCTTATCTTGTCCTATACTTTTTTATCTACATTCTTATACTTTTCATATCACGGTACTTTTGTATGCTCATCCCGGTACTTTTCATGTCTGTACTCATATACTTTCGTTTGACATATAACCTTCGTATCATTTATTTTACTTTGATACATCTTATCATTTGATCTGTCCGCTGCAATGGTTCATATTAAATCTCATTTAGTGAATATCTTAGTCATATTCATATATTACTTTCATGGTTATATACTATACGGTGTTATATTTCTATTTTAACACTATTATCATGTCTTTGTGTTCATATCTTGTTTTCCTCTTATACTTTTCATATTATTTTCTCTTTTTATGTCTTGTACTTGTTCATATACTTTTCGTGTCTTGTCATGTACTTTCTTATCGATCTTGTATCATCCTTATACTTTGCATTTGCGTTTTTCACTCTAACTATAGAATTATTCCACGACAGTTCGAGAGAATCTCGTCGTGTTTATTAAATTCGATGCTTGATGTGATTTCGTATCTTTGCATATTTTGTCATAACTTTCAGTTCATCTTGTAATGTCATATTGTACTTCCCTATATTTTCATCTTGTACTTTTCATACTATACTTTCTATGATTTTAAATCTATGCATCTTTCGTATCTTTGCTCACAATAAGCCTCATTTGGATCATTGACACTTTATTTCTTGTACTTGTATCTTGTCATCCACATGGCAATCTTATGCTTCTCATATCATGTCATGTACTTTTATCATTTTGAATCATGTGCATATCTCTTTATCATTTGTTTTATGTTTAAATAACTGCATCGCGCTAAGTGGATAAAGAAACTATAAGGGCAGAAGGCATTATGCTGTATGCAAGCAGGTGGTGCATAAAGGGCGGCGGCTGTTATCATTATGCGAGACAATGACCATCTATAAGGGCCCGAAGTATCATTGTATGAGAGTGATGATTATCATAAAGAACTTTGAGCGAATAATACAACAGTACGGCCAGTCGAGTATCTTTATAACATTTTTTTCGCAATAAGCGTACCCGTCTATCCTCTGCTAGGTTACAGCGAGACAATCCATTTTATTACATTTTTACGTACATATCCTCATCATGAATAACTATTGTTATCATGTATATCTTGTCAAGATATACACTAATATTATTCATCTGTAATACCTTCCATATTTCTTAAACATTATTATTGTTCGTATTTCTTTCTGATATGTATATTCATATCTTTTCTATCGTTTAGTTTTGTCTTACGTATCATATGTAATCCTATCATATATATCATAGATACATCCCATGCACTCTTTGTATTCATATATTCATATATATCTTTATCTATTCATATCCTTTATATCATTTATGCATGTATCCTTTATCGTTTACATCATGATTTAGCTATTCATGTACTTTCTATAGTTCTATCATGTATGTTTTTACTCATTCATGTGTTCCTATCATGTTCCATCTATTCGTTTATGCATGACAATCATATATTCATATCATGTCATCTACTTGTAACATCTTATATCTTGTTAACTATATCTTAAATTATCTTCTGTCGGACTATAAGTATCTTATGACATATACCTATACATTATATACTTATGCACGTTTATGTGCTTTATCATGCATCCTATCTCGGTAAGTGCGAACAAAGACTTCTTCTTTGATACCCTTAGGTACTTTTCTTATCTATACTCCTTTACATATTAAATCTACATATATTACTATTTCTTGTTCATATCCATATCCTTTCTTACCATGTATTCCAATTAACTTTAACCAAGCAATTAGCACACTTGGTACAACAATTCAATTTTCAGACAAGATGTGGGCACCAAATTCCATTAAATAGCATATGGTTAGATTCTAGACCTCGATGAGCTTTCCATGAAATTAAGAATTACATAACGGAATCCTAACGAAAGAGTTATGCGAGTTGCAAGCCATGAAGAGAAAGTCAGCAAATTGCAGCACTTGCTTGCAACAGCCACTGTGCGAGTCATTTTCGTATGTAGTATATAAACTCAATATTGTATCACGCTATATATGGGTGGACTTGAGACTCAAAGGGCTTTGTGGGGAATTCGAGAACACCCAAAAGGACCGGACAAAGTTATGGTCGTCCGAAGTAGGAGGACACAACCAGAAAATCCAGTGCGCCGAACCAGCAGGGGCCTACTGTTTTCTGTCATTTTCGAACATAATCTGAGTTCAAGTTGCATTAATATATATATGGGTGGATGCTAGACTTAAAGGCCTTTCCATAGAGTTCAAGAACACCCATAACGGAATCCTAACGAAGGAGTTATGCAAGTTGCAAGCCATGAAGAAAATCAGCAACTTGCAGCACTTGCAGCAGCAGCCACTATTTTTAGTCATTTTCGGATGTAGTATAAACTCAATATGGTATCACGCTATAAATGGGTGGATTTGAGACTCAAGAACTTAGCAAGTCAGAACACTTACAAGGACTTCGGACGAAAAAGTTATGGCCGTCCGAAGTTGGAGGACACAACCAGAAAATCCAGTGCACCGAACCAGCAGGGGCCTACTGTTTTCTGTCATTTTCGGACATAATCTGAGTTCAAGTTGAATTAAGCTATATATGGGTGCATTCTAGACTCAAAGGGCTTTCCATAGAGTCTAAGAACACCCAAAACGGAGTTCGGATGAAGAATTTATGATCGTCCGAAATTAAAGGATACAACCAGAGAAAATCGGTCACGCCCGAACCGCGGGAGCCTACTGTTTTCATCGTTTTCGGACAGAATATGAGTTCAAAATTTATAAAGCTATATATGGGTGGATTACGGGCTGAAGGGCTTTCAGTAGAGTGCAGAACACGAAAACGGATTTCGGACGAAGAATTTATGATCGTCCGAAGTTAAAGGATTTATGAGGGAATTTTGAGTTGAAACGACATATTGTTCAATATCAAAATTTTGAACCTGAGGGAACTTACATCCTGATAATGAGACCATAGAGATAGCATAAAAAAACCAGTATCATGCCAGATTGACATGAAAGTTAGCCTGAAGTGGAGAACAACATACTCCCAACAGCTTATGTAGAACCCTTTCAATGGACCATATGCAGCTGATACGATAGGAACTGATCTAGTTTAAGCATGCAGGTGCCAGCTTTGGAAAGTGGGAACTACCTTTAGGTGGCCACCACATCAAACATCAATATCTGTACTGATCCAACTTATAATCAGCCACTAGTGCACAACTCTGCTCCCAGGCTAAGTCAAGACCTGTTTTCTGCTTCAAGTTATACTGGGAAATTGAACCTTGGAATTTTGACATTATCATTTTCAAAAAGTTTGCCCATCCAAATGGTTTTGATTTATCAAAGAAATGGATATAGATATCTACGTGACAAGCATTCCACCTTTTACATTACCGGGTCACATCATAAGTGGTTGGTTACTGAATTATCAAATCAGGAAATGAACCGTAAATCATGCCTCCTTTCAAGATTGTAATCCCAAGGGAAGGTCTCTGATAAAATTATGATTGAGCAGAGGTTAATCTCTTTTTCCTATGTGGGAAAAGGTCCTTAAACTGTCACCAAACTAAGTTCCAAAGTACATTTTCCACAAATCCTTAATGTTTCAAACTAAGGCTATCAGAAAATCACCAAAAAGAATAACTAATAAATCAGGATACAATCTAATATATAAAGGCTAGTAGGACTTCAACTCTCTGTGTTTGCCATCATAGCATTTTGTTACTTCCAATTTGAATAATAACGATTATAGGAAAAATTAAAAATAACTACAGAATCAGCAAGTGTCAAATAGAAAGAATCTCATACTTAGCTTCCATAAAAAAAAAAATCATAGAAATCCATACCATAAATCCATACCTTTCTTCTTGGCTCCTCCCTCTTCCTCTTCTTCTTCTTCTTCACTTCTCCTCTCTTCTACCCGTTTTGCTCTCTTTCACCAAAGACCAAAAGATATTTTGGCTTTGATCTCATCCTTATTTATGGATTTTACTTTCCTTTATTTACTCATTGGTCCCTCATCACCGTATTGTTGTCTTCCAAGTTCCCATTTTTACATTTTGTCAACCAATTAATTTATTCCATCTTTCTCAAATTAATAATTAATATAAAACATTGTTTTATGCCTCTCATATCCTCAGTGGTAAATGACCCACTTTACCCTTGTCTCTAATATAATTTTCGGGTCTCGTTTTATTTCGAAAATTCGCATTAAACTTTTAATAGTACTAACCGTATGCATTTGCTGGGTGTTTTCGAGTGTTAAGTCTGCCGTACCACTCTCACCGTCAGAGTACCCCCAACAATCACCCGACAAAGTGGTATGATTACCACATTCTGGTACGATACCGTATGAGCCTGGGATTTGAGCATAATTCCAATTTCGGTACAAGGTATATTCGTCGTGATAGCGGTCGAAGTCCTTGAAAGGAAAGGGTATAAAGCGAAGAAAGGTGGAGAGGAGGAGCTTTTGATCCTAGGGTTTTGGTTTTCATAGAAAGCATTGTTTTTCTCATATCTTTTGCTAGGGTTCATCGAGTAGAGTAGGATACTTAACTTTTCTTGGTTAAGTTTCAATTTCATGCAGCAATCTTTCGGGTTAGATCCACACAACTCAATTTTCTCTTCACAGTGTTTCTGACTTTGAGGATTCTCCAGATCTTGCAATTGAAGTGTGATTTTCTTAAGTTCGTTTATGAGTAGTTTCTTATCAAAACATGACTACCATTTAGTTTATTGAAGTTACAGCTCTTATGATGGGGTTTAATGGTGGAAACTCTTACCTCAGGCAAGGTAGTAACCTCAATTTCCTCTTTATTAACCCCGATAGGATTGTACAATGCTAAGAACTTGTAGAAAAATCTTATAAAACCTTAGTTTGGCATCTTCTTGACAACGTGTGAATGAAAAATCCTTGGTACATGTTGTGCTTGATCGCATATGCAAGCTAAGAGTCTAAGCAAGTTGTTTGAACATGTGACGACATTTGTCAATCATCCGCCGTTTAAAAGAGCTTTTAATAAAATATTCCGTGAAGACCATTCATCAATAGCTCTAGATGAGATTGCGAATAAGAATTAGGTAATACATCCCGGCCGTGAAGTGGAAACCTAAGAACCTTATCCTTGTCTTCTTACTTTTAAAAGCAGTTAATTTAATAGATTACTCAGCAAATCAATCACAATTAGTTCACTTTACACACGATGATTGGAAAACAATTCAAAAGGATCACCTAGGAAACCACTCCCTGTTGAGATGGCACAATGGACTTCCCGATATTATAATCTTGGCGACCTTAGTTCTACGCTTAGGAACAATTGCCTCTGAATTAGACAAATGGAATAGGAAGGAAACCTAGTCTTAGGTACCTACATGTTTGGGGTTGTTCAGAAAAAAAATAGATATTATAATCCACAAGAAAATAAACTAGATGCAAGAACTATCAATGGTTATTTCATTGGTTATCCAGAAAAGTCGAAAGGATTTAGATTTTATTGCCCAAACCATACTACAAGGATTATAGAAACTGGGAATGCTAGGTTCATTGATAATGATGAAGTAAGTGGGAGAGAAACACCACGAAAAGTGGATATTCAAGAAATGAGGGTACAGATTCCTTTAGCTTGTGTCCCTAATGAAGTTGTTCTTCCTTCAATTGTTCCTTAAGTTAATGAACCGGTCAATAACCCTAATGAACAATATGAAGAACAAATAAATGATCTCATTACTCATAATGAGGTTGTGATTAATAAACTTGGAGAAGATGAACCACAACCAATAGCATTAAGGAGATCTCAAAGAGAAAAGAGATAAGTTCTTCCTAATGATTACGTGGTATATCTACAAGAGTTAGAAAGTGACTTAGGAATTGAAAATGACCTAGTGACATTTTCACAAGCCATGAATGATGTTAATTATGATAAATGGTTAGAAGCTATGAAAGATGACTTAAATTCTATGGTATAGAATGAAGTATGGGATCTTGTTGAATTGCTAGAAGATCATCGAAAGGTTGGTTGCAGATGGGTCTTTAAGACCAAACATGACTCCCATGGTAATATAGAACGTTATAAAGCCAAATTAGTTGCCAAAGGGTTTACTCATAAAGATGGCATTAACTATAAGGACACATTTTCACATGTCTCTATAAAATATTGATATAGAATTATCATGGCTTTAGTAGCTCATTATGATTTAGAGTTCCATCAAATGGATGTAAAAAATTGTCTTTTTGAATGGAAATCGAAATGAAGAAGTTTATATGGATCAACCAATGGGTTTTTTAGAAAAGGAAAGGAACACATGGTGTGTAAACTTAAAAGATCATTATATGGACTTAAACAAGCTTCTAGATAATGATATCTTAAGTTCAATGATACTATTGTTTCTTTTGGGTTTAAAGAAAACACTATTGACTGGTGCTATATATCTGAAGGTCAGTGAGAGTAAGTTTATATTTCTGATTATGTATATTGATGATATCTTGCTAGCAACTAATGATCTTAGTCTCTTACATTAAATGAAAAGGTTTTTCTTTAATAACTTTGAAATGAAGGATATGGGTGAGGCAACCCATGTGACTGGGATAGAGATATTTTGGAATCGATCACAAGGAATGTTAGGTTTGTCTCAAAAATCCTATATAAATAAAGTTTTAGAGAGGTTCAGAATGTAGAATCGCTTCACATCTCCTATTCCAATTCATGAAGGAGACAAATTTAGTCTCATGCAATGTCCAAAGAATGATTTGGAACCAAAACAAATGGAAGCAATTCTGTATGTATCTGTTTTCAGGAGTCCGATGTATGCTTAGATTTGTATGAGACTATATAAGCTTTGCAGTTAGTGGTGGACCCAAAAATTTAGTTGAGGAGGGGCATATAATAAAAGGCTTGGAATAAGAGCCTAGAGGTATAAGATCTTATTGATTACGAGGGGGGGTGAGGGTTTGAATCCAACCGATTACAAGTGAGAATTTTTTTGCAAAAAAAAAAAATTGAGGGGGGGCATATGCCCCTCCTGGGCTAAAGGTAGGTCCACCCCTGTTTGCAGTGGGAATGTTGGGAAGATACCAGATTAATTCTAGGTTAGATAATTGGAAAGCTGCAAAGAAGGTTATGAGATATTTGCAAGGAACAAAAAAAAAAAATACATTCTTTCTTATAGGCGATCTGATCATCTGGAAGCAATTGGATACTGATCAGACTCGAATTATGCTAGCTATGTAGACACACGAAAATCCACTTGTGGCTATCTGTATCTTTTAGCAGGAGGAACCATCTCAAGAAGAATATGAAATAGTCAGAGATTACTACATCTACCATGGAAGCTGAATTTCTGGCATGCTTGGATGGTTCAAACTAAATGGCTACGAAACTTTATTTCAGGGCTTGGGATTGTTGACAGTATAGCCAAACCACTGAAAGTTCATTGTGATAATTCCTGACAATCTTCTTTTAGCAAGAATTACTCATTATTCCCGAGTTATAGCATATGGAATTGAAATACTTTGTTATTAAAGAAGAGGTTCAAAAACAAAGAGTGTCAATAGAACATATTTATACCAATCTTATGATTGTTGATCCTTTAACAAAAGGGTTACCACCCAAAACATTTACTGGTCATGTTGAAAGAATGGGCCTCATGTCTAATGATTTATGGTTACTGATGAGTGCCTAAAACACTCATATTATACCCGCGTCCGCTCTATGTTTTTAGTTGATTTTACATTTAAATAAGAGCATTATAGCCTAATATTTGATTTCTGGAGTTTTTGTGAATTGCAGGTGAAGAGGGTGGTTTTTGGCAAGTTGGAGTTGAAAAGAAGAAGTAAGAGAAAAATTGGCAGCAATGTCGCGACGTGACAACGTCGCGATGCTCCAACGTCGTGATGTCTCAACGTCGCGACACCTAGTCAACAGAGAAAAGTCAACAAGTGACCCAACGTCGCGACGCCTCAACGTCATCGCGATTTCTACCTCATAATCATAAAAAGCAATGGAGACCTAATTTCGAGGCATTAAAGAATGTGCGGACTGGAGCGTGGAAAGTAGAGCAATAGCGACTCGGATCATTGGAAAAGACACTATTTTTGTATTTCTTCTTTTCTGATAAACTACTGATGATTTATAGATTGATGTGTATATTCTGATCCAACATATTCTAGATTTATATCTAGGGTTTTTGTTGAACCCTGTCACCATTGAATGGATTAAGGTTTAAAAATATATTATTCAATTTATTTATGATTTGCATTGATTTGCTCTATATCTGTGATTTAAATACATGGTAATGTCTAGCCAACATTGGCATGATCCTGTTGGGTATTCGAGATCGAGAGATAAGGACTCCTAGGGATCTGAATAGAGCGACCCTCGGTTAAATCGGTAAATAGAGATATCCGTTAAGTGTGGCGTAGAGTTTGAACATTTGCAAAGCGTTTGGAGTATTGGGTCGGAATGGAGATGCTGACCCTCACGGCGAGATAGGCGGATATACCTTGAGAGAGGGTATCTCGTAGGCACGATCACCCCTTCATCGAGAAGTCATTAATAGAATGAATAGTAATTCCTATAGGTAATAATCCATCAAAAGTGGCAGGGGGAGACAAATCCCTAGTCTCCATAGTAGAGTAATTCCCCAAGTTAACTTAGCTTTCATTTTAATCTCATACATTAGTTAGATAGCCATTCAGAGTTTCGTCCAGATAATATTATAAGGCTAATTTCAGTAGTCAACGCACTTCTCCTCGTTGATCAATATCCGTACTTAGGTACACTATATTACTTGATACGACGCGTGTACTTACGCACATAGGTGCTACATCTACTTTTTACATATCACGCATTCGGCCTATCAAGTTTTTGGCGTCGTTGTCGGGGAGAAGTTTTAGTGTTGATATTGACAAGAGTGCAATTAGATATTACTATGGATTTTTTCTTTTCTTTTTTTTTTCTTTTTTTTATATTTTTATATTTTTATTTTGCTTATACAAGTACTTGTAATTTGGTCTTTGCGCTTTGTGTGTGATTGCAGTTAAGGTTACTGTGAGTGTATGTGAAGCAGGGGTCAAGTTGAACTACATCTGTTTGATCTGAGCAGGAAGAACCTTAGGTGCGTAGAGAGCAAGAAGCATAACATATAAATCTAGCAATCATGCAAAACAATGTAGAGCAAGATCATGGCCAAGAGCAAAACGAGCCGCAAGGGGGTCACAATGGGAATAATGGTAGGAATTAGGCACGTAGGCCGTTTATACAGCCAGATGATTCATTCATGTTGCTAGAAGAGTTTGCCCTACCACCTACAGTTGTTCAGACGGCTATTCGCAGACCACCCATTCAGGTAAACAACTTGGTAGAAGTTAGTGACCTTACGGGATCTTGAGAACATTTGTTCCGCAGTTGTCAGTGAATCAGGATATGCGACGACCCGACTTCATCCGGAAGTATGTGACCGCGGTCAAGTATAATGGAATGGCGAAGAGGCACTGGTAGAGATTGTTCCGCTCTCACTAGGTGATAGAGCTAAATATTGGTTATGAAGTCGACCACGATTCCATTACTTCATGGAGCGACCTAGTCTGAAAGTTTCTGACAAAGTTCTTCCCACCTGCGAAGATTACACAGCTGGTGAAAGAGATCAATACATTCAGACAACTAGAGGGAGAACTAGCGAAGCATGGGATAGATTTCATGAATTGTTAAGGAGTGCCCACACGGGTTGACGAGATGGATGCAAGTCTATACCTTCTATAATGGTCGAGGATACAGCGAGCAGTGATTGATGCCTCGCGAGTGCGTAATGAAGAAGACTATGGACGAGCATATGAAATCACGGAGGACGCTACTAGCCGCGCGTCCATTGGCCTACAAAGGATAAGATCACACCAGTGAAAGTTGTGGGTGCACAGATAACGAGGTTCTTAGTAATCTGGTTACTCATGTAGCACAGCTTACTAAACAGCTTGGTAGACAGCAAAGTACCGCTAATGCCGTTCAAACCAGCCCATGGGAGTTATGCGAATTCTGTGGAGGACAGCACAGTAGTGCAGAATGTCAATCGGGACAGCAAACAGTAGAGCATGCCCAGTATTTGTCGAGGTTTAGTCAACCATAGCAACAGGGTCGGTATGGGAGCAACAACTATCAGAACCAGAATCAAGGCCAAGGTTGGCGTAATAATCAGAACAACCAAGGCAATCAAAGTTATGGATGGAGGAACAGTCAAAACAACATGCCACCACCCCGAGTGAGCTAACCACCTCCCGAGAAAAAAGTGGACTTGGAACAAGCCCTTGCGCAAATGCTCACCTCGCATACCGCCTTTATGAATGAGACAAAGGCAAATTTGCAACACCAGGCCACCCAATTGAACAATCAAGGAGCACATTTGAGGAATTTAGAGGTGCAAATGGGCCAAATTATAACGCCCGAGTCCGAGTAATGCGGTGCGATGTAGCGATAGGGGCACATAAGTGCACCAGAATGTAATTTGTAGTATTTTTTAGGAGTTGGGGTTCATGTGTGAAATTAATGAAATCATAAATTTATTTAACCGAATTTGTACTAAAACAAAGGATAAAGTTGTAATTGATCGAATGGGACATAAAGGACATAAGATGAGAAGAGAGTAAGGCCATTATAAATAACGTAAGTTGAATTAACGAATATTAAAGTGATTGAGGACCAACTTTTAATTAGGCAAAATGAGAGTATAAAAGGGGATGAGAAACAAACAATTCATTTGATATGGAATTTTGGTAGGAGCAATAGTGGAGAAGAGAGAAAGAAAGAGGAAGAAAGAGGAAGGGAGGAAGAAGAAGAGGGGAGAAGAGCAAAAAAGGTGTGTTTTGAATTGAAACAAGTGTATTTTTGGGTTTTTAGTTTGATTTAAAGTTTTTATGGAGGTGGTTCTCTTTTTCTAGGTTTGTGTTAATCACCCTACCCCTAGATTTGTTAGATTCATGTGGGTAAAACCTTAATTGGTATGAGATAAACAAGGAATTCTTCCTATTTCTATGGTTTTATGGATTAGTGGACAGCAGTATGAATTCTTAGGATTTTTACCTAGGGGTTTGGTTATAAGTTATAAACCACCAATACAAGTGTGGTGGAGTTGTTTTGGAGGTAAATTCCATGTTGGTTTGAGGAATGGTTGTAAAAGAGAATGTTGGGTTTTTAAAGGAAATCTTTGTCAAATTTTATTAAAACCCTTGTTCTTATTTTAGTTATAGATTAAATTATAATCATCCAAATGAATTGATTCAAATTGGTAAAGAACCATAAGAGATAGAGCTATAATTTATAGAAGTACAAGAAAATTGTAGTTCTAAGGCTCCCCAAATACGGACTGAAGAAAGGTGAGCTCGTGTAGCTCCTTTGGTAATGCTGTTTTGGGTATTGTTATGATGTTTGGCCATACTAAGTGGAGTTTCACTCATCCAAATTGAGTGATTGAAATTAGGTAAAATATACTTCCTAGAATAAGTTAGCTGTGAAGAAGTTCATGCAAATGGTAACCCCAAAGTGCCCAAATTTGTCAAAGTGGAGCTATATTACAGATTCTGTGTAAATTAGGTAATCTAGATGTAAAATATAATAACTTGAGTTTTGGTGATCCAAATTGGATGATTCCAATTGGAGAAGAAATCTTAGAACCATAGATTCAAATTAGTGAAGAAACCATTTCCAATTTATGGAGTTAAGACCCCAGAAATCAAGGATAACAATAGGTGATTCAGTTAGCTAACCAATTTGGCATAAAAAAATATGTTGTAACTTGTGTTATGTGGTCGAGGGCCTTAGAGAAGGAATTTTAAATTGAAAATTTAAAGAGATGTCATTGGATATATAAAGGACTGATCTGGAGAGTTTCATAATGTTTGAAGACCGTTTGAATAATTTTGGGTAATAAAGTCCAAAGAGTATTGTTGGAAAAAGGTTTGCCAAAATGAGTGGTTTTTTTTGTTAGGGGTTGTTTTAGTGCTCAAGGGTAAATTGTTCATTTGGCTTTATATGAATGTTGTGTGACCCTAAAGTGACTTAGTGGCGAAATGCGTTAAGTTTTTTACGCTATCTGCGAAGCGAGTGTTTTTCCAAATTCGTTTGAGTGTGTAAGCTAAAAGCAAAAGCGGGAAAGTTGTGGAGTCGTGCTCAAGTTTTGGTAAACAAAAAGGTGAGTGTTATAAACCTATTTTTCAAATACTAGTGTATTATCATGAACTGTTTTACGCTGGTATTTAATGGTTTTCATTGTAAACCATATTTTAAAGCAAGCAAGCAATGAGTTTTTAAGCAAACAAGTAATGGTTTTGATGTATTAAACCATACTTTTAAAAAGCAAGCAAGCAATGGTTTTGAGTTGTAAAACCATATTTCAAAGCAAGCAAGTAAACAAAAAAAAGTATATTTTATAAAATAGGCCTAACGAAAATCCTAGTTTAAGCAAGCATACCGATCCGAAATTATTTAAATGCGTCTTGTGGTGATGTTAGGACATCATTTCATGCATTTTAGATTTGCCTGGTCGGCAAACTTAGTTCATGCATCATGGCATTTAAAGGAGACCGTGGCACATATTGGAGTATATAGGGTTAGCGCGCTAGCAATATTATGGTGACGTAGACCAAGGTCATTCCTGTATTACCGGAAAGAGTGAGCAAGGCCCTTCCGCTAGGTGATGCGGACCCGAGGTCCTTCCGCAAACACGGTTGAAGCCCAGGCTCCTGTGTTTTACTAGGGGACAACAAGCAAGAAAGACCTCTAGTGGTTGATCTTGATTTATAAACATTTTTCACACAGTTTTGAAAATCAACCATTGGTAAACAAGTGGTTGAGCCCAGGCTCCCGCATTTATGAAAAGTTTTATAAACTTTTAAAGCAAGCGGTTGAGCCCAGGCTCCCGTGTTTATAAAAAGTTTTATAAACTTTTAAAGCAAAGTAAGCAAGAGGTCTATGAAAAGTTTTATAAACCTTTAAAGCAAGCGGTTAAGCAAATCCCAGTGTTTATAAAGAAGTTTTATAAACTTTTAAAGCAAATAAAGCAAACAAGCAAAGTGCATGAAAAGTTTTATAAACTTTTAAAACAGAAGTAAAGCAACAGCAGAGGTTTATGAAAGTTTTAGAAACTTTTAAAGCAAAGCAAGCGAAGCAAGCAAGCAAATGATAAGTTTAGAAACTTTTAAGCGAAGCCAACAGGTTTTGGAAATGTCTTGTAAAGAGGTTTTGGAGTTTGAGATATTTTCGAAAAGCGAACATTTTATAAAGCATACACTCACTAAGCTCGTTTAGCTCATTATTTTGTTGTTTAAAGACTATTTTCTGGAAGTGCAGACCACTTGCCAGGACTATTTCGAGCATATTAGGATTTTCTTGACTTTGTATGGTGTTGTATTAAAATAACTTATGAAATACTTTGGAATTTCACGATTGAGCATATGTATGTACATAGTTTTGTATTGTGAAAATGTGATAGCTTTGAGAGCTCTTTGAAAGAGTGTGTTAGTTTGCCATATTTTGAAAAGTGTAAACTATATATATACATGCTTTGGGATATGTCACGGCTATTAAGCTGTTATCTTTGCTGAAATTTTATAAAATCACAAGTTTAAAAAAGAAAAAATTTTATACGGGTTTTTCGTAGTAAGTGGGCATTCAGCGGGGATTCTCTGAGTCGTTGGAAACAATGAAGGGGTTCTGTAGGGTGTGACACACAGCTAGTAGGGTAGAGGGTGTGACACAAATGGTAATCTATTAATGAAAATGATAAAGTTCCTTACCAAATATTTGAAGTGAACCCGAGATGAGAAGGGAATGAACATGTAAAAGCGTCGTTGAAGTGGTAGAAATTAGCAATCTTTGGGGCAACCACGGTGATAGGGAAGTAGAAACCGAAGTCATCAAACCGATCGGGCGATAAGGCGAAGGAGCAACGAGAAAAAGTTTGTAGAAGAAGGCGAAACGAAGGATCATCCGATCCGCGATTGAACCTGGCTAATTCCGTACCCCCAGCGCCTGAAGAATAAAGCTGAACCATGATTCACCAAGTTTATGGAAGTGTTCAAGAAATTGCACATCAACATTCCGTTTGTTGATGCTTTGGAACAAATGCCCAATTATGTCAAATTTATGAAGGACATCTTGTCAAAGAAGAGAAAACTGTCGGACTTTGAGATAGTTAATCTCACTGAAGAATGTAGTGCCATCCTTCAGAGGAAGCTGCCTCAAAAACTAAAAGACCTAGGCAATTTCACTATCCCCTACACCATCGGGAACGCCATCTTTGAGAGAGCTTTGTGTGACTTGGGAGCTAGTATTAATTTCATGCCCTTATCCATATTTAGGCGCTGGGACAAATTGAAGCTCACTGACCAGTCACTTCGAGTTAACATACAGGTCCTTAAAGCACCCAAGAGGGGTGATAGAAGACGTTCTAATAAAGGTCGACAAGTTCATCTTCCCGGGGCCGATTTCTGCTGTATTAGATAATGAAGAAGATAGAGAAATACCCATAGCACGATTGCAGGACCATTTCCTTTCCTCAACCTGAAGGGCAATGATCGACGTATTATAGAGAGAGTTGAAAATAAGAGTGTAGGAAGATGAAGCTTGCGAATGCGGTTCGGTTTCTGGAGACACCCAGCGTAGAGTGACACGGCTTCATAGTAGAGACCGTGGAGGCTATGTTCAGCCAAAGTATTCGATCACCCTTTAGAGTGCCAGCCTAAGACAAAGTGATTCGTAAAATCGGAGAAGAGGCGTGCAGGGAGTATGTAAAACAGGATGGATTCATTTGAAACCTAATAGAAGGAAATATTATGAACCTCTCAAGCAAAATACCAAACGCCGCTACATCCGTTGAACAAACTTACCCAAGATGGAGCAAAAGCCACTACCTACTACTTAAGGTATGCTTATTCGAATGCCCCACCTTACCGCTGATTATTTCAAGGCCCTCGACAAACGATAGAGGAAGATAAGCTATCGAGGGTACCCGCAGATCACAAGGATGCGCCTATCGGTCTCCTCGTCGATTTGAAGGGATTCACCTTCAGCGGCATGCACGAATTTTGCTAGAGAATGGTCATAAGCCTTTAGTGGAAGCACGGAGGAGACTGAATCCAACTATGAAAGAGGTAGTCCGCAAGGAGGTACTAAAGTGGCTAGATGCTGAGGTTATTTGTCCTATTTCGATACCCATGGGTAAGTCCTGCATGTGTAGTGCTCTAAAGTGAGGAATGTAACAATGATAAAATAGAGAATCATACACATCGCCTCTCTAGAACAACTTCACAGTCGAGGATTTATATTGACTACCAGAAATTGAATAAGGCAACTCGAAAAGACCATTTTCCACTGCCGTTTCTGGATCAAATGTTGGATAGACTAGCAGGATACTCTATCATTGTTTTCGGATGGGTATTCCAAAATTACAACTGATTACATAGCCCCGAAGATCGTGGAGAAGACGACATTCACATGCCCTACGCACATTCAGATTCAGCTCATGCCCTTCGGTCATGGCAATGCACTCCAGCAATATCCCAAAGTTAAGCAAAGATGGTCACGATTCTCATAAAATGGTTGAAGACAATTGAGGTGTTCAGTGATGACTTTTCCGTATTGGGGGGACCTTTGACAATTGCCCTGAAAACTCGAGACTATGTTGATTAGATGCGAGGAAACCAATCTTGTGCTTAATTGGGAGAAGTGTCATTTTATGGTACAAGAAGGCATAGTACTGGGCACCCGCATTTCCGTTAAGATCTAATGTAGGTAAACAAAGCAAAATAAAGCAATAGGGAGAAACCACTCACCATCACGCAGCATAAGAAGCTTTTCACACGCAAGGTTCTATAGATCGCTTCATAAAAACTTTTCTCAATTGTAAAAGTTTGTCTAATTTACTTGTCCAAGGGACAATCATTTGAGTTTTGATGAGTGCAGGGTGTGTATTTTCTAATCTTGAAAGATAAATTGGTATCGATAAACACTCGGCCCCAAGGTGTACGGTATGTGTAACCGTATGTGCACCAAGGGCTTCCTTTAATTATTTTATTGCCAGTGTAATAGAATTTTGAAAGTTGTTTTAAGGGTGAAACATAAAGTTTTCAAAGAATTGTGGTACTTTTGCAATTATGGGTGTGGAGGGGTGAAATTCCAAGTATGGAACTTAAAAGGATAATAATAATAATAAATTATCAAAATTGGTCATAATTAGTACCTTCAAGATTCTGATGACGAACTGGATCACAATAAGTAGAACACCTGGGTTTCCCCACAACAGCCAGAAGACTTAGAAAATTTCATCGACTCGAGACAATGTAATATTTACTAATTTCTCGATAAACGCCAGACTTTTGTTAGACAGATACAAAATCTATGTTTAAATGCTTGAAAGTTGGGGTTCATTTAAAATAAGAATCGAAAAAGGACAAAATTTTCGACAAAAACGAACCCGAATGAAACAAAAGAAATTAGTTATCTAAAAAATAATAATAAGAATAATAATTAGAAAAAAAAACGAAAAAAAAATAAAAAATAAAAATCAAACTGCAGGGGAGATGGGATCACGTCGAGAGAGAGAGAGAGAGAGAGAGAGAGAGAGAGAGAGAGAGAGAGAGAGAGGAGAGAGAGAGAGAGAGAGAGAGAGAGTGAGAGACGATTTTATTTTTATATTTTTCTTTTCGTTTCTTTCTCGATTTACTAAATGGGACCGTAGTTTCGATTTTGGTTAGGCAAAGTTGACTACAAGAGAGCTACGCATAGGCACCAATATCTTAGCCTATTAAACTTTAAAATAGAGAAAATTTCGTTTCTACTTACGTTTATTTTCTTCAGCCTAAATGTTATATAAAGGCTTGAAATTTTCTTAGAGACCGTGAAAGGTCATAAACTTCAGTTCCAAAATTTTTAGACTGAGTTTAGGAATTTTTAGGAATTTTTGGGACTATGTCTGAATCTGGGCCGTGGCCGAATTTTTGATTATTTACGGCTGGAATTTCATGTGAGTCAGAATGACGCTGACAAAATTTCTTAAATGTTTCGGTATTTTTAGATTCTATGGAAAGTCCCTTGAGTCAAAAGTTGACTAAAATGTATAGTTTTATAGACATTTAATGTGGACATTTTGGTCAATTTCACATCATATTATCGATGTCCTTATCGAATGTAATTAACACATAAAGCCTTGCTTAATCAAGCTTCGCTCGATATAGCCACTCTGTGCCCCGTATGTTTTATTAAAACGTTAAACTTATGGCATTTTCTGCACTAATGAATTGTAGGCGATTTGAGCATCCGACGAAGCTGTAGGTTTTACAAGATTGAAAGAATTAGTCGAGTAGTGAGTACTCAAAATCCTTTCTAAACGAAGTGTTTAAATTACAAGTTTGTAAAGTGTCGAAAATATATATTTATAAAGCATTTTTTACCTCCCAATTGTTATACTCAAAGCAGAAAGCTGATTTCAATATTTAAGAAACGCTTGGCTCGGTTTAGCAAACCCTTAGATGGCACAAATTTCGCTCCTGGGCCGCATGTATTTCGGATTGTGCATGGCTAGGTTATGGGATATTATGACTAACTATATTGCCTGGTCGGCAATTAGGGGTTAGATCTAGTATATATTTATATAGTGAGCGCCTCTCGGCATATTCGAGGTATAGCTAGGGTAAAATACTTAGTACATAGCTTATAAGGTGTTGGTTCCGAGGTTCCATCACCGGCATTTTGGTCCCAAGGTTCCATTACGCTATATGTATCACGCTGCTCACCGAACCATATTATTTCGTGCAGCGCTCGAGTAGTTCACTATCGATGCCAAAGGTTCCGAGGCATCACGCCTAGGGTATTCGTAATGGGCCACAAAGTGGTTGGTACTGGATTTTATAACACTTTAGATATAACCACCACCGAAACAGCTGCCAGCCAGTAATAGTTTTCAGAATCAGCCACAGTTGCAAATAGTTTTAATAATTTTCAAAGAAGATAAATAGTTTCTCAAAGACGCTTTCGTAAATGGTTTTCATAGTAAAACTCGCCTCTCATAAACGGCCTTACTACCATTTATGTAGCATTTTCATATTGGGAGGTACATACATCGCATTAACATTTAGGAACTTATAGTACTCACTCCGAGTCTGCTTGGCTCATGTCAAGGCTTTAAAAATAATTTTTCAAAGTGTGTGTTGAAGCCGAAAGACCTTTCCAGGATCCTCGCCCTAGACTGTGGTTACGATTATATATAAGATAAGGTGTGCTAAAAAATAGTAAAAGTTAGAATGTGGCATTTTGTATATGTAAATATCTTTTGTAAAATATGCATGCATGGTTTTGAGAAAAACAGGTTGCGACAAAAATTATGTTGGATTGATCCTTATCTTCTATTTTGATGAGGACCGAGGTCCTTTATTGTCAGAGTTTGGACATTTGGAAAACATTGGGAGTGTATATTGTTTTATACAGGTGATTTTGTATTTTAGGCTTGACCACCGTGCACAAGTATGTCGCCTGGACTAAATCTAGCTATTGGATTTCTGATAAAAGGAAAATTTTATAACCCACGTTTTCCAAATATAGTTTCAAAGTAGCTTTAACAGCCTACTATGGTAACTCACACTGACCGTGAAGTTACCAGATATTTCCCCGTCACTAGAAGTGGGGTCACGACCGACCCTATTGTAGTAGCACCGTGATTTGACCTCCCATTTGAGCTTAACAAGTACGCAAGTGACTAGTAATACCAAGCAATATAGGGATTTAAAAGAGAAAGAATTATTTCAAAAGTTATCTCATGCTAGCCTGATCTTTAAATGATGCCCAGCTTGAACTATGCCACCATTGAAAGGAACTCAAGTAATATTGTTTTTGCCTTTTACAAATTTAGGCACTATTTGATTGACAATAAGGTAATAGTGCACACTGACCACTCAACCATAAAGTACCTAATGACTAAAAAGGACGCAAAACCGAGACTAATATGGTGGGTCCTCTTGTTGCAAGAATTTGACTTAGAGATTAAAGACAAGAACGGAACAGAGAACCTAGTCGCAAACCATCTGTCACAGTTAGAAGGGACAAGAGATGAGGTCCATGTGAATGATGATTTCCCAAATGAGCAACTCTTAGCAATTGAAGACACAAAGCCGGTTCCATGGTTTGCTTACTATGTGAATTATTTAGTGGTCAAGGTGATCCCTCCAGAGTTTAGCTACCAACAGAAGAAGAGGTTCTTTGCACATTTGAAACACTAGTACTAGGAGGAAACTATTCTATACAGGCACTGTGCTGACCAAGTGATAAGGCGATGTGTACCATAAGATGAAATGGTCAGTATTCTAAACCACTACCACACTTTACCATGTGGGGGGCATTTCGGAGGCCAGAGGACAAGGTACTTCAATCAGTTTCTACCGCCTAGCTTATTCAAGGATGCTCACCAAGCCAGATCCACCGACAAATGCTAAAGAATGGGGAGCATTTCTAAAAAGGATGAACCACCCATGAGCACAATTCTGGAAGTTGAGCTATTTGATTTGTGGGGAATGGATTTCATGGGCTCATTCCCTCCCTCATTTAGTAACTTGTACATCTTGCTTGTAGTAGATTACGTCTCTAAATGGGTAGAAGCAATACCGACACGCACTAATGACGATAGTGTGTAGCTGTTCTTCGAGAACCACATATTTGGCTACGCTCGACACTCCACGAGCAATCGATCACATTGAGGTACTCATTTCGCAATAAGATGGCTGACAAGGTCTTGCAAAGTATGGAGCGCGGCACGCACATCACTGCGATACCATCCAAGTAAGCAAATGGGAAAGCAGGGTGTCGAATCGAGAGGAGCAAATCTCCATTCGAGAAAATACCAACAACTCAAGGAAGGATTGGTCGAAGAAGATTGAGGATGCACTCTAGGCATACCGGACAACATTTAAAACACCATTGGGTATGTCGCCATTCCGAATAGTTTATGGGAAAGCATATCACCTGTCGGTAGAATTGGAGCATAGAGCTGGGCCACTCGCATGTTGAACATAGACAGCAAAATAGCAAGAGAGAAGCGGATGCTATAACTTAGTGAATTAGATGAATTCCGCAACGAGTATTACGAGAATGCTCAAATATATAAGGAAAAGACGAAAGCCTGGCACGACAAACATATCGCCGGGAAAGAGTTCGAGGTGGGTCAGCGAGTCCTCCTATTCAATTCTCGACTCAAACTTTTTCCAGGGAAACTAAAGTCACGATGGTCGGGACCATTCACAGTGACCCAGGTTTTCCCATATGGAAGGGCGGAAATTATGCACCCAAAGAAAGGGACCTTCAAGGTTAACCCGCAACGGTTGAAGCCATACTTCGGGGCGATTTCCATACAAACAAGCAGCACATTCAACTAAGCATATCAGGAGTAGGACCGTAAGGAGTTGAGCAGTCCCAGGAACCCGAGAACATTGAGATTTAGGGAAGTCGAGCTAACGACATTAAACAGAGCGCTACTTGGGAGGCAACCCAAGCTTTTTGAAATCTTTCTTTCCGTAGTCTAACTTTGCGTGTTTTTAGGTTTTTAGAATAGTTTTTCGTCTCTTTCCGTAATCGGGCATTTATTTTGATTGTCTGTTTTCAAGACCCGAGAGAGAAATGGAAGCAGGAAGATAGCTCAGGAAGCTCATTCCAAGAGTGCGAAGGGGTCAAAATTTCATTCAGGGGGTTCTCTCAAACTTAAGCAATTTTTTTGAAAAAAATTTTTGTCACCTTCACCCTCTCTGTCACATCACGACGTTAGCCCTTAACGTTGTGATGTTGAAGGACCCCTGAAAAATCAAGCCTCTATCACGTCACGACGTTGGCTATCCCCTCGTTGACCCCTCTCTCAGAACGCCGCGACGCTTCACCCCAACGTGACGCCAATCGTGGGCGCACTTCGGAACGTCAGTGACGCTGCGTATACATCTCTTCTAGAACGCCACGACGCTATTAATAAACCCTCCGAACGCCGCGACGTTGAGCCCGAATCAGGCCACGAATGCCAGTTCTCGTTTTATGTACAGCAACCTTCGGTCTTCTTCCCCACCCAAACCCTAAGTTTGAGCTCCCCAATCCCTTAGCTCCTGCAGTACCCAATGCACCCATCTCCATTTGTCCCAACCAACCCTAAGACCCTCTAATGGCCCTACGCCCGTCTCTAGAGCCTCCGTCTCTCACAATACGGTTTGCGCCCTAATCTAAGCCATTTACTGTCCACGGTTGCTCGATTCCTTCCGCTGAGCCGACCGTCTTACTCTTCGGGTCTTGTTAGGTTAGAAGGTCCCTGGTGTTTCACATTGGAAGTCTAGAATCACACAAATTTCTCGTCCCATTGAACAGCACTAAGGCATGGTGCAGTGTGTTGCTCAATTGCCTCAAGAGAGCTTTTGGGTGGCTTCATTTGAGCCATTCGGTCCCACTACTTACCCTGGTGGTTAGGAGGTCTAGAGCCACACCAATGTCGAGTAAGCGGTAAAAGATGACCACCAAGAGAGGTCGGGCTAGTGAAGAGCCCGCCCGTAGCTATGACTAGGACAAGTTTGTCAATGAGAGTGCGGTCGAGAAGTTCGGCCTCATTTACAAAAACCGGTCATTCATTAAGGAAAAGGGGTTTCACCACCCCGAGGATTTCTTCCGCAAAACAATTGCGGCTAAGGGATGGCGGGCACTATGTCAACTTGCTCGCCCAGCTGCCACAAGTGTGGTATAAGAATTCTACGCCAATCTCGCCTCCCATGTTTTGAAAAAGGTTAGGGTGCGTGGCTTTGCATTTCAAGGCACGGGGCCTATCAACCGATATTATAACTCGACCAGCCTCTCAACCCTTCGACAGCTCCATGCGCGTACTCCGACCACTCAAGTCATCAGTGGCATTGACCAAATCCGGTAGGGTCAATGGAAGGTTAATAGTCAAGGGCATGCGGTCCACTTCCAGGCCAAACATTTGGCCTACATCCCCAAGGTATGGCATCACTTCATCATATCACGTCTCATTCTGACGACGAATATGTGTGAAGTGACGGCCAAACGTGTCCCTCGCGAATTATGCCATCATCCGCACATACCTTTGATGGGGGCAGTTATGAGGATGCCATCCTCCATAATCTGGATGCGAAGATAACCCCGCACCCCTTTCATTTACATCCTATGTGCTGCCGGGTGCCCTTAGAAGACAAATGAGGTGTGGATACGACCGACAAGGCAATACGCGGTCAAGCGCGATTGCCGTACCATGACCCGGCGATGTATGACTCAGCATGAACCCTCGATGAGGATGAGCTCGAGCATCAGCCCGGTCTGGGCCTCCCGACACTTCGTGGTGACGCCGATGTGCCTCCTCCCGATCCACCACCACCACGTACCTCCTCCACCACCACCACGCATTATCCACTCCATCCACCACCACCACAAATTCGCCCCTAGAGGAGGGATCCGACCACCCTTCCACTATCCTAGAGGACCCGCGTGCTGCGACCACCGTTTCTCTGGAGAAGCCTATTGGGATGAGACCCAGATAACCGCGTCCTCATCACCACAGATGTGGAGGCCCGAGCCGACATGCGCACAAATCCAAGCAACTGTGTGACCATCCTTCGCAATTAGCAATCCCTTCAGGACCAGCTTGCATAGCTTCTCACCTTCACTAGCCACCGTCGCCGCCACCGTAGTGATCCAGTCAATCACTAGGGAAGTTTCCTACACCCTCTCTCGTTCTTTCATAAACATTGGCGACAATGTCCACACTTGTCTGGGTGACTGGGTTTTGTGATGTTCGATTGTTTTGGTGTTTGTTTGTTTTGCTTTTGGGTTATATTTGTGTTTTTGTTTTTGCGTTGCTATTTTAGTATGTTGAGTCATGTGCTTAGTTATATGTGTGTTGTTTAGGGTTTGTGTGATGATTATCGTAGTGTCATCTGTTATCTGTCTATTCATAGGGCATTTTTCTGTTTAGGTTATAGAATTGTTTTGGTAGTTATGCGCGTGATGCTACTCAAGGATCCCTTTGGACCACTTCAAAAATCTGTTTAGAAAAACATGGTATAAAATCCAGAGAGATCCGTAGGTCGTTAGATGCTCGGGAATTTCATGTTGGATAGGTAGGGAGACAAAGTGAATCACCTCTGGGATATTCCAGAAACTAATTCTCAACTAGCCTATCGCACCCACACACAGATGATCTCTAGGGTATGCCTAAGCTTCGAACCCGGCTTACTAAGGCCTAACAAACCGTGGGGGTTTCTAAACACTAAAGTGACAGACAATAGAAAGAGGATTGCCTTCAGAGCTCTTAAATATATATATATATATGAGTTATATATATATATGAATATGATCTTCTAATCGAACTTTATAACTAGAGGCCTCTTCAAAGCTCAATGCTCCCTGAGCCAATCACGAGCCATTGATTTCACGCCCATTACACGTGACGTATGATGGAAGTTTCCTCAGCACCTTAGGCCCTTAGGTTTAGTTGAGTGTTCGGGGTGAAGTTCGAGGGGAACTGTCACGCCCCGATTCCCGGTCCGACCCGATTGGCGGATCCGAACCAAGTTCGGGGTGCGAGACTCAGGACTAGGACTCTTTTTTTTTTTTTTTTTTTAAAAGTTAATCGCACCCGCGGGTATGGCCCATCTTTATAATGAATCAAATATTATATATAACTGAGTCCCATTTACATATGCCACAAACCGAACTTTACATTTACAAACCGTGAGCAAGGAACCTACATGCGTTGAACCCCACAAGTGTGTCAGCCCACCAGATGCGGATGTTTGTCGATGTCTTCTCCGTATCTACACGGATTAAAAACCCGTATAAGCTTTACGCTTAGTGGGAAACATTTCTTATGCATATACACATTTAACGCATAACACAATGTATAATATAAATTTCATGCATTTATATTATGTATCCACGAAAGTATTCTTCTTATAACAGCTTACTTATTCGATCTCCTCAGAGCAGATCTTATTCTTATGCACATATCCCATACGTACTCTATGTGCATTCAGGACTCCCGTAGGAGTTACAGAACTTATACTTATACTACGGAACATATCCTTGTACTTCGCATCTTATACGGAAAGCTTATTCTCAGATTTCTAGATACGTAAGTATCTGTGAGGTACTATGTAACATTTTGCCGATACAAAAGTAAATTCGTAGGTACTACAAGACGTATTCCCATACGAGGCAATTCAGAGGCAATCTAAATCATGCTTATCTTACTGACACGTTGAGCACTCGTAGAGGCAACACAGATACAAGAGTACCCGTAGGTACTACTAGACTTATACTTAATCTACCAATACGGGAGTACTCATGTGTACATCGAAGCTTATACGTAAGATATGTGACTTATTGATTAATGTGAGTACCCGTGAGGTACTACGTAATCCTATTCAAATGCAAAGAGTACCCGTGAGGTACTACAGACTTATTCGAATACCGAACTCACTGGGGATACAGGAGCACCCAGTACGTGAATACATCGACACGACAGAACTTAATCAAATGCCTGAGCACCTGCAGTACTACGAACAGACGATACGTGACGTAACTTAATCAAATGCGTGAGTACCCATAGGTACTACGGTAATGTATCGAGCATGCACATAATTTATCTGCATATGGACTTATCGATAATGTGAGTACCAGAGGGTGCCAGACTTATACAGAAAGGTAACTTATCGATACGTGACTTTATTAGATACATGAGTACCGTAGGGCACTACATGCATTCTAAATACAGAGTACCCTTAAATACTAATAACTTATCGATCAGACTTATTCAGAGACAGGAGTACCCATAGGTACTACGTAATCCAAATCGCAGACGTAATAGAACTTGCAATTAAATACTGTGATACCTGTAGGGTACTGGCGCATTTTCGTATACAGAGTACCGTGAGGTACTACGCAGCTTAATCAGAGACGTGAGTACCCGTGAGGTACTCTTTAATCCTGATCTCGGTAGACAGACTTGTCAAATACAGGAGTACCCGTAAGGTACTACAGGACTTATCAAATACAGGAGTACCCGTAGGTACTACAGGACTTATTCAGATGCAGGACTTATCAGATACAGGAGTACCCGTAGGTACTACGCACGATCGTAGATGTGACTTATTCAGACACGGGACATATCAGAGACAAAGAGTACCCGTAGGTACTACATGACTTATTCAGATGCAGGAGTACCCGTAGGTACTACAGAACTTATTCAGATGCAGGAGTACCCGTAGGTACTACATAACTTATACAGATGCAGGAGTACCCGTAGGTACTACAAAACTTATACAGATGCAGGAGTACCCGTAGGTACTACAGAACTTATACAAATACAGGAGTACCCGTAGGTACTACAGGCCTTAATCAGAGACGAGTACACCGTGAGGTACTACGCGTAACTTTTTCGAGACTTATCATATAACCGTTTCGACTTCCTGCACTGGGCACGGATTAAGTAAGACACGCGACAACAAGTACCTCAAGATACTATTATTGTGCGATGCGAAGTGCCGAGTTAATTCGCCGTAATGTGAGTGCCGTAGCACTAATCATAACAGGAGTGCCGTAGCACACCGGGAGTACCGGCATTCAATCGGGAGTGCCGTGAGCATCTAATCGAGTACCGGCATTAATCAGAGTGCCGTAGCACTAATCGTTTCGGCATAATCGAGGCCGAAAGATTTCACCGGTGAAAGCATCGGGCATTCAATCAGACAGGAGCGCTGGCCATTTAATAACTGGTCTTAGGTAGTTTTACAACTATATGAGTTCAAGAATCATTATCTTATAATAAAGTATTGTTAGCCACTTTATTGCTCATGACAGATCGTAATCCATATACCGGTAAGGCATGATGAGCATGTAATCACACCTTATTCATATATTCTTATTCTTCTATGAATATCTTACTCAGAAATCGAATCATTCCAATTGGATCTTCCAAATTCGTGTTATGGTAATATGCCAACTAGTCGGCTTTTCCGACATTTTACACTCTGACTGCTTGAATTACTGATTTTTCCAAGGGTCTTAATCATTTTGACACTAGGTCCTTGTAATTATTTAAAGCTATGCACTAAGGGTTCTATTCCAACTGGAATCACTCCACCTGTGAGCACCGAGTTCAAGTTACGTCCGAAACAACCCTGACTTCTATGATCACCGATGCAGGAAATGGCTTAAAATATAGCCTCACTTTGAGGATTTTTCGACCACATAGAGTCAGAAATTGGAGATACCTTCTCTTAAATTTTGGTTCTCTTGAAGTCTATTTTATTTAGCCACTCTGAATCACTCAAATCGGATAAGAAACAGAGAGAAAGCAGGCCAAAATACTTAAAATCGGGCCTAAACTGAAAAATGGAGCTGAGTCCTACCGGTGACTTTAAGTTCTACCGTGTGACTTGGCCAAAAATGACCATCCGCTCTACCAGAGTTAAGTTCTACCGGCAGAGGAGACACGAATGTCCGTAATGTGTGTTTTCTCACATTTTTCTATACTTGTGGATCCATAGATCAATTCCTACTCTTCAAACACACATCAAATTCATTCCAATTTCACTTCGAATCTCTTTTATACTCAAATCATCTTTCAATTTCATATCATTCTTCAAAATCCATCATGATTTCTTCCAAAACCCTTATAATAAGGTTAAACCCATACACAAACCAAACATGATGTTTAGTTAGGGTTTATTCTAACCCTAACTCAAATACTCATTCAACCATGAATCCATCCTAAAGGAGGATCTATGATTATCTTGTACAATTTAAGGCTTTATCAACCTACTTTCCACAATTTTTGGGTTAAGATGAAACCCTAGAAAAACCCTAGGTTTGAGCAAAATAATCATCCTACAAACTCAAAGATACATGCCAAATCTCATGAAATCATAATCAAGGTTGGTTTCATACCGTAATCCAAGTTCCATACTCGCTTGCTTGATCTCCTCCATCTTCTTCTTCCTCTTCTTCTCTTTCTCCCCATCCTAAGCCCCAAATGAGACCAATTTGGTCTTTTAAAATCCAGATTTTTGTTAAGGCCTTGTTTGGCCATCAAACCCATTTTCGGGGTTATTATCATAATTGCATTTTGCCCCCAACTAATGGCCATTTGTATTTCAATTCCTTTTATTGTATTTTGGCCTTCTCATCTCTAGGAATATACAACAATTCGCATATTTCTTCTTGGCCTCAAATCTTTTCACATTAGACTTTAAGCCCTTTTTTGGACCCATTACAAAATTGTCCTTAAGTTTTGTAACTTTCCGGTCTCTGCTTCTGGGCTTTTCTCGTATTTAATCCCATAAACAGTCAAATTAGGGCTACAAAATACCCTAAACATGTCGAAACAACTAGGTATATTTCGGGTGTTACAGAACTCCAATGCCCCAAAGGTTCTTTAACCAACCGGTGGGGAGCCACCAACGATCCTCGCTAGGAACACTCCAACATAAACTTACGGGCACTAAGTTTTTCTTTCGTAGAGTAGGTATGTTAAGTGAATGCACGGTGCTATTATCCTTTCCGTAGCTAGACGCTCCAACAGCGGTCGATTCAAGTTCGGGGTATCTAATCGAGTTATATGCTATGAATCATGTATCAAACGCATTACAGTTCCTCGGGAATGCCATTGAAAAACTTAAGAGGTTGAGTCACTTGTCAACTGAATCATGTTCAACTGAATTCCTTCGAAAGTCGAACATCCTCATGGATCCTCTGAAATTTGAGTAAAAATGCAAGATTTGTAAGTCGGTCCATTTTGATCCTTCTTCTAGCAGCATGAGCATCACAATCAAGGCGTCAAGTTTAGTATGTTAAGGTCTTGTGTATCAAGTTTGGAGTCGGTTTCTTGCTTGGGGTCAAGCAAGAGGCTAAGTTTGGGGGTGTGATGAGTGCCTAAAACACTCATATTATACCAAGGCCCGCTTTATATTTTTAGTTGATTTTTACATTTAAATAAGCGATTATAGCCCAATATCTCGATTTCCCGAGTTTTGCGGAATCGTAGTGGCGGTGGTTTTTGGCAAGTTGGAGCAGAAAAGAAGAAGTAGGAGAAAAACTGGCAGCAACGTCGCGACGTGCCAACGCATGTCGCGACGTGCCAACGTCGTGATCGCCCAACGCCGTGACTCGGGTCACTGCAGAAAAGTCACCGCGACCCAACGCCGCACTTTCAACGCCGCGACGCTTCAACGCCAGAACGCCATCGCGATTTCGCCAAAATCATAAAAAGCAATGGAGACCTAATTTTGAGGCATCGAAGAACGTAATTCAGATGTTAAAAGGCAGTAGTAGCGACTTAGATCATTAAGATTAATCGTTTTTTATTTCTTCTTTTCTGATAAACTACTAATAATTTATAGATTGATGTGTATATTCCGATCCAACATGTTCTAGATTTCTATCTAAGGTTTTTGTTGAACCCTGTCACCATTGAATGGATTAAGGTTTAAAAATATATTATTCAATTTATTTATGATCTGCATTGATCTGCTCTATATCTGTGATTTAAATACATGGTAATGTCTAGCCAACATTGGCATGACTTCGCTTAGTATCCGAGATTGAGATAAGGACTCCTGTGGATCTTAATAGCGACCGCTAAATCGCAAATAGAGATATCCCGATTCCGAAAGCGCATGAGCTGCGCTTAAAACATTTGAAGATTTTCAGAAAGATTGGTCGAGGCAGAGATGCACCCAACCCTACTGGCAAGGTAGGGCGGATACTCCTAAGAGAGGTATTCGTAGGGCACGATCACCGCCATCGGAAATCATTAATAGACTCGAATAGTAATTCCATAAGTAATAATCCATCAAAGTGGCAAGGGAGACAAACCCTGTCCAAAGCAGTAATTCCCAAGTTAACGAAGCCATTTTAATCTCATACATTAGTTAGATAGCCATTCGTAGTTTCATTCAGATAATATTATAAGGTTAATTTCAATAAATTAACGACTTCTCTCATGACGACATCCCGTATCTAGGTACACTACATTTATAATGACGCAGGCACTTGCGCATTATTAGTGCTACATCTAGTTTTTACACATCACGCATTCGGCCTATCAATTACCGATTAGTATTAATGTATATTGACATTTGAGCTCATTAATGTACAAGTTTATGAATAATCCTGTTTCCACCTTATGTGTACACGTATGTTTTATGATGATTGATAAGTAGGACCTATTTTGAATTGAGATAATAATTTTTTGGACCTCTAATGTATATCTCACTTATGTATAATGGTTAAAGGAAGAAGAAAACTGGTACAGTGGTACATGGAAGGAACTATGTCGTATAATGACGTATAACCACCATGACTCTTACTAGTTCTTATTCTTAATTATTATTTTATGATGAACCAATAAATGACTAAATAACTTTGTGTGACACACATTATGATGAATATATTTATTAGGTCATAAATGTATTATCACACGAGTCAAGTGGGAGAATGTAAGATTTATTTTCTTATATGACTAATATGATAAAAAAAAATATTTAATAAATATTTTTTATTAAAGGTTATTTAAATAAATTGGTTCATTGGGATGTACTGTTTGATGGAAGTGGTTTGAAATTTGAAATTTAAAACAAAATGCATATGATCCTCTCCCTAAACATAAAAGTCTCTCCAACAAAACACTCACCATCACATATGTTAGTCAGAGAAAAAAGAAAGGGAAAGAACAAGATACAGGTTATATTGTAAACAAGTATGAAGTTTCATCATTATGGATTTAGGTTAGTAACGAATTCTTTATTTGATTTAATGTGTGAATATCATGAAATCAAGATCCTGTAATGTTTTGGATTCCTGTGATATTCTGGGTTATTATAAGATTTTATATTCTCGTCCTCTCAGTTACATTTTAAATATTACAAAAACCTAGAAATCCTTAGAAATAGCTTACAAAGACCCACCCCAAAAGCAAGTTACATAGTGTGAGTAGCGACTTGCGCAAAAAGATATCTTCTTAAGCAAGGAATACTTCTCCTATCCTCCCACAAGTAGATCCCAAATTTATTGCAAGAAAGATAAATCCATAGGCCTTCATGGGAGTCACAAAGTGAATTCAGGAATTAAAAGAATAAATATTTGGTTAAAAAACTTCAAATAATCCAAAATTTGTAAATCCAACTCTTCTCTTCTCTAGTTTTTTTTAAATAACTCATTTTAGACAAAAGTACTATTTACAATTTTATGCATTTACATTTTTTCTTATAAGAGAAAGTTATTTTTACAAGAATACAATGATAAAATTTTATCAAAATAAGGTCAAAAATTAATATTATGCTAGATTTATGAAATTCATGTTTGAGAGGGTCTTTTAACCGAATCACCAAAGTACATTACAAATCCCCTTTGTGATGGCCCTATAATATCTCCAAATGGTCTTTTTTTTTTCTCTACTTCTATATACTTTGGTATATTGCATTGTAATACTCTATTCTTACAAGGATTCGATAATAGTTCGACCTGAATATTCATCTCACCATTTTACCACTTGACTCATGCCTTAAGGGCAATAATTAAATTTAGATAATAGTTTGATAAACTTCTTTTTTTTTACAACTATTCAATTTGTATTATATAATAGTATTTTGTTCCTTATAAAATTTGTCCCCATATCTCAAACCCTGGAGCCCTCCGCTCGAACAAACCTTTATTTCTTGGATTAAGACAAGAAGAAAGAAAAGTGTAAGAGGAAAGAAGGAACATAGGTTGGGTAGAATTTGTTAGGCCATGTAGTCTCAATGAAGATCAAGTGACTTGATCATCAATGGGGTCCCGCCTAGTTATCCCTCTGCAAATATGGCAGGAACGTGAGGGGGAGGTTTTATTGCTATGAATTATGATCATCCCGAATTGATGAGGCGGTCTTGGGAGGATTGTCTTACTGAGCGTCAGAAGCAAGGATGTCAGCAGCTTTGTTGCCCTCACGAAGAACATGCTGAATCTTGACTTCCCAATTGAGAGCCAAAAAGCCTTTTGAATATTGCTACAAAGACATTACGCACATGGAGATGAGGAGTTGCATGTGATTGCAACCAGTTAATCATCGTTTGACAATAGGACCTTCTTGTGACCTGTCCCCCATGTAATTAGCAAACCATGCATTAGAACCCAGCCTTATTGCAATTTCCTATCTTGATCATGAAGCCGGTGATCCTTTTGCCCCAAGAGTCCTAGACCTCCAGTAGCAGCTTGATTTCCCACTACAGCATTTGTATTCAACTTAACCCATCCCATAGGAGGAGGAGTCCATAGTATTAAACGGTTTCACTGAGCAAGGGAGGTCTCCACTGATTGCCTCTTTGTCAAGACTTGTTGGAACTCATTCATCTGGCGACCTGCACACCGAATGTTATCCTCAATAGAAAGATGTTCCTCACGAAATATTTGAGCATTTCGCCACCTCAACATGCACTATAAAATAATGGGAAACACTATTTTCCAATTATGCAGTCCATTAGCTTGGAGAGTTGTATTCAAGTTGTGTGTGAACCATTCCTCAAACGTCATTTGTTGTTTCCTCTAAACTTCTCGAGGGGGAAGGAGAGTTGCCTAGTCCCTAGAGAACAGAGAAGAGAGACAATAGAACAAGATCTGAAGACATGATCCAGATCCTCTATATCGCCACTAAATATTGTGCTAAAATCAACAGAAGTGAAACCCCTATGGAGAAGGAATGTTAATAAGTGAACAATGGGAAATTTTTCTAGTTTGTACCTAGGCTATTTTATTAGGCTTTAGGTGTCACAACGTCGACCTTAAATTAAAAATATATATAACGAATTGCATGTTTGAATAACAATTTTGTATAATACCACAAACAAAGAATGAATGAATTTTATTGGTTCCGTGTAATTTATTTTCTATGGTAGCTTAATTTATTCACGACCATAAAAGACTTCATTAAATCAAAAAGTCATTTTAAATATTTAAGGAAAATAAAGGAGAATTTTGAATGGCTAGTATTTATATTTATATAAAAAAAAGTCATAAAAAAGTAGTTAATTTCCTTTGTTCATTGATCTAATCAATAAAATCACTTCGAATTGGAAGCTTGGCAAACACAACAAATATGATGTAAATGATAAAAGATGTTAATTTCACATTCTTTGTGTGTAATGCAATAGAAACACTGCTTTCATTCGGCAATTTCATAAAATTTGAAGAGACTAGTTTTGTTTAAAATAAAAAATTTAGGTTATGTTTAGTTCCGGAAAATTTGAGGTAAAATACAAGAGAATGAAAATAGCGAAAAAATATAATGAGAGAAAAAGTGAAGGAAAATAAAATTAAGGTTAAATTGATCATACGATGCAAAAGTAATAAGACCTATAAGCAGGGTTTGAACATAAACAAATTATAACTATAATTCAAGCTTCGAAAAAGTCTATAATACCATTTTTTTTTTCTCTATAGATGATGAAGTAGGTCTAGACTAAACAAATTTAGCTCATCCCCTAAGGCTATGTTTAATTCTTGGAAAATGCTAAAACAAATTCAAAGTGAAAGAAAATGAGAGAAAAAATGGAAGAAAAATAAAAATAAAGTTAAATCTCACATATTATTATTACTCGTTACTTCAAATAAGTTTTATTTATTTTTAAGTTAACTCATCAATATAAAGGTTAAATAGAATTTGTAAGTTTATAGATGATTTTATTTTCTTTAAAAAATTTCATTAGACAAACAAGCATGACTGAGTTTTTATTGTATGATCAAGGTTCGATTAATTTTGATTTTAATAATAATAAACTAACCTTTAAATCTAGTGGTAATAATTGAGTATATATGTATATATATAGTAAAAAGTAATAATAAAAAAAGCTTCATGAAGTTTTACATTAGTCGTCAAAAAAAAAGTTTTACATTAGAATATTTTATGTAAGATGATGAAAGCCTTTGGGCCGTAAAGCCCACATACCACTATTAAAAAAGAAGCCCACCCTAGCAGCCCATTAACTGAAACTTTGATGGACCGTATCTTAGGCCCACAAACTGAAATCAAACCCAGGCCCTTTGATGTTGCGCACAACAAAAACATATCTTTGTCTTCCTTCAAATTCATAATATTAAAATAAAATTATTATAATATTTTACACAATAAATTTTCTTTAATTTTTTCGTATATTCCATATTTAAATATTATATATTTTATTGATAAATTAAACAAAAATTTCTTTATGTGTTAAATTTAGAATCCTAAGACCTTAAATGTAAATCCCGATGTTTATAGAAAAAATCAAATCAATGAAGAAAAAATAATGGGCAAAAACATAAGAAACCTTTCTCAAAAAAAAAAAACCCAATTCCAAAATGTCATTGATAGACTATCCAAAGAATAATATCACAACTTCTTGGAATCTTTACAAGAAGCATCGTAAAAGTAAATCCTACCAATATTTTAACCTTTTAACCATGACCTTAACCAAGTTCATAAAATAATAATAATAATAATAATTTTTTTTTAAAAACAAAATAATATTGTTGACTCACTGTCACAGCCCATGTATCCTATTCACACTCATATCATGGGAGTCAAAATAATATTTCCAAGAATTCTAGGAAATAACGATATTTTTTTCTAAAATCAAGGAGATAACTTTCCATCTTTTCGTGGTTGTATCTTCTTCTTTTTTACTCATCGTAGTGGTATCCTTAAAATTCCAAGATTGTTTCTATGGCTCTTATTTCAATACCTTCTATAATATCAATTTTGTTTCTAAAAACGTGTTCTTATAATTGTTTGAATTGTTTCTCAAAACGTGTTCTTAACTCATTTCCTGTCGCAATTTTTTCTTCCTTAACCTCTTTTCCTTGAAGCAAGAAGAGATGATCTTTTGATCATTTTTGTCCAAAAATCACTCCTTTATACCTCTTCCCATCTGTTTCTTTATTTATAAAGTGATTATTCAATTTATCTAAGTTTTATTTATTTTTTGCGTTAATAATGTTTTCACGACGCTGTAATTATCATTCTTCGCTCAGCTAATATTTAATGATCACTATCTTCGTTTTGGTACAACATTTATTTGTCATTGTCGTGGTGCAACATTTATTTGTGAGAGCAATTCATATGATCAAAGTATATTCTCGATGAGTGAGAATAAATCAAATCAAATTATCGCAATACGTTATAACTGATATCATGTATACTCTGCAGAATAATAAGAATATCAAACGATAAAACCAACTATAAACGATGGCATTTAAAACCGATTCACATGATATTAAATACCGATGTTATTTCATCCTCTTTGATTGGTAGCCGATTCGATTTTTTTATATTTCTATTGGATCAGATTATAATGTAATCAATAAATTATTTTAAAAATGGATAACCAACCGATTTAATATTTTTTAAGGATTTTTAAGGATTCTCAACACATTTCATATCCAACTACAAATTTAGAAATAACAAATATTATAAATTTTTATTAGGACTATGCAAAAACACTTAAGAAAACGAATCTATAGAGAAACCAAACTGAAAATGAATCGAAAAATAGGTTAATCGAATCGATCGCCTTGATTGCCTATTTTTATAAATCTTTGGCTGCCTTGATAAACTAACCAAAAAATTAAAAAATATATAATATTATACTAAAATTACAACATATAATGTATATAATCTATAATATTAGTATACTATATAATATTGTTTTCATATTATATATTGTATGTATATAATATATAACATTATTTTTTTAAGTATATATAAAATTCATATTATATAATATATAATGGATACAATATATTGGTTTTTTTGTTAATTACTATATGGTTAACCGAAAAAATAATTAATCAATGATTTGATTAATTATGTTTTTTATTTATATAAATACCAAATCGAAAATTGACGATTGATTTTTTTTGGTGACACGGTTCGATTAATTACCAAATCATGCTTACCCTTAATTTTTATGAAACACTTCATTTTACTTTCAATGTGTAAGCACTATTTAAAAAAGCATACGAATGGAAAAAACTATTGATTTAGGGATCGAAACCAGTGGTTGAACCAAGATCGAAACGGATTGAAACCAAACCAAAAAGGTTGGCGGTTGATAGTTCAATATATCATATCGATCAATCCAGTCCAATTTTCAAAACATTGTTTATTAGAAAAAAAAATTAATTAGTTTTTTTTAAAAGATAAAACATTTTCCACCTCCTTATTAATTCGTTCATACTTTTTTTTCAAACTCATTTTATTGTCAACCCTAATTGTATAGATCAATAGGGCCACATGACCAAAGATAAAAAAGCCCCTCCCTTTTTTTTTTTTCTTTCTTTTCCATTTTCTTACAAGCCAAGCAAGATGAGAAGTAGCGATGTTTTCACACGGCAATCTTTACTCTTTAAAAGCACTCCCCAATCTTTTCACACGGAAATACATGGAAGTTTTCCTTGCCGACACTTTTTTTTCAGGCATATAAATATCTACCCAATTAAATTCCCACTTTCATGCCAATGCCCCTGCCCCCACCCCCACCCCCCACCTGAGTATTTTATTTTTTTTGAAGTGCTCAACTTTGTCAAGCAAATAAAAAACACTTCCTAAAACTCTCACCACATTTATTGATTATACTATATACTATATACTATATACCAGGCCACCAAAAGTCAAATTGCAAATGCCCATAAATGTTAGATTCATTCCTCATATTACGTTGTGTGAAGATTCCAACTTTTAATTATACTAGTCCTTGAGTTCTGGTTTAAATGATAAAGAGGTGGGATGGGTATACGGAAAAATCGGAATTGAATCAAAACAGAAAATTACAATAGAATATGTGAAAAACAAATAAAAATAAAAATAAAAAAACTCTTAATTATACTCTTCCTTGAGGCTTAGCTCAAATGATAAAGGGGTGGTATGGGGTTATCGAAGATCCCGGATTGAATCCTTGTAAGAAAGAACAATGTGCAACAATGTAATACGTAAATTAAATAGAAGTAAAAAGAGAAATTCTTAATTATACTCCTAAGTATAGTTAGCACTTAGCACAGCCTTTGTCAACGAGACAAATTTCACGCAAGCAAGCTTGGCTCACTATAGTTTGATTTTAATTTCAATAAAGAAATGGTTTAACATAGCCTTTTCTTTTTTTTTTTTGGAAGAGAACGTAGTATCAAAATCTTGTTTCTAATTACTTTGAATTCATGTATTTTTTATTATTCATATGGGAAATAATAGTGATAGTTTAAATTAATGAAATCAAATCAAGTCGAGCTATCGACGCTCATTTGCCTAAGCACATGTGGAAAGAACTCAAGAAACGGCTCATATTCCTTTCAAAATAATTTCTCTTGCCTCTCTATTGAATACTGCTTTAAAAGCCGAAAATGAATCCTCCCCCTCTAAGATACAAGTTCATGCATTATATAACCATTGTAGACAGTTATAAGGTGGACAGTTATGAGTGGTCCACAATTCCTAGCACAATGCTTGTGTTATACGTTAATTGCGGCATAACACTTGTCATGGTGAATAATGGAGTGTGTCCCACTCATTTATCTATGATGCCCGAGGATACTTGTTCAATCGAACGTTTGATCCCATGTGCTTCAATGCTCAAGGTGATTGAGATGGTAGCATGCCTGATCTATATAAGCCACATGTTTTGAGGTGACTAAGATGGTAGCATGCTTGAGCTTCATGAGCCACATGCTTCAATGAGTCTCTATTGAGTTTGGGAAATTCACATAATGGTCACATGTTCGGGCCATTCACATGATTGTCACGTGAGGTGCAACATATCCCATTCCACTAGCCCCCCCTAGTGTTGTTTCAAGCCATTAGGGTTGGAATGACGCTAGACGCTCTGGTCCTCGTGCGCCATAAGAGTCACCATGGCACTGACACCTCCACAATCATTTCTTATATAGATGACAATTCTAAATATAGTAATTGCGGCAGATGAGCATATTTGGCGCCTATATATGGAGAAATACTATGACACACGGCAACGCCAACTGAGCCGCCTGTCCCATATGTTTGACGCCCCAAATCCCGGGGGTCTGTTGACTACCCGTCAACCCGCGGAATACTCGTGAATGTCGGGTAACCCGACATTTTTCACGAAAATCGGGCAGAGTCTCCTTGTAATGTGAGCCTACCTAAATACAAAACCTCGTATATGACTCCGTCCCAAACATCAATATCATGAAGTACAAATAAATGGCTGGCCCCACTACAACATCATCATCAATATATATATCCAACTATATCCAATAGTTTCCGTAGTCAATTGCTTTTACATTTTATACAACATATATTAAAATAAAACAATTCTAATACATGTAGAACCATCAAAGCCATTCCATTCTTTTCTTAACTACTTTAAGACGAGCCGTTCCTCGCACGCCCTATAATTAAAATATATCTCTCGACAGTAAGTGAATGACGCTTCACTACGGACCACCCTAAGCTGGCTACTCCACTGGCGCATATGCAATGCTCCAAAGTAAACACACATTCAAGCAAATGCATGATCCTACTTGAATGTCTAACCCACCATCTCATACCCCGAGTCCTCATCGACTTTCACACTCCGCCAAGCCTCGTATGAGAATTATTATATTTATTCAGGGACAACTCTCCATGATATATATCAACTGGATCAGCTCCGACGATTGATATTATTTATGAATCACCCTGACGATATTAATTAGCCGCCTTCGACGATTGATATTTATGGTATGAACCATCCTCCTATAATATCATTTTTGAACAACCCTCCGAAACCATTTTCTAGACTCATCCGCTGCAGACTCAACGCACCACCCTAGTATGCCCCAAATGCGATACAATGCATGGTGTCAATTCCATTACGCTTCATAACACATGCAACATATAAACATGCATATATTCACATAAAAGCAATCACACAATCACAAGTATGCACTTCGCATTTCATCACATCAAAATTACCACGTGGGCTAATGATCAAACACTTGTTAAATTTTACTTGAATTACTTTAATTAAATACATTAATTCACAAAATTTTATTTCCGGTGAACACTATTCTGAATAAAGAACCTCGCTACTATTCCTAAAATCACCAACGCTTCGCTCACTTAGTGCAACCTCGGTTTCACGGTCATTTTCGGCCTCATTCCAATCAAGACATGATTTATCATATAATTGCACAACCAATGACCCAAATCAGCCCGTGGACAGTCACGAGCTATCCACTTGAGTCTCTAACATTCTTTCCACCTCGGTTCCAAGCTTTGGAACCGATCAAACGGTCATTCAAGGCCTCAAACCAACCGAAACATTGTAAAGTACTTAAATGAAGCAAACCCAAGTAGGTAGAAACCTACCTCTCGTAGCTATAACTCCCTAAATCTGGTACCCACGCGAAGCCCTCTCCGCGTAGACCAGCTTTCCTTCTTGTCCCGAAGACTACCGACGGTCGGATCGCGCGATATTTTAGAGAGAAGCTACACTTTCTCTCACTAAAACCCCATTTCAGCCGCCCACTGCCCCTCCCCTCTGGTTCTTGACGTTTTTTGGTCTTTTAATTGTAGGAGATGAGCACTATACACTATTTTGGCATTATTCTCATTTAAAACAAATTCTATAATGACCATTAAGGCCCTTCTTTTCCTCCCCAGCTTTTTCGACATTCGGCACTATCTCACGTCCATTTTCATTATTTCTCTACTCACGCCACTTATTAAGACATGAATACGTGTTATATGCGACTTTCAGATGCCTCCCCGCGCGCCCGCCGCCCCGCGCGCCCCCGTGGCGCCCTTTGCCGCGCCCCGCCGTCTACCCGCGCCCCATGCGGCCGCACCCCACGCCGCCGCCCGCTCACGCTCCTGGGGCCACTAGTGTTGTGTCGCGACCCACGTGCAGGTGTCCTCGCCGCGACACCCTCGCGCCCAGGCCCAACCCAGCTTATGCTCAAATGGGCAAAGAGCCCATTTCAATGTCTCGCCCATTTTCGCTTTTTTCCCCTTTTTTTTTTTTTCATTTCGCCACCATCGAAAATGAAAATATTTATTTATTTTCTTTCATTTTCCAATACACCAATAAATTTATTAAAATTTATTTTATCTATATTTTTTTTTTCATTTCCTAACAAACCAAATAAATTGCTTAAATTTATTTTATTTATTTTCTGCTCCAGCCACATCAGAACTCCTATAAATTTTCCTATGTGCTATCCACCTAAGCACACAATTCAATCACAACACAATATTTCATGTTATGCATATTTTTCACACAACAAATTTATCAAATCACACAAAACACACCAAACACATGCATGTAGTGTCCTAGTTTTGTCCCGTGATCTCCTAGGTAATCTCATACCTAAACTCAACATCGAACCACACCTAGTGGTGATGTTCTTACACCTTAAAGACTATGGCCTAAGCCCAAATCCCCTCAAGCCCTAGGTAGCCGTATACCTAACCTCATACTGTCGTGACGCCTAAATCCGGGTCCGTTGACTACCCAACTCACGGACATTTTCGCTTAACGCCGAGTAACCCGACATTTTTCGATTTAAAATCTGCAGAGTCTCTTTCATCGAGCTCTACCCAAATACAAAACCTCAGATAAGGACTGGCCCTAAACATCAATATCATGAGTACAACAAATATTAAATCAATACAACACTACTCATCAATATATATATCCAACTATATCCACAGTTTCCAGTAGTTCAATTTTTTACTTCTATACAACATATATTAAAATTAAACAATTCTAATACACGTAGAACCATCAAAGCCACATTTCGCCTTTTCTAAACTCGCCCCAGACGAGCCGTCCCCCGCACGCTCCCGCACTGCAAAATAGTATCCTCGACAGGTGAGCTAATGCTCGCAGTGGAATCACCCTGCGGGCTACTCTCCACCTAAGCGCATATGCAATGTCTAAAGTAAACACATTCAAGCAAATGTATGATCCTACTTGAATGTCTAATCGACCATCCGATACCCCGAGTCTCACCACTTCACACTCGCCTGCCTCGTATGAGAATTATTATGTTTATTTGTGACAACCCTCCGGCGTATATATATCAATCGGTCGCCTCCACGATCGATATTATTTACGACCACCCTCGACGATATCAACGACGCCCACGATTGATATTTTTGTATGCACCATCCGACACCATTTACAACCCTCGAAACCATTTTCTGCACTACATATTATGCACTCACTCCTACCGTCCCAGGCGTCCCAAGCATATAATGCATGCATACAATTCCATTACGCTCTATAACACATGCAAATATATAAACATGCATATAGGTCTACATAAAAATTAAATCACACAATCACAAGTATGTAATTTCGCATTTCATCACATCGTACCAAATTTCACGTGGGCTAATAATCAAACACGAGCAATTCTATCTAATTACTCAATTAAACACATTAATTCACAAAATTTATTTTGTGAACACTATTCTCGGAATAACAGTGAAACTCTCGGGTTACTATTCCGCAAAATCACCAATCATTTGGCTTACTTAGTGAACCTGCTCACTCGCCATTCTACTTCTTCCAATCAAGACATGATTTATAATGCATAATTGCACAACCAATGACTAAATCAGCCCGTGGACAAATACTACATCCACTTGAGTCTCTAACATTTTTTCTTCCACCTCTGCCCAAGCTGAACCGATCAAACTGGCCATTCAAGGCCTCAACCAACCGAAATATCAGAAAGTACTTAAATGAAGTGTAAACCCAAGTAGAGAGAAACTCTCTATCTCCTCGGAGTTTGAGGAAACTCCCTAAACTGCAACCATCCAAGCCCCTCTCGCGCAGAGCAACTTTCCTTCTTGTCCCGAAGATCGCGACCTGGCCTATCGCAATATTTTAGAGAGAAGCTACACTTTCTCTCACTAAAACACCATTTCAGCGCCTAACGCCCTCCTCTGGTTCTTCACGCTTTTGGTCTTTTAATTGTGAGATGAGCACTGGCACACTATTTTTTAAGATTATTCTCTATTTGCAAACAAATTCTATAATGACCATTATGTCCTTCTTTTTCCTGCTTTTGACATTCTAAGACTATCTCGGCCATTCCATTTTCATTATTTCTCTACCATGCCAATTTATGGCACATGAGTACGTGTTATATGTGACTTTCGTCGCGTCGGAAATCTTTTTACGGGACCCGAAACGCGATGCCTCGAAACCCGCCAACCCGACCCCACCCACGAAATTTTACGTGGTAACTAGATTTCGCGAGACTACTCCAACAGCATAATCCGTTTCACATCCGAGATCTAGAGTAATAAATTTTATTTTAACCGAAATTACAATTTCAGAATTGAATTCACGATGGCTCCTTTTTCCAAAAATTGGAATTTCTCGGGTCTTACAATATGAGGGATGGGGCCCAAGAGATGTACAACAAGGTGCAAGCCGACTCTTGGGTTCCTCAGCTGGAAAAGGTTTTGGAGGAAGCTCGGCTTAAGTGGGCCAACCTTGCCAAAGAGTGTGTCACTTGGCCGCTGAGGTGAAAAAGGTGCCAAAGCTTAAGGGTGATGTGGCTGAGCTACAAAAGGCCATATCCAAGTTGCGCATCACTCACCAAGCCGACATAGAAGATTGTGAGGCCTCCACTCAACGAATATAGAGTGTAAAGATTCTTTTTGTGAAGTTGAGAAGGGGTGGGTGCTATCCAAACTGCAGGTTTCGCACAATACCAAACTGCTTGGTATTTATCGAGACTAGTTCGAGACAGGCTATTAGGTTGGTTATGCGGAAGCTGAGCGGATTACTCAAGGCGACCCAAAGTCGTTCATGGAGGATACTCCTGAGCCTTCCCGTAGTATGAAGTTTGTTGAGCCGAGTAGCATGGAGAGGACTTTCGAAATTGTGACGACGACAAGTGTAGAGCCTTCATGTCCTTCTCTTGAAAATGTACCTTAACCAATTGAGGAGGTTTGTTCTCGGCATTGTTTTTTTGGTTAATGAAAACATCGTTTGATGAGAAATATTGTAAAGCAAGCATTTCATAAAACAGAGAAATAATGCATGTAGGGACTTATGCTGTCCGAGGCCAAGGGCTGTCTAAGGTGAGCCACCAAAGGCATAAAATAATCATCTCATAAAAATGGAGAATGCCTGTAGGGAATTATGATGCCCGAGGCTAAGGGCTGTCAAGGGCTAGTCGCCAAAGGCATTACCATAATCATCTCATAGAGTTCATCTCATAGAGAAATAACGCTTGTAGGGACTTATGTTGCCCGAGCCCAAGGGCCGTCGAGGGCTAGCTGCCAAAGGCTTAGAATAACCATCTCATAAATGAGGTGATATAGGATTTTATGTTGCTCTGAGGCGGTTGCCAAGGCTAGCCGCTAAAGGCTTTACCACCATCTCATAAAGGTCATCTCTTACGGAGAAATAAGCCAGGGTTACTATGCTACCCGAGGCCAAGGGGCCATCGAGAGCTAGCCGCCGAAGGCATTACCATAATCATCTCATGGAGGTAATATCATGGAGAAATAACGCTTGTAGGGACTTATGCTGCCCGAGGCCAAGAGCCGTCGAGGGCTAGCTACCAAAGGATTAGAATAACCATCTCATATTGGAGAAGTAATGCCTGTATGGACTTATGTTGCTCGAGGCTTAAGGTCGTTGAGGGCTAGCTGCCAAAGGCTTTACCATAAACATCTCATGGAGATCTACTGCAAATACTTCTTCATGAAAATGGAGAAAATACTTTTAATCAAGGTTGGGAAGGAGAGTTTCCCAAGCTTACCTGCTCAAGCATGTTTGGGCTAAATAGGGGATGTAGTTGTAAAGGCTCTGCAACTTTGGAATCATTGTGCTCGGTGAAACGGGCCTCAAGTTGTCTTTGTTATTTGGTGGGCGTGTCATCTTTCTGTTGTTTGACCTCATAACATGTTTCAGCTACTTTCTGGTCTCCTATTATGTTAATCTGGCCCAATGTGTAACACCTCGAAATATACCTTAGTCGTTTTCAACATGTTTAGGGTATTTTGCAGGTATAATTTGAAATTTTCGTAATTGAAATCTGAAAAACCCGGAAATAAGCAAGGGTAAATTTGTAATTTGTCTAATTGGGACACAAAAGTCATAAAATAAAAAGATGTGAGGCTATTATAGAAATAATATAACTTGTTGAGCAAATAGAAAAGAGTTGAAGGACCAAAGTGCAATAAAATGAAACTTAAGTCAAATTAATATATTTTTGTACGTTGTCTTGGTGAAATGAGACCAAATAAGACCAATTTTGATCTCTCATTTGGGCATTTTTTGGAGCAAAACGTGAAGGAGAGAAAGGAAAAGAAGAAGGAAGAAGAAGAAGAAGAAGAAGAGAAGAAAGGTATGGAACTAGGATTTTGTATGGAACTATTTGTGTATGGACTCTTGGACCTTTGAGTATGGAATCTATGTTTGGATGCTATGATTTTGTATGGATATAAGTTTGTCCAATTTAGGGTTTGAATTAGGAGTCATCATAACCCTAATTTGTTGAGAAGAAGTTGGGTTAATTAAAGCTAATTTGTATAAAAGATGAGTATGGGTTGTATGATTCTTGGTTTTATGGTGTTTGGGAGCTTATGTTTGGTGTTAAAAAAAAAGGATTTGACCTAACTTACAAGTGATTAAGTTTGGGTTTGGAACAACCCTAATTCATCTCTATGTTTGATTTTGGTTGGGTTAGAACCCATTTGAGAGTTGTTTTTGGAGATGCTTTTGGTTTAGTTTGGGATGGTTAGTTGGATTTCTGGAAAAATGGCTTAAAATAGCAAAATCTGGGATTTTAGGGCTCCTCACAGCGGCATAGGCCCACGCGGCAACAAGGTCCATCTTTGCGTGAAGAATTTGTATCTGCGACGTGGCGAAGGAGAAAGGGCCGGTTCGGGTTCGCGGCCCAGCTCTTTGTTCATAACAGAATTTACGTGTTATGTTTGTTCTGTTTCCATTGCTCCGAGGACTCATCTATTGGATTAATGAGGATCCTATAGGGTATCAGAAAGGTTCCATTTCATGTTTGCATCAATGCAAGGAAAAATTATCTTAGGCACCTTGTCGTTAATCACCTTATACAATAAGATATTAGGATTCTGAAGCACGTATAATTGTAGGGAATACTTAAGGCCAGGATATTGAATGACAGCACGACAACGCGTTGCGAATGGAGCGTCTACGATCAATTAACTCGGCACTCTTTGCTTTGTGCTCGGCATACGGCACGATAACTCTGACGCTGGAGTCTTGTCTTGTGCGTTCGGTGCTTGTGATGTGTCTCTCATTTCTTATTCTTGAATTACAGGTGGTTAACGGTTATATGATAAGAACTGAATAGCGAATAAGAGTGAAATGTGCATCATTACGTCCAAGTAGTACCTACGGGTATACGGCTCAACATAAACTCTATAACTCCTGTAGTCTGAATAAGCATAAATTGTTATAAGTACAAGTATGTGTATTAGTTTGTTATATGAATTCATGCAAATTCTGATATCTATTACTGTTATCTGCTTACTATAAATGTTTATATGCATAGACATGTTTCCACTAAACGTAAGAAAGCACTTGCAGTTTTTCAATCCGTGTGAAGTCTGGAGGAGGGGCGTTCGCGTCTTACCACGTCTAGCGGGCTAGCATTGTGAGTTCGTCAGCGTTGGAAGTTCTTTCGATTTGTAAATGTATAGTTTTTGTATATGTAAATGGGACTCAAGACTGTATGTATATGACACTGTAACCACCACTACGGTGGTAGTTTTATATTTTGTATCATTGTATATGACATTTTGATTCTGTTATAAGACTTAGGTCCGCGATGCAGCGGTAAAATTACCGTGGTCTGCCTCACACCGGCTCCGCTAGGTGGTGAGGGCGTGACAGTGGAGTTTGGAAACTTAGCATTTGGTGGTAGGAGGACGGCAATGTCTTCATTGCATGAATCGAGTCATCGAAATGGCATTGAAGGATGGGTTTCGTCCAATCTTTGTGAGTAGGACGAGGCGGTGACCCGATTCAGCGAAACGATAGTACTACCTCTTTGACTAGTGGGACTCGTATGCTCCGTGTGTGTCTTGCACCAGTTCTCGGCGGGTGACACTGTCTGAGCCTCGTATATGATGAGTGGTGTGTCCTGAATCTCTAGGGTCGCGTTAATCACAGTCCTGTTTTGACCTATTAAGGATAGAGATTCTGATATAGTGGCGATCGTTTGTTTGATCACGGCGACTATGTCATCCTCGAGCATGGCATACTGATTCCCCCCTGAAACAACTCGTCAATGGTTGTGGGGGGATGCAGCGACAATGAATCAAAAAATTAGGTATTAGGGCGAATAGCTTGTTTCACTGCCTGCGGGATAGTGTCGAGACTTACGACATAGAGTTGGAGGATTGCCACTGGCGTTTCTGCAAAGTCCCACGATGGACTCGGATCTCCCCATCAGACGGAAAAAGACTAGTGGCCTTTCACGCTTTCCTCTGATTAAGCACATGTATTGAGTGACAAACTTTTCAAACAAGCAACGGAAAGAGGTTACCGTATTTGGAGCTAAGCGGTGGAACCATGACAAGGCAGGGCCTACCAAGCTGGACGAGAAGACTTTACACAGCAAAGCATCATTACCCATCTGCAATGTCATTATTTGGCGGAAGTGCATAAGGTGGTTAAAGGGGTCCTGAAGACCATCGTACATGTGGAACTTAGGCAAAGTAAAGTGCGGCGGGGCATTCGGGCTCAATATTGCAAGGATGAATGGGGATGACGACATGTCGTCCAATGCACGCGATGCAAGATCCAAACCTCTCCGATAGGAAGAAGATCTAACGAGCTCGGGGATTGTTGATAGGAAGATGGTCCTTATGAGGGGAGGAGAAAAGTTATCTGTGGATTCAGACCGCGTAGGGCTGCAAGTCACATTCAAGTTGGTAGGGCGAGGGGTGGTGGCCGCCTTCCGCAAGGATGCATTTTCTTCGCGCAGGGCAGGGTTACTTGCTAAGAAATAAGCCAACTTCTAGTGGTGAGATTGTTGCTGATCTTTCAACATTCGCTCCAATGACAGTAATTGTTGTTCCAACGTAGACTCGGAACTAGAAGAGAGGATCTCTCCCATTAAATACCTTGCAAGTCAATTTCAGGTTGTCTCTACAGCGGCTTAGAGAAGTGTGATATTTTTTGTTCCCACAAACGGCACTAATGGAAAGGACTCAAGAAACAGCTCATATTTCTTCCAAAATAATTTATCTTACCTCTCTATTGAATACTATTTAAAAGGTCCAGAATGAATCCTCCCCCTCTGAGATACAAGTTCATGCATTATATATTATGGGCGGGTTATGAGGTGAAGCGATTATGAGGTGGGCGGTTATGAGTGTTAGCGATTCCTAACCTGGCCAGCTTACATTATACATTAATTGCGACATAGCGTTTGTCACGGTGAATATGGGTGTGTCCATCATTTATCTCTAATGCTCGGCGACATTGATCGGCGTCAGATCCCATATCTTTGTCTTGAGGTGATTGAGATGAGTAGCGTCTTGTCTGCATAGTACATGCGAGGTGACTAAGATGGTAGCATACTCGAGCTTCATGATCCATATGCTCCGATGAGTCTTTGTTGAGTTCGGGCAATTCACATGATTGTCATGTGTTCGGGCCATTCACATAATTGTCATGTGAGGTGCAACATATCCCATTCCATGCTTAGATGTATCATGTTTGTATGAAAATGAAGTCAAGGATCAAGAATGGTGAGTCAACTTTAGAATCTAACAAAGCCTACATAGGAAAGGATAAAGAAAATGGGGGAGTTGTTAAAATAAAGAATATGAGATGTCATTTCCCAATGAACTAATAGTTTATTAAAAGAATGAATTTGCGCAAATACTCTGTTTCGCTAAACTCAATGGAGCCCCACTTCATAGGAAAGCTTGAACTTTTAGATCAAGCTTCAACTCGCTTGGTCTTGATTTTTTAACCATTGGTCTTGCCCATTTAATGAGCTTCGTTAAACAATGGATAAATTAATGGCGACCATCACTTTTTTTTGACGTGTGTGAGAATGGAAGTTTTTTTTTTCTTTGTATGGAAAAAATATGTATCAAATACTAATATAAAAATAATAAGACATCAATAATCAAGAATGAGAAATAAGTGCTTTAATACATGTGTTTCAAAAAATAATTATCTTTTGGTTAAATATTATCATAATATACTACAAATGCTATATATCAATTATTTTTTCATCAATGTATTGAAACATATTTTTCCTTTTCTTTTTTTAATAATTGTGGATTTTCGAACCAGCTTGCTTGCATTTCAACTAATCTCATGGAACCATTTGAGTCAACAATGGAAGTTGAGGAAACTATTTGAGTCATCTAACAATGGAAGTTGAGGCAACTATTTGAGTCAAATAGTTGGACTAATGAATGAAAGGAATAATGAAATGGCCCATTGTTTATAAAGCTTTGATTAGTGACAAGGAATGAGGGGAAGTAGAGTAGATTGTGACAATGGAAGGTGGCAATTAAGAAGGTGGACAAGGGTGTGGTTGGTTCCTTTGGATCTAGTGGTTTAATGTTTAATGTTCCTTCACAGTTAGGGAACTGGCCACAATCTAAATCTAACTAGAATGGTCCTCTCAAACCCATGGAAACAACTATCCTGACACAAGTAAAATCTGGGCAGTAATCCAAATTGAGGTCATTTTCTGAACACCACCACAATGTGGAAGGCAAAGCAAATGAAGAGAGTCTCATTCGAAGACAGAAGAAAAAGGAAGCAATACCCAGTTCTAAATGGTCCATGAAAAGGAAAGAAAAACAAGCACCTGCCTAATTGAAGAGTAGTAGGGATTATGTAGGAGAGGTGGGTTATCCCCATTTACTCTTTGTGTGTGCTGAATACTGATATTAATATACCTTTCCAAGTCATCTCTCTCTCTCCTCCATCCAAAGAGACCACTATCAGTATGAATGCTCTCATGTACCTTACCCCAAAAAGCTAATAATACAAAGCCCCCACTCATCAATGCAGAATTTGACCATTCAGGAACATCATCATGAGGTGGAAACTTCACAGATATTATTATTAATATATATATATACGTATATAATTTTTAAGAACAACCCTAGTGGAGTGGAGTAAAGAAAAGAAAGACAAGGTCTGAAAAAGTTAAGGTTAAAATGTAGGAGAAAACAAAACAGCTGTGGTGAGGAAGGTGAAGGGGGGGCTAAAAAGATAGAAGAGTCACATGGGGATGGGGGGAGTCTTAGGCAGGGGCTTTTACCTAGTGCCCCTCCCTGGGTGCAGTAGTGATGATATTTGAAGCACAAGCTTTGCCTCAAACGAGGCAAACCCACTTCTTCCCAACCTAACCCAACATTGGTAATATTTTTTATGGCCAATGGTGGGAGAGAGAGAGATGTTCTAAAAAAACAGTAAAGCAACTTTGCAGAAACCCCACCACCCCCCACCAGGTGGGAGAGAGAGAGAGAGTAAAGGAAAAGAGGCTTAGGGCAACCCTGCCACTCAACTTCCCAACAACCAACCCCAGATGCTGCATTGCACACCGTGCTTAAGGCAAAAGATCCATGGGCATATTTTTTTTAAAACTTTGGCTGTCTTAAGCTAGCTTCAACTAATCCAGCGGTGCCTTCAAGTTAACCGTCTGATAAACATCTAGTGGCTCCACAGGAACTTGTGACCATTGGTAACCCCACCCTTTGAAGTTAAAAACCAGATAAACCTCTAGTGACCCGACAAAGGCTCGAACTAGTGACCATTGGATAACCCTAACCCTTGAAATTAAGGACCGGATAAACCTCTAATGACCCAAAAGGGACTCAAATTAATGACCGTTAAGTAACCCCACCCCTTAAAGTTAATGGCCAAATAAACCTCTAGTAACCTAACAAGGACTCGAATTAGTGACAATTGAATAACCCTATCCTGATGGGTTACACCAACTGAACTACCCCTTAATTAAGCCACCCCTTAGGGTTAAAAGATCCATGGACATGTGGTTGATGGTAAGAAGAATTTCAGTTCAAAGCACCCCCACAAGCAAGAGGTCTAAGAACTGAAGGTCTTATCAATAATTAAACAAGTTACTGGCACCGGAAAACCAGTGATAAAAGGCAAAAAAACAATCTAGATTCAGGGCATTCAATATGATTAGAGAAACACAGGAGTTTTAACTTTAATATATATATGTACTCGTCATAGAAAAAAGAGGGTCTGAGCAGTTAAAACAGATTTGAAATGTACAATAATACACCAAGATCCAAAAGTAAGAAGTTTATCTCTACATTCATAAGCATTCAATATGTGACGGACGGAAATGTCCCTGTTTACATATCTTCTGGCTTTTGACCAAATACCGACAAGTTTATATCAGACAATTTTGAGCAAAAGTCTCATCAAGAAGAAAAAACAAATAAATGACTCAAGACATTTTTTAACAACATCTTTACCTTGCTGTTTCATGGATCCGAAAGAAATCTTTCTACTTCCCAAACAAAGAACATATTCAAACATGTTTTGGACTTGGACATCGAACATTGAATTAATAATAAGGGCATTAATGTCAAACCCATTTAGGATCAGGATGATAGTAACGGGGTTTTCTTGCAAAGATGTAACTCATTCAGTAAGAGATTGAATGAATCATAGAGAGAGGGTTTTTAATGGATCTTCTGCAACTATCTTCATACATGATGACTTAAAGGCAGAACACTCATCATCTGAATTTGGAGAATCAGAGGCTCAGCTCTGCTTGCTTTAGACACATTCAGGCAGATTATGGGCGGCAGGCTGAATGAGGTGCTCTATTTTACAGATTAATAGAGGCATGCAGGAACTTCCAAAAGCCCTCAATCAACTTAACTCCTACTCTGTAACTTTACCATCTAATCTGTTAGTCAATTAAAACTAGCTACCAATATAAACAATTGCCCTAATTTAATCAATCCTACCCCTTAGTTAGACTTCCATCCTCCAAATCATATTATCAATGCCACCATCATGCGTTTTCTCCAAGGCGGCAACTTTGGCGCGGTGTGCTGCTAGTGCGACTGAGCTCTTTCCCCTTTCTTCATGAGGGAGTTCACAGGCTTCACTGATGGACCCTGATCTTAAGTCAGCTGGAGGGATGAAACAGTCTACTGAAAGGCCGGGAACATTGAATGCCACCTCTTCAATTGTCCAAGTTTCTTCCATCCTGGTCTTGGTATGGCTCATTGCCATCTCTCCAAACCTGAAAAGGGTCACAATTGAACGCCCAGAATGGGCTATCATGATCCCTTCAACCGGCCTATAATCTTCCAGGAATGAATTGATAGTGGTTTCCCAGTAAACAGCATCTCCACCACTGGATTGGATGCGTGTTAGATGGGAATCCTCCATGTGAACAAGAAGACCTGTTTTCTGGCTGAAGTAGCCAAACAGAACATGTCGTATGATCTCTGCTGGGCCTTCACTCCTGGCCTTCAATGTCTGAGGGTCAGCACAGAGCTTGAGGATAAAGCAATCCTCACCATTGATCATCTTTTCTCCTATGCATCTAGCATCAGCAAACATACTAGCAGTGGTTCTTGGATCAAGACCCTGAATTAAAGAATGATATGATCAGAAGACATAGAAGAAAAAAAAAACCCAAGCTAGGGTGTGCGTGGAGCATATAAAGAAAGCTTCACCTGAAGAGCTCGGCGCAATGGCCGAACAGGGCCCTTAGCAGAGTGAGCTCCCAGCCAGGGGGTGTGCCTCCAGACAAGCTTGCCATTGCAGCCAGCATGTACCTTGCTACCACCAACTGCAAGTTCTACATACCACATGTCTGGATTCATCTGCCAGAGCACAAACCCGCCACAATCTGCATCTTTCGAGGCAGTCCGGTTCTTCAAAACCCTCGTTGCAGTCTCAAACTCAGAAGCTATCATCTTCACCTTTCCCATGGCATAAGCATTCCGAATTGAGTTCTGCAGTTTTTGGCCTCCGGAAGCAGCTGTGTATTGCTGCAATATGTACTGCGCAGACGAAGTTTCCTACAATGATACCCACAAAGGAGACAAAAATTTCAGGGTAATTTCAACCCCATTAAAAACAAGATCAAGTTGAATGCTGCCGATTGGGGAAGGGGAAAATAATTTCAAGCCCTCAGATCCACAGAATCTCAGCAACCAACATCCCATTTTTATCTCCCCCCTCCAGCCAAAAATACATCAGAAATTCAAATAATTAATCATGGGAAAAATGGAAAATAAAAATGAAAGATACAGAAGTTTTATGTTTCAAAAAATAAATAAAACAACAAAAAATTTTAGTTTGGAAATTTTCTTTTCCCTTTTCTTTTCCTTCCCCTCCCACCTACCAAACGGAATAATACGATTGAAAGTCAGAGAAAATCCTAAATGTATAGCCGCAACTGCCAAAAGATAAAAAAACGATTAATCTGAAGCATTCTAAACCAGTATCTACAAAAAAAGGGGTTAAGAGAAAGAATGCTCATAAACAAACACTCTGCTCTCCGAAATCAAAAACGTCGAATTGGTGTCTCACTTCGATGATCACAGAACCATTATACAGAGAATGAGTTTACAAAAAATCACAAAGAAATACCTCAAGCAAACAGGGGGAGGAATACTCACAATGGGAGTGTCCTTGATGCTAAGGTGAGGCAAAGGGTCAGTGGTGCTAACGTGCACCGGGGCGAGAGGAGCGCCCATCACCCCAAGCAGCAGCCTCAGATCAGACCTCCTGTATGCCGCAGATGTCACAGATGGCGCCCTGGAGAGCTGCCCCTTCATCCAATGCCCTAATCCTAACCCACTCCGCTTCGACTCACCGATTTCGCCGCCGTCTGGATCCGGACCCTCCATCAATGGCGTCAGAGTCTCTCCCACCACCGGCCTCAAACTTCCCGATCTCGAAATATACGGCTCCGAATTTGCGACGTACTGGTTGTGGCTCTGCTTCCTCCTCCGTAACAGCCCCGACATCGGCGACCCTGTCCTCCCCGGACTTTTCGTCCGAGACCTCGCCGGCGACAGTCCCCTGACTACCTCCTCCTTCAGCGCCGCGAAGAACCCTTGCTTCCGATCCATTACAAGCGCTAACTCTGACCCTAACTGCAACAAATACGAATCAAAGGTGAAGTCAAAGAGACTGGTGAACCGACGAGGAGAGTGTGGAGTAGGAAGAATGTGAATGAGAGCTCTTCATAGAGAGAGTCAACAGTGGGAACTGGTTTTAGAGAGAGAGGGAGAAAGTCAGAGTGATGCAGAGTGATTTTGGAGAGAGAATGAAAAACGGAAGAGAGAGAGAGAGAGAGAGAGGTTCAGGCTTTAAATTGGAATGATTCTGGAGAGAAAAAAAGCATGGTGTTAGAGAGAGAGAGAGAGAGAGAGAGAGAGTATGATGGTGGTCAATACACATTTCACGCGCATGTAAAGAGCGTGGGAAATGCATGCATTCACATTTCACAATCATACCAACGCGATGCTCCATGATATGAAGGTCCACCATAACACTCATACTCCTAACTCCTAACCAATCAAAAAACAGACATCTGCTTACTCCAGATTTGGCGTTCATTTTAAATATCCAGTCACCAACGTATTTCGATTAAAATAATAATAATAGAGATATGTACTAAAAATTAATAATAATAATGATGATGTCCACGAAAATAAATTATAACCATTGGGCTACTTTGGCCTCTTTTTATCTCAATTTTCTCTTTTACTACTCATTTTCCTTAAATAATAAGTGGTGTTTTTTTGTCATTAAATCACAACTCTATAACTTTTTAAAAAGAAAAATAATATTATTGGTTTAAATTTGTAATCGATGAATAGATCCAATATACAAATAGTTAAAAATCATATAAGATAAAATAATATATAGGTTAATAACATAATAAATTGGTATAAAGCCTATAAATTTGATAATATAGTTATTAGAATAATCGACTTCGTTTAACACAATATGCGAGAATGTAATTTTACAATGTATTTGGCCGATTAGATCAGTTACTCACTATCTGAATCAGCCCTCGTAAGAAAAAATGACGTGAGATGTTGACAATGGCGTCTTATAATGCGATATAGCCGGCGTTGATAAACAACCAGCGTAAAAGCGAAATAAAGCGCAAATTTTATTGAAAAAACCACTTTATTAAGTAATAAAATGAAAAAAATTGTGATTTGAATAAGAATGATAAAGAAGTAATAGCTTTTTTAGAAAATCGGTATAAGAAAAACTTTCACATATATTGGGGTTTTATTTGTGATTGTATTGTCTTCTTATGGCATTTGATTTAGTATTATATTATTACGATGTTTTGTTTTTTATCGTCTTGTTGCAATTTTTTTATTTATGTGTGTGATTAAAATGGGCAAAGCATGACAATTGACAACAAGTCAAATTATAATTTTTGGAATGTTGCACAACAATGATAATTATTCTAGTCATTATAATATTATAAAATTTATAGGCTTTAAATCGGTCTATTTTGTTATTAACATGATTATTGCTTTATCTACTGTGGTTTTTAGTAAGTTTATACCTGTTTTTTATTGCTAGTTTAAATTGACAAAAGCATTTTTTTTTCAAACTAATAATAATGATAATAATAGAGACGTCACTTTTTTTTATTATTAGAGATGTCACTTTTTTTATCATTAGAGATGTCAATTTTAGAATATTTAGAAAACATTCTTTTTTTAATCATCGCTGAGCAGTGACAACGATTTCCTAAAGTGTCTCCATCCTTAAAAATATTTTTAAGTGTTTCAAAAGATAACTTTATAAATTTTTAAAAACATTTGAAGTGTTTTCAAATATTTCTAAAATATCTCTAAATATTTAGAAAAAATAATTTTTCTTTTAAATATTTTAATTTTTAATAAATATAAAAATATAAAAAGTTTTAATAATAAAAATGTGTATGTATTTATAATAGCATGTTTTATTTATTTATACAAATTTTTGTAATGAATAGGTTTTTAGTGATTTATCATTATTTAAAACCTTTTTGTATTTTCTTAATATAGTGTTATACTATTATAAACTTGTTTTTTTAGATTTTAGTAAATGTGCTTTTTATAGAAGTGTTGCAAAATAAAATATTTTGCATAAACGCGTATCATGTTTATTTCTTTTTTTATATTGATTTGTTGTAACGGTTCTTATAAAAATTATAATAATTTGTTTTTTATAAATATTCAAGCCCGTAACCCAATAATTTAAATTTTAAACCCACAAATAAAATAAAAAATAGAACAAAGACAATAAAGAAAAGCGTAATTAAAAGAAAATCCATACAACTTCAAATAAATAATTATAAAAGATGTAACAAACATCCGTGGTGTAATTTTTCTAAATTTAATAAGAAAAATCTAAGTTGAGAGTATTTTTTTTTTTTTTACTAGATTTGAGAGGAGAGTAAATTATTAGAAATTAAATAATTTAAAATCATAAACTCATTGTGTATTAGAATAATGTTTACGCCATTGGCATGACATGTAATTATGATGACATCAGCAATGTCTAAAAATGTAAGGGAATTATTCTTTAGGGTTAAACCTTTTATTTAATTAAAAAAATCCATAAAACCATCATAATTAAGCTCAAGAACATTAATTTTTATAAGACAAAAAAGCCCATCTCTCTGTCCACCACACATTCCTAAACAACTTCCAACCCCATCCCCTCCTCTACCACCCCAAACTAACCCTACTTCTTTGTTTTTTTTTTTTTATATTATTTTTTGTCAATTAGTCTATCTCACTTCATTGTTTTTTTTTTTTTCAATTAGTCTTTAGGTATTTTGTTGTTCTTTTCCACTTAAATTAGGTTTTAAGATTTTAATTAATTTTATAAAATAATATCTGATTTTCACTTATTTTGAATTTACTTAATTTAAAATTTTTATTTATTTATTATTCATTATTTTATTTAGTATATTTTTGTTTTATGTAATAACACTTTTAATATATCAACACATTCATTTAGTAATAAATGATTTAATAAATATAAAAATAGTACTATAAAATATTGAACTTTAATATATATATATATATATATATATATATATCTCACTCTTTCTCTCTATGCTATATATATATATATATATATATGTAGTTATTAAACTTTAATATTCAAAATGATCAATTTTAATAAAAATATTAAAATGATAGTATTATTTTATTAAATAAAATTAATATAATTTAATATTTTAAATATTAATTTTTATTTTTATTTATAAATAGTTTCAAAACCCATGAATAATATACCATATACATATATATATATATATATATATATATATATATATATACCATACATATATATATATATATATAGTTATTAAGCTTTAATATTCAAATGATAATTATTATTTTTATTAAATAAAATTAAAGATAGTTAATATTTGTAAATATTTTTATTTATAAATACTTTCAAAACCCCATGAATAATATCTTCTATTAATATTTTTAAAATAAATTTATGTTTATAAAAACTTGAAAAAAGAAAATAACAATATTAAAATTGTAAATATCATAAATAAAAATATATTATTAATATGAAATAGCATGAAATCAAGCAATATTTATGAGGAATGTCCTCCATCCTTAAGTTGAAGAAATAATAATTTTAGTTTTCAAAAACCATTTAAATTCTTGGAAAAGTGTAGGCTTGTATGCTTCTTGTACATTTAGTTTATATACCTTATACAATTAGTGTAAATACCTTGTATATAATAACAAATCTCATATGTCTTAACACTGAATGTAAGCATAGGCATGTTTTCATTATTATCATTCATAAAAATAAAAAATACCAAAATCTGTTTTTTTCATAAATTATTATTAAAGTTGTTTATAAAAATAAGTATGTATGAGAATAAAAAATGCATCACAGAGTGTGAGATCAAATAATATTTATAAGGAATATTTTGCATCCATAGATTAAGGAAATAATAATTTGTGTTTGTAAAACTCAATTGAAATTCTTGAATAAAAGTAGACTTATACATCCTTTGTACAATTAGTGTAAATACCTTGTACATTGTAACAAATTTCATACGTCTCAGTATTAAATGTGAAGAGATTGACATGTTTCCATATTTATAGTTCAAAAAAAAAATGAAAAATGAACCAAAATCTTTTTTTTTCGTAAATTATAATTAAAGTAATTTATAAAATGAATATGTATGAGATTAAAAAATATATATATATGATGAGTGTGAGATTAAATAATATTTATATTAAATGTCATCCATCATTCAATTAATGAAATAATCATTTGAGTTTTTAAAAATTAACTAAAATCCTCGAAAAAAAATGTAAGCTTGTATATCACTTGTACACTTATTTCATATGTATTGTACAGTTAGTGAAAACATCTTGTATAATGTAACAAATCCCCTAGATCTAATACTAAAATTGAGCATATACATGTGTTTTATTATTATGATTTAGAAAAAAGGAAAAAAGAAAATAATAAACACAAATATATTTTATATCTTATGTTTCTATTATTATTGACTTTATTATATATTTATATATTTATATTATATTTTTACGTTTGTAATTTGCTTAATTTTTTATCTATTTGATTTCAAATTTTTTTATTTTAAAATAAGTTTATACTTGACCATCATGTCTAACACATGGGGGTAGAGTTCTGAACTTTTAAAAAAAGACAAGGTATAGGAGGGGTCATGAGGGACAATTTATTACATAATAATTAAAGTGTTTAACTATGAAAAAAATGTTTATACTAAAAAATTTTTTTTTAAAAATTTTAAATTCTAAATTTAATTTAAATTTTCTTGTAGTAATAGTAATTTATTATTAATAGAAAATATTGTATGTTGATCTTAGTGTAAAAATATTAAACGCCAGTCGTGTACTATTAATTTGTAACTGTATTTACTTTTAATTTTTCCCATTTAACTACCATTATAAAATTAAATACTCAATTGATTATTATCAAAGGTACAAATGAATTACAGAAGATAATTAATATTCTTACATTAATTTTATCTGAAAAAATAATTTCAAAACCCATATATATATATATATATATATATATACTATATATATAATTAGTTTTATAAAGTGAGTATAAGAAATATAAAAAGTAGATCATAATATGAACAGTATAAATAGAAAAAATATATATAATATTTTATATAATTAGCATTTATTTATATATTTTCTAAATTATTAATTTTTACAAGGGAATATATTTATATATTGAAATCCAATTTATTTTAATGGTTTAATTACACAAAATAAAATTTTATTTAAAAAACTATAAATATTGAATAAATGGAAATTTAAAAAATAAAGGCATTTTATTAAGTATATTTTCAAATTTATAAATTATTTAATAAAAATAAAACTAAATATTAAAAATATGGTAATTTTTGAAATTATTTATATATTAAAATTTGATGGAAATGGATTTCTATAAAAAAGCACACAAGAAAGAGGAAAGAAAAAATGAAGGGTAGGTTGTTGGTTGGGGGAAGGATAGGAGGGTACTATTGGTATTTTGAATTTTTTTATATCCTTGAATTTAATTTTACTTCCCTAAAGCATAATTGCTTAAAAAAAATATAAAAGAATTGAGGGGAAAAAAGGGTGTTTGAACTTTGAATGGATACTCGATAGGTGACAGAAGGGCACTATTCTCCTATGTGATTGGAAGAGTACTCACCACGCTCCTCTTAAAGCGCGTGAGGATCATATTCCCGCGAGAAGTGATTGTGATAGTGATAGCATATATTCGGAAAAAAAAAGATTAGCGCTTTTACCTCTCAGAGTTGATCATTGGGCGCTTCCGTAATTTCACACGATTTATGTCCCATCATCTGCATGAAGGACACGTGGCGGATTCGCGCTTAGCGAATAGGATCCATTAGGCACTCGCGCAGGTGGTGGTAGGAAGCACAGTTATTCCGAATAATATTCTACGCCGTTGGAAGAGTTGAGATTTTTGACAAAACGGCAGAGGCAGATAGATGAAACGGCAACCGCGAAGAATGACAGAGGTTGTTGTGCTTTTCCCTCTCTTTGAATGACAGAGGTTGTTGTGCTTTTCCCTCTCTTTCTTTTCAATTTATATTTAATTTTTTTATGGCTTAAATATAATATATATATATATATATATATATATATATATATATATATATATATATATATATATATTTTTTTCCACCAATTTTGGTGGGACAGATATTAGAGCTTTGGATTTGTATAATTATTTTTTCCAATTAAATAATTGATTAATTAATCATTTTATTCATTTGAATATATAATAAACAATTTTAATTAAAGAAACTTGTTTTTTGAAAAAAACCGAAAGACATGTTTAGTTCTTAATTTTGAAAACTCTTTTGGAAAACAATTTTTAAAAACTATTTTGGTGTTTTTCCAATTTGGTATTTTTGTGTTTTTTAGAACATAAAAAATGGGAACCAATCAAATTTTTAGTGTTTCCCGTATTTTTCAAAAAAAAAAAAGTTTATAAAAATAAGAACTAAATAGCCCCAAAGATTTTCCTTTGCCTATTTTTAAATTAATCGAGTGTGGGAATTCTTTGAAAGTTACTCTTTTTATTTATTTTATTTAACGACATGATTTTTTTTTTTTTCCAACTGCACTTTCACATTCTGCAGTTGCATTAACATATATGATTCTATTGACCTAAACTTCAGCTCATGTCAATTTAAATTTTTTATTAAAGGTAAATAATTAAATATGGATTTAAAGCAGTTAATCAATTGAAATATATTTTTGCCAAGTATATTAATGACCAGTGAGAACAACTTCAACCGTTCTCCGTTTTGCTCTCATCTCCATATCCGGAAATTTTCACCAAAAAAATCAGTCCAATCCGTCTTTATTTGCATATCCAAATATGGATATGTAAAAAAGTGCATTTCCATATATAGGAAAATTTACTATTCATTCATAACGTGAATAGTAAGACTATTCATTTTTTTAAATAATAATTAAAAAGTAAAATAGTAAATTACAAAGTACTATCCTTTATTTTATTTTATAATATTTGAAAATATGAGTAGTGATTTGAAGATATATTCAAAGATTGTTCATTGAAGTTGAAAGTTAAAAAAATTGGACTTATTATCTTTAAATATAAATAAGAGGCCAATTTAAAGATAAAAATAAAGATTTATGATATGACATATGACATTGATAATTGTGCTTTACCTTTTTTTTTGCTTTTTCCAAAGTAGTCAAATTTTGCTTAATTTGTTAGTTTCCTTATTTTGAAAAACCAAGTGTTTGTATTGTTTTATTTGCATAAAATGTTTTTCTTTATTTATAATAAATTTAATTTTATAAATACTAGGGAATGCCAGAAGTTAGAATGAACATCACATTCATTTGCTCATTTATTCTTAAATTTGGATTACTCAAATGATGATGAAAATGGAATTAAGAGTGATTTGAGATTTCAATGGAAACGAAATCAATATGAGATTCCGATTCACTTTTATTATTTAGTCAGTTTTTTTTTCACACCAGTTTGCTTTGTATACTAGGATGTAGTAAGTAGTAACTAACATGTTCTATTTAATAATTTTAATGTCCAACTTTTTTGACATCTATTCATTATGTATATTATTATCTAGTAACCTATTCTTATAAGGATTCTTATAAGGATTGGATATGGATTTTTCGAAGCCCCTTCTCACCCTTTACAACTTGAACCACCCTTCATGTAAATTACTTTAAAAAAAATGATTTTAAAAAGAAAATAGCTAAAACTTTTTCTAGATAAATTGGTTTTATAAATAAATTTTATTTATTGAAAACAATGTTGTTGCCAAAAATTTAGGGGGCATTGTGTCACAAACTTAGTCTACCCAGTAAGCTCCGTGAAGCACTCAAACAACACGTTCTTTGAATGTTGCTAAGTCAGTATCTCATTCACCTTACTTGCTATACTCCGTTTTTACCCATGACTTGGATGCTAATTGAACTCATAAAAGAAAACTTTGAAGAAAGAAACTCTATTAAAGGAAAAACTTTATACAATGCTTTGAAACTCTCAATTTTGGTTGGTTGGGTTAGGTGGTGTCTTGGCCAAATGAGGGTCTCTCCTATTTATAGGCACCTTAGGAATTCTTTAGAACCTTGATTGGCTCCTTACAAATGATGATGTTCTAGAATACTATACTATGTACAAGTATATACAAGATTACTATGGAAGACTCTAGATCACTCTCCCATATTTCATAGTCTTCCACATCCTTCCATATCCTTCCACATATGTGTGGACATCTCTAATATCTTCTACACCTATGTGGACTTCTCCAGGGTTTTCTAGAACCTTCCACACACTTATAGTAAAAAAAGTCTCCACAAGTCTCTAAAACGTTCCCTCCTCTTATATATGGCCTTAAGGGGCTCACTTGTGCCCATGAAGGGATTCTTCCCATATGATGGTGGGGCCTAGAGAATGAGCTCGTGACATTCTCCCCCACCTATGCCATCGACGACCCCGTCGATACCTCAATCTCGAATCGTTGATTCCCGTCCAGCGACTTTGCGTAGCAGCGTCGCCGCTCTCTGACTAATATGCGCGCCCAGTGAAGCCCTTTCCCTTTGAACCTAGTACTTGCTCCTGCAGGGACCTCGTGTCTCCTAGTGACCCGCTCAGCTAGGATAGTCTCCACCTCCTTCTCCCGTGAGCTTCCAGCTTGTTGCTAGTACCCATCTTTTCGGATTGGAATGTCGTACCCTCTTGCCCACAAACTTCTCCTTACCCTTAAGGATTCCCCATGTAGGCTAGCTACCTCAGCCTGCTCCATTGCCTCGCTTCCTTGAGAGCTAGTTTTGGACATGAATTGGAGGGCGCCTAACATCTGCATCGAGCCCAGACGTGCATCCTCCTTATCTTTTTTGCTTTTCTTGATTGAGGCATTTAGCGCTTCCCTCTTAGGGCATTCCCTTTCAAAATGCAAACCATCGCATATGAAGCACCTCAGCCTCGGCACTGGCTCCCATTGCTTGCCCTTGCCCTTACCCTTATCCTCCTTAGTGTAGGGCACCTTGCCCTTCCCATGCCTGGTAGTACTAGGAGACACCTCTTCTCCCCCACCCATGGTGTGGCTATCCTTTAAGCCCTCATGAGTAGCCATAACAAAGTATCTCCATTTGTGCTACAGGATCATTGCTCTTGCCTCATTTGCTCATCCACGAGGCTTACGTCTTATTGTCAGCGTCCACGTCTTGGCTCGATCTAGTGAGCACACTCAAGACCTTGTTTTGGCAATGGGCTTTCAGTGTGTGACACCATGGTAGTGAGCCTTGCATCCTTTGAAGGTCCTCGATCTACCCACAAGTCCCATGACCCTTTTAATGCGTTGCTCAGAAGGTCACATCCTCCTTGATTCGCTACCTGACTACAGCAACCGTCAGGTGTCAAAAAACTAGAAATGGCATCATGAGACTTGTCTTTCCTACCCTGTGTAGGACGACCAGTGTCCTTACCCCGGTCTTGCTCACTAACATCCTCCTCATGAGAGCCCACCATTGCTTCCTCCAAGCTACACCCACACGTCGTAACCAAGCTTTGATACCAACTCCTTCCTTGAGATGACACCAACCAAACCTCTGATACTAACTCTTCCCTTGGATGTTGCTAAGTCAGTCTCCTACTCACCTTGCTTGCTTGTTATGCTCGAATTCTACCCACAGATTGGATGCTAAGAGAACTCACAAGAGAATACTTGGAAGAAAGAAACTCCATTGTAGGAAGAACTCTATATTATCGAGAAGCTCTCAACCGGCTTGGATTTGCAGGTTAGGTGGGTGTTTTAGCTAAATAGAGGTCTCTATTCAGCACCTTAAGGAATTCTCTAGAACCTCTATTGGTTCCTTACAAATCATGAGGGTTCTAGAATGCTCTGCTATGTCTGATATATCTGATTCTTATGGAAGGCTACAGGTATTTCTCAGCATTCGTAGTCTTCCCGCGTCACTTCACGCGTCGGCTCACTCCCTTACGTCCTTGTATCTTTCCACGTATGTGTGGACATGAAACATCTTACAGCTGTGTGAACTATACAGGTTTTTCTAGAACCTTGCACTTATGGTAAAAAAGTCTTGTAGTCTACAGGGCGTTCATGCATAGCATATATGGCCTTGGGGGTCACTCGTGCCCGTGGAGAGGGTTCTTCATATGATGGTGGAACTGAAGTATAAGCTCGTGACAATTGGCCCCCCTAGGCATCTTGTGGCTCTACCACTATCTATGGTAGAGCTTTATAGTGTTTGTGGTCCTTTTCGGTTCGTATGAGGGATTAGTCTGGGTGTGGTATGGAGCACAGGGCGCGCTACGTATTACCCAAACGACTTAGGACAGCACCTCATGGTCATTAAAAAAGTTACTCAAATATGACTTAGACCTTGCTTGGTTGACCTGATTGGTGGAGCAATTAGGAGCTGATAGCTAATTCACCCTCAATCAACTCTTGTAAGGTAATTGATAAAGACACCTAATCAACCCCTGATAGATGATTAGGGCAAATAAGGAGTTGATGAGAAAAAACTATAAATCGTATATTTGAGATAATATTTTTATTCAATAATTTTTAAGTTTATATTTTTAAAATTAAAATTTCATCTTAATTATTTTATATAAAGATAAATATTTTAAATAAAAAATTGTCTTAATTTATTTGTATCTGAGATAAATGTTATAAAATTTTTAGAAGATGATTTATAAATATATTGATATAGAAACAAAAAGAAACAAAAAAACGAAGACGAAAAACTTAAATATTATAATTCATTTTATTTCTCATAAATTATATATTTAATAAACTATGGTTAGCTTAATGGTTCAATTATTAATCTATAACATCATACTAAAAGAATATTAGATATTTTATAATTTAAAAAATAAACAATTTGTTAGAGATGGAAAAACAATTTGATAGAGATGTGGTTAGAGTTTTTATTGTATTTTAGTTTTTATTAATATTTTGATGTGATGAAAATAAAGGAGGAACTGAAATCAAATAATGTCTAGGGTTATAGATAGGAAAGAGTATTCATTTTGACCTATATGAGTGTAGTACCATATTATTTACTATAAACAAGAATTTGAGAATTTGGCAGGTGCTTTTCATTTGTGTATTTACGTAGTTTTTAGTAAGTCTTGCGTATTTTTATATCTCTATCGTAATACATATAAATAAATTTCTGACTAATCCACATCAAGCTATCATTTATTTTATCAGTGTAATTTATAATGGTATTGAATCTTAGCGCCATTCACATTATCGGATAAATAAAAGCGTGACTTTAAATATTTTTTTGACAGCTAAACAAGACTTAAATATTTAAAAATAAATAGTTAAAAAATTACCTCATGAATCGACCAAAATGATAAACCATAAGAAAATATGTGACGGTGATTAATTCTGAAAATTGATATTAAATTAAAAATAAATAAATAAATAATTACGGATTCGAAGGAAAGGAAATGAAATAAGTGAAGTCATGGCCATGGCCCATGGGCATAAAGTGAAGTGGCAGAATGGGCCCACTATAAAGAATTAGCCCATTAAATTGCACCGCTTTTTGACCGGTTGATGTTCCTTCTCCTTTTACAGTTCATACATGGACTTTGTTAAGACAATTGGCCTCACAAAGATTGCACGTGTGCCACACTCATGGGGCCATCCTCTGCTCTCATGCCTGGGCCCACTCAATATTTTCTTTTTCTTTTTTTTTTGGCTTTTTTTTTTTCACTTCACCTTGCATATACTCATCCCCTTGCCAGTTGAACCAGTTGAAGCCATTGTTTAATTCATGTAAAATTCTAATAAATCATCCATGATAAATTTTGTGGTTTACCAATGTTATAAACATACTTCCCACGAATTACTTATTTTTATTTATTATTTTTGCGTTTGGGATAAAAAAAATATAAACAAATATAAATTTTTATGTCCTTCTATTAATTATATATACATATATAATCATGTGTTTCTTTTAACTAAATGGCATTAATCCCATTTGTAGAGAAATTACTTGAATGCATATATATTATTTATATAGGCGGTGTAAGGATTATTATAAATGGTATCGCGTTGATCATAATATCGATGTGTATGTTTGTTTGATCAAATAAGAATGTTTGTTTGTTTGAGTTCATAATCCTATGCAACATAACAACAATGGATATAGTCTCTCAAAAAAATAGTAGATGGATACAAAAATTATACTTTCAAATACATTTTACTTATTTTCTTTTATTATAAAAAATTAAATAAATTAAAAAATATATATATTTTAACATTTAGTCATGTGTAGTCCACGTACATAACTCAATCGGTTAGAGCTTAATAGAAACCGTTTACTACGTAGTATTAAAAAATGAATAGTTTTCAATAAAAGAAAACATGTAGTCTGTGTCAAGATCAAATAAAATAAAAGAAAAATATTTTTAATAATTTCTTTATTTAAATAAAAAAAATCAAACAAAGTCAAATAGCATATAACTTAATTTCACTTTTCATCTAAAAAGTAGCAAGAATATGATTAATCAAATGTTAACCATAACCTTAAACACATACAAGAAATAATATAAGTCAAGAGGGGTCCTACATAACTACCCATGATCCATTTTGAAGCATATAATTAAAAATAAAAAAATGATAAAAAAAAAAAAGAAAAAGAAGAAACCGTTGAGATTGTGGACAAATGAAAATCCATTTTGTCACCATTGATGGGTGATGGAAAGTGTCACACAAAAAGTAGATCCACCAAAATTCCCTCCATTGCATGTATTCATATGAAACCTCCAAAATTTTGTTGCTTCTATTAACAAACTCATCGATGATGACATGACATGCATCCCCTCTCTCCATTTCTCCTATTATTATTGCTCTCCAACTTCAACAAGTTTCCAAATCTTGATATTCGTATAAAAATATCATACTTTAGTATTAATTTTTATAGTAAGATTTTGGGCAAATAAATAATAAAGTATAGAATATAATAATATGAGTAGATAATATAAAGAAAAATAATGTATGTTTTTGTATATGTGGGGAAGTGAGAGAAGGGTCCATGTGAATGGAATAGTGGTAGGTTTTGGAATGGTGGACATGTGAAAGATATAAGAAGTGAAGAAGAAGGAGGATAGGCAAAAAAGTTCTCACGTTTTGAGGGCCCAAAAGAAACGCGTTTTCAACTTTTATTCGCATTTTTATAGTGGATACAGCTAACATATCTATTCATCTTTTTAACGCCCTTTTCATGTCCCCTTTATTGATTTTCTTCTCCCCTAGGAATTTAGGGGAGATTTATTATGATTTCAAAATGATTCTTTTTGTTTGTATTACTATTATACATTTGTATATATATATTATTATTTTTTTCTAACATATGTTTCTTTCTGTTAATAAGGCTTAACTCAAGTGTTAAAGAGCTAGGATGGGTATGGAAGGGAAAGGATCTAAGGTTTGAGTTCTAAAAGAGATAAAATTGTGAGAAACAGTATATTATGATGAAATGTAAAATGGATAGATGTAAACAAAAACTATAATTTCTTCCGTATTAAATATAATAGAATCGAGAATTGACTTTGATAACATTTTAAATGACTGGTAACAATTATAAATATCATATATTTTGAACTTAGAGTATACGAACAAAGGCTTGGCTCAAGCGATAAAGGGGATGAGTCTATGGGAGGTCTTAAGGTCAAGTCTCTAGAAAAACAAAATACTACAATGATGTAATGTAAATTGGATAAATGTATATACATATACTCATGAATTTAAAACGTGTTAATGAAATTAAGAATTACAAACTTTCTAAGTATATAAATTAATGTCAAATAGAAAAAAAAAATATTTTAGTTTTTTTTCTATTTCCCACAAAACAAACATTGCATTATATATATGGAAATTAACAAGCATTTTTACTAGAAAATTTAAAAACTTTGATTTAGTCTTATCCTACGATCAATGAGACAATACGAAAACTATAGTAAAACTTTTAAGTACATTGAAGAGGCATTTAATATTATTTTAAAAATAATATCATGATTTTGATGCTTTTTAGAAGGATTGAATTTCTTCATCATCCCTTTACCTAAAAGAGGAAAAGTTATCAAAAAAGTTGTACTTGAAAAAAAAGAAAGGAGCAAAGATACTTTTAGTAAGTGGTTTTTTTTTTTTAAAATAAAATTGAACAAATTCATTTTATTTTATTTTGAAAAGAGATAAATTTATTGATCCATGTTAGCAATACTAGAAACACATAATCAAAAGTGCTAAAAACTTTAAAGAATGACACAACATTCATGTTAAAAGTAAAAATGATCGACTTAAGACCTATGAAATGTGATAAGTCTAATCTCATATAAGTTGCATGAAGGAAGGGGCCCAACACAGTGAAAGTATGGATAAAAGCCCAGCGTAGGGGGCCTGAGCCCGATACGTCAAGCCCAACCCCTAACGCTCCTACATCAGGCATTTAGGAAAGAACATTAGTACTGCTTGACCGCTCATATCACCTTGGACATGCCACTCCTCAGGCTCGTCGACCAAAGCACGATTGAACTAGACGAAGTTGTAAAGATCAGGTCTTCGACGAATAGGTAGACTTAGTCAAAACGCCAACACCGACTACCACATGGACTATCACGAACTCCATCTCTACAAAGCCCACCATGTGCTCCACTTCTACGAACCCCACTATCATGGTGGACTAGGAACCAATAAGGGGGCAACACGTGCAGGGACCCACCTATTAAATTGTCTGAACAAACTAAAGGATAGGTGTAATTTTCTAAAGAATCCTGAGAGAAATACAAATTCTATGGCAAGGGAATTAATTCATTTCCATTATCTCTATTTGAGGGAAAGGTCCTTCCACACTAACCTCAGTTGTGAAGCTAAGACATCCTAAACTTCCGTTTGAGAGAACGCATGGGTGAAGTCAGATCGTCTAACCCAATGCCCTCGATAGAGTAACGACTACTATTGCTGGAACAAATGCTCAAGGAGCAGTAGGAGTCCCATTAGCAGCAGCTGGTTTCCTTCATGATAGCTAATGCCCCCCTAAGAGAAGAGAATGTTGCCCTAGATCTAACCCTTGAGGCTCCTCCTCCTCGATCCAGACTCGATCATCTAACCGATGTGTTGGGAGGAATAAGCTCCAACAAATTAGCGTCAACCATGGAGCCCCCTATTCGCCCTTGCAATCGAAACAGAGTTTCCGTGGAAGAAAGGAATCAAGCCAATGGAAACTAGACTCCCTCTTCGCCCGGAAACCAAGATTTGACCCTGTGAGCTTTAGACGAAATGTTAGCCTCTCTATTCGTCCTCACCATCCTCCACCAGGATGTTCCTCTGCACTTTATGTTACCCAAGTTCTAGATGTATGATGGGTGGGGAACCCATTCGACCACTTGATGCATTTCTACAAGATCATGATGCTCCAAAGCGACAGTAATGTCCTCTTGTGCAAAGTGTTTCTATCTAGTCTCGTCTAACCGACTCTATCTTGGTTCCAATGCCTCTCGCTTAACTTGGTAACCTCTTTTTGTGCTTTATCTGAGAAGTTTGTTACCCATTTTATGTGTTTAATAAGGAGAAAGCAGAGCGTGACCAGTTTGTTCCACGTGAGGATAGGACGATCTGAATCAATCAAAGATTTTATGAAGCGTTTCAAGGCGGTAAACCTACAGCTTTACGTCATGAGCACGGATAGAGTGATGCAAGCGGTTAAACAAGCCATCCTCCCTAACACTCAGTTCTTCAATTCGCTTTCACTGCACCCCCCTCCCCCTCGATAACATTTGACGAGCTATTTGAGAGGGGCAGCCAATATGCCATACTGGAGGACAACACGCTCGTTGCAACTAAGATAACCGTTGCCTCTATGAGCGACCCAGGGCAAGACAACCGAGGATGTGGAAAAAAGGGTCGAGATGGGGGAGACAAAAGAGATAGATACGAAGTTCATGACTTAAGGAGAGCTGGATCTAGAGAAGAGTCCAACTAAGCAAGCAGCTGTGCACGAGATGATCACCAGTGGAGCAGAAGCCTAGAGCCTACCTGGTTCACACTCACCCAAACTCAGCTCCTCTCGCTCATATTGTTTGTAGAGGGGTTTGCTTGGCCGAACCCTTAGAAAGGCAAGAGATAAATCCATTTGCGATTACCATAAAGAGCATGGACATTTGACCAACAAATGCTACCAATTATAGAAGTTGCTTGAATCTAAGTCCATAGTGGACACCTCCAATAGTACCTTACAAAGCCAAGGCATGTCGACACACGGTCTCCTAGAGCCTCCACTCTAGCAAACTCCAAGCTCGTAATTGACATAATCCTTGTTGGCCCAACGATTGCACGAGCTATGGGTTGGCCATCATCGAGCACATTGGTGGCCGAGATTTAGTATAGTTTCACCCCAGTAGCATGGGTCCCATAGACAAGACCATAACATTCTCCAAGTGTCCCTTGAGGCAGTTATCTACGCCCCATGACGATGACCCGGTCCTTACCTTGGAAGTCGGGTGTGATATGATGCGACGTATCTTAATTGATCATGGTAGCATTGCCGACATGCTTTATCTCCTTGCAGTGATCCGATTAGGGTATTAACCCGACAACCTTCGAAATCCAAGCAGAATCCTGGTAGGATTTAATGAAACTTAGACCACCTCGCTCAACTAGATAGTATTGCTTGTGGCTATAGGGCTCGTTAACGCGCTCATCCTCTTCACAGTGATAGATGAGCCTTCTTCCTTCAAAACCTTCTTGGGCTGTACTTGGATCCATGCCATGAAAAGTCTTACCTTTATCCTATCACCAAAATTTGAGTTTCTTAACTCTCTTAGGGCAAATTGACATATGGGGGGACCAAAATGCCACCAGGGCATGCTTCATTGTGGAACCACCTCAGGCTGTCCAGCTACCTAAATAGTAACGATGGCTCGAGGCCTACTCGAATGAGCAAGATGACACTAGAGTAGTAGAGCCTCTAAAAGCTTACCTCCTGTTCAGGCCTGGCCGACTAGAACAGGTTAGTCTCGGAACTTCCCTTTCCTAGCAAGAAGTTGAGGCCTTTTTGTCCTTTTTGCAAGAGCACTCCAACATATTCACCTGGTCCTACAACGACATGTCGAGCATTTCTCCAACCATGGTGCAACACCAGCTTAACGTGCAAGCCGGATGTAAGCCTGTACGGGTAGAAGTTAAAGCGTTTCTATCCCTAGTGTCGAGACGTAATCAAAGAGGAGGTCGATAGACTCCTCACAACAAGATTAATATGAGAATTCCAATACCCCGAATGGTTGGCTAATGTGATGGTTTTCCTCGAAAAGAATGGAAAGTTCCGAGTTTGCGTGGATTGTTCCGACCTCAATGACACTTGCCAGACGGACATGTTCCTCCTTCCTTGGATTGAGCAGAAAGTGGATGCCACTACAAGGCACCCTATCTTTTATGGAGGCGTACTTGGGCTACAATTAGATCCCCATGTTGCCTTATGATTCGGCGAGTACGACCTTCATAACACCAATGTGAATATATTGTTACAACGTAACGCCGTTTAGACTTAAGAATGCAGGGGCCACCTATCAATGCATGATGTCTCGAATGTTCGAACCTCTGCTAGGGAAAACTATGGAAGTATACATAGATGACATGCTAGTGAAGTTGGAATCCTGTATCAACCACCTTACCCACTTGCGGGAAGCTTTCCAGTTGATGAGGCGAATATCCTACGACTAAACCTAGACAAATCTGCATTCGGAGTTGAAATGGGGAAGTTCCTAGGCTTTCTTGAAAGTAAGCGTGGAATTGAAGTGGCACTTGAGTTAACTCAGCCATTCAAAACGTCTCGGTGCCATATGTTCATGCTAACTCTGTTGAACAAGTTCATTTCGAGGTATTTAGGTCGCCTCCGACCATTCTTCAAGGTTCGAAAGGGTGCCTTATCGGGAGAATGGGATGAGATGCTAAATGTGACAAAGCCTTCTAGGCCATCAAAGAGTACCTTACCTCCCATCCAACTGGTCCTAACCTATTAAGGGGGAAGAGCTTTATCTTTACCTTGTAGCCTCAGCTTCGACTGTGAGCACAACCTTGGTAAAAATAGATGAAGAGGGAATATAGAAGCCAATTTACTTTGTTATCAAAATGTTGATCGACTCCGAATCCTGCTACACAGATTTCGAACGAATATCTTGCCTTGAGAAATGGAAGCCAAAAAGCTGCGTCCCTACTTTTAAGCCCACATAATAAATGTATTGTCCAACTACCTAATCAGATCCATACTCCACAAGGCCAACACATCTGGTAGACTCCTGAAATAGGCTATCTAGCCGAGTGAGTTTGATATCATATATCACGAGGTCAGCCATCAAGGGTCAAGTGCTCGCCGATTTCATTACCGAGTTGTCAAATGTGTCGAGGGGTAGCCTCCCTGACCACCTTTGGATACTTGAGACCGATGGGTCTTCCAAAGTGATAGGGGGTGGAGCCGACATGGTGTTATAGTCTCCCGAGGGCCTACGGTATCTGCATGCTTGCCTTACTCAATCTCGACAACGAGGTCAATACAAGGTCGTGGTTGCTAGACTTCGAGTAGCTCGACACTCCTGGCCACGATCTTGTAGCTCATGTGACTCGGAGTTAGTAACCTCTCATATCCGGGGAGAGTACAAAGAAAAACGATAGGATGGCTCAGTACCTAGCTCTTACACGATCACTAATTGCCCAATTCATGAAGTTCGAAGTTGCCTAAGTATTGAGAGAAAAAAACAAGAATGGTCGACGCCATAGCCAATCTGGCCTCCAATGCTCTGTACTCTTGCCATGAAGAATTAAATGTCTTAGCACACTCCTCAATCTTTGAGAAGGCAATCCTCCTAACAAAAACTTGGATAATCGATTCTTGGATAACTCCATTAGCAACCTATTTGAAGGAGGGAGTCCTACCCGTCAATAAGAAAACCGCCGTTAAAATCAAAGCTTAAGCATCAAGGTACTCCTTAATAAATGGCACTCTCTACTGCAAGTCATTCTCGGACCCCTACCAAAGGTATGTGCCACCGGAAGAAGCTGACCACATCATCAAGCAAAAACATGAGGGCACAAAAAGGTGAACTATATCAATCCAAGCATCTTTGGCCATAGAATCATGATGCGTGGCTTTATTGTATTAGACAAATGAAGTAGGAATCAAAGCAATTTTATCAGAACCTGTGATATATCAAAAGTCTCTAAGAATGTCATCCTACACACTCTACTTAATAAACCCACCTAGCATCTGTACTGTGGGCCATTCTATATGGGATTGATGTCATGGGACCCCACCCAAACCCACCGACAGCGAACATTGTTTGGTCCCATCGATTATTTCACTACGGGCAATAAGTTTCAGCCTTATGCTCGATTAAGGCAAGCCACTGACCATAATTTGTCCAATCCACATAATATATATTCGAAATTCTCGTTACAGTCTCAACAAACGTGACGAAATGTTTAAGCAATTCTACTCAGAGCATGGGAGAAAAAACATCTATTCCACCCCTAGGTACCAATAATCCAATGGCTAGGCCGAAGTGACAAACAAAACCTTGCTCAACTACATTAAGAAGTGACTGACTTTGGCTAAGGGCAAGTGGGTCGACGAAGGTCAGAGTCTCTAGCTCACCTAAGTACAACTACAGAAAGGTCACTATAAAAGCCTGTATCGCCACTCGGGGTCGAGGTACTAATCAAAATGGAATTCGACTACATCCTCTCAGACCGCCAATACTAAGTCATTTCGCTTAGATGAGTCGAAGAAAGGCTGATAGGAAACAAGAATCCGTGATAAATGTAATATCAACGCCGAAAGCAAGGCAGTGGAAAAATTAATCAGGTATAGAGTCTTCAAACGAGGCGGCCTATATAGTGCTTCGACAAACATTTGACGAAGGCAAGTTTAAGCCCAACTGGGAAGGCCCCTATATGATCATTGAAGATAGATCAAAGGGAGCTTATAAACTCCAATCCCCACAAGGAAAGATCGAGCCCCGCCCCTCGAACTCGACTTACCTAAAGAAGTATTTCCATTAGTGAATTATTCTTTTTTTTTAGTCATTTCTTTCATTGTTGCCCCTAGTGTACGAGAAGTTAAAATAAAAGTTGTGTATTCATTCAACTCTCCTTAGTACACATCTTCTTCTCTATTGAAGCCCACTGGCCTCAGGTTACTCTTTATTGAAGGCCATAGGCCTCGAACATCTTACTCTTCTCCATTGAAGGTCATTGGCCTATGGCAGCTCGCCCTTGAAGGCCATAGGCCCCAGAAGCCATTCCTTTCCATTGAAGGCCACTGCCTCACACTACCTCAATGACCATGCCCAAGGCTCGGTATTTACCTTCTCCACAAGGCCACTAGCCTCGTGCAGACGCCCTTGAAGGCCATGCAAATTCCGGTAGCTTACCTTTCTCCATTGAAGGCCATTAGCCTCTAGCGTACCGCCCCAAGGCCATAGGCCTCCGCGCCTACCCTTCCATCAGCCTCATCAACTTACGCAATGCCTCGGCTGGGTCATATGCCTCAAACAGCTTACCCTTCTCCATTGAAGGTCACTAGCCTCTAGCAGCTCACCCTCGAACGCCACAGGCCTTGGGCAGTTTAACCTTCTCCAATAAAGGTCACTGGCCTCAAGCAACTTGCCCTCGAAGGCCACAGGCTTCGAACAACTTGCCCTAGAAGACCACAACCCTCTAAAAGCTCGAACTACGGACAAAAAGAAAAGAGGACCACAAGCAAAAATTGGGAAGTGATACATCCAAGACAATCAAAGTGTTTCATAGACGGAGAGAAAAAAAAAAGATGTTCAGTCATAAGCATAACTCGCCCATAGTAGGTGAACCGAAAAGAAGGGGGGAGGTGGTTATGCCAACGAAGGATTAGGAATTGAGCCCACCGTAGGATCCGTGGGTGAATCTTCCTCCGGTACCACCCTTGAGCCTCCTCCGCTTTCAGGTGTCTTTTGTCCCCATGCCTACCTGGCATGACTGGTCTTGGGGTTGCCCTCCTGAGCGTTGGCCTGGGCTGGGCCAAGCCACCTAAGCCGCCAGTCTCTTCCTCCCTCCGTCTTTCAGCACCGAGCCGATATCCTACTTGCAACCTCTAATCGATCCTTCAAGCATAGTAAGAGTAGGCCTTCAAACTTTACAACCCTTTCTCTCTCGGCCTCATAGAAGGCATTCTTTCACTCTAGTTTTGTCTGATGGATGCTCCGAAGTTAGGTCATGGTCTTTACCTTCTCGCTAGGATCGACTCCACTTCTCGCCAAGTGCCAAGGAATTCTAGCTGCATGTTCCTTCACCAGCATAGACCACTTAGTCCTTACTTTCTCCAGCTCCCTTTCAAGTTCAGGCACCCGGACTCCTCCTGCACCTTTCCATACAAAGTCCGAGCCGTTTCTCTAAGGCAGAGAGTCGACTAAAGTGATTTTGCCGACTAACGCAATACATGGCCATGTAAATGCCAAAGACACTAAACCGCGCATGGTAGAAACATATCGGTAAGAAAACAACAAAAATGATTCGGTTCAAGTCCTATACATTTGATAATCCAAAAATGCCTAGAATAACTAAGATTCCAGATCCGTAATATACTGACAAATGAGATTTGATATGATGACTATGTTGGATCGAACTTTGCAATATGAACTGTCAATGTAAAAACTCATGAAGGAACTAACCTTCGATAACACTAACAAGTCGACGAAAAAACACGTTGTAATAGGTCTATGACAAAACACGTCGCAACAGGTCGATGATAAAAACACAAAAAAATAAAGGAAAACAAAGACGAACTCAGATCGGTGTAGAAGAAACCACTTTATTGCTTACATAGGGGGAATAAAATGATATAAGGGATGCTTTTAGGCTAAGAATGACAAAAAAATCATCTCTCATCTCTAACGAATAAGGGTCTGAAAGAGAGAATAGAGGGAGGAACATCTAGGATTTCTAGAGAGAAGTTATGAATTTTTTGAACAAATTCATTTTAAAGACATAGTAAACGCTTTTTTTTTTTTTTTTTTTCTTTTTTTTTTTGTGTAAAAGGAGTAAACGCTCTTAGAAGTATAATAATATTAACATAATGCCTAATTCTCCAACAATGCGATGTTAACAAACAATTCTTTATGGGTATATCATTTTGTAAGATTAAGACTTGTTTTAGAATTTACTGTGGAAGGGATAAAAATTGCTTTTCAATATTTGAAATTGTTTTTTTCTCTAAAAATTAAAATGATGTTTGTTTTTCAATCTAATAAAAGCTTAGCACTAACTTGTTAAAATCAATAAAAATGGGTAAATGTGTAAAAAAACCTTATTATGTATTAACAAATATCCCACTTATACTTCAAACTTTTTTTGTCTAAAGAGGCTCTTACAAGAGTTTAGTCTCTTACAATAGTTTACTCTCGGAGCCAACTTTAGCCCATGCCATAACTAATACCATTAAAAAGGCCAAACAACATTAAAATTATCGTTAATTGCTAACGTACGTTTACGTGGCACCGTGAGACCCACTCTCCTCTCTCTTCCCTCATCTCCTCTCTCTTCTATCATCTCTCTTCTCTATTCTTTCTTCTCTCTTCTCTCTCTCCCACACCGAACCCCCTCATTTAGACCCAACCCTATTGCCCTCTCTCCCTATCTTCCCTTTTCTCTTCTCTCCTCTCTCCAATTCACCAACCCCATTTGGACCCAACCCCCACCCAGTCCCAACCATAGCACCCCAACCCTACCCAAGCAACCCAACACCTACTCAAGCCATTTTTTTATTTTCTTTTTTTAACTCTTAATTTTTATTAAAATTTTATTTTAGTTTTTAAAATCAGCTAAATAAAAATTGAAAATTTATTTTTAAAAATATAAATAAATTATTCGTTATTTTAAATCTACTAAATGTTTTTAGTTTAATTTTTACAATCTATTTAATAAAAATAAAATTTTATTTTAAAATATAAATAAATTATCTATTATTTTAAAAATTTTATTTTAATTTTATGTATAGTTATAAATAAATTATATTTTAATTAGATATTTAATATCTTAATATAAGTATATTTGTTTATAAGTACTAACAATATAATATAATAAATAAAATTTTTAATTTTAAATAATATTTTAAAATAAAATTCATTTTTGTAAAAAAAAACACATCCATTGATTTTTATCAAAATTTGTATTAACATAATACATTACAATATATTAGTTTTTTTAAATGTAAAATATATTGGGTTTTAAATAAAATATTAAATATTAAAACTCAACCATTTAAAGGATTACTTTTTTAAATACAAATATTAAATATATAAATATAAATATTAAAAACTCATCCATTTGAAATAATATTTAATATTAAAATTTAGTAGACTTAAAAATTAAAATGAATTTTGAAAATAATTTATTTAAAATTAAAATAAAAATAATTCTATTTATATTTGAAAAATAAAATTTGAATTTTATTTAGTATATTTTAAAATTAAAATAATTTTTAGTAGATTTAAAATTCAAAAAATAATTTATTTATATTTTTAAAAATTATTTAGTAGATTAAACTAAAATAAAAATTTAATAAAAAAAATTAAGAGTTAAAAAAGAAAATTAAAAAAAAAAAAGTCTTGGGCGAGTGCTAGGTTGAGTGGAGGGTTTTGTGAAAGAGAGCACAAAGAAGAAGAAGAGAGAGGGGAGAGAAGGGAGGAAGAAAGAGAAGAATGGGTTCTATAAGAGCTCAAAGTGGGATACATGAGTGAACTTTAAAGGTATAAGTGATATATTTGGTAGAAAAAGAAGGTATTTTGTACATTTACCAGAATAAAAATAGTTGTACTAATGAGTTACCTTTAATTGAATTTTGGCATACAATTTTAAATTTAATTAGATCAAATTAAGGCCATGCTTGATTCCAAAAACTTAGAGGGAAAATACAAGAAAAATAAAAATAAAGAGAAAGAGTATAGACTAAAATAGATTTAATATTAATGAATTAGCTTTATATATAAAGATTATATAATTTTTAAAAACATCTTTTATTTATATATTTCATTCAACAGTTTAAAAATAATTTGAAAGCATCATGTCAATTTCTTCACTTTTTTATCATCTTAAAAACACAACTTCTATAAAAAATAAAAATAAAAATCATGTTTTCAATCTTAATTTGACTTTTAAAAATATTATTAAAAACAAATTAATTACATTGAGACCTGTAAAATTGGTGTAAATACATTCAACCATTACTAATTTCAAATTTCATTAACGAATACCCTTATAAATTTATTTAATTATTAAAAATATATTTTAGAGAGATTTTAAGTAAAATGTTTTAGATAAGAATGTTTCATAATTCTCAAAAAATAAAATATATTTCCAAAATAAAATATTTATATATAAATTGAATGGATGGTGGTGTTAACAAGTTCTCAAAATTTCCTTGACTAGTGGTTTCCTCTAGGTTTATATCTTTGTCTATTGGTCCACATGCATCATTTAATGCATCAATAACCTCATCATTAATAGTATCGTCAATTTCAACATCGATACTCACATCATTTTGTCCATTGGGAAGAGATTCGGGTTCTTCCCCATGTAAAATCCATCTTTGATAGCTCCTCAAAAACCCAAATCTAATTAAATGACTTTCAATTGTCAACAAATCATTGAATCGTGTATTTTGACAATCTCGACATGGACAACGTGTCTTATTATCCCATCGCAAGTGTTTCTTTGCAACTTGAATTAATGACTTAACTCCTTCAATATAATCTCAAGACAACCTATTGGGCAACTTGATCCAATTCTCATTGTTATCCTATAAATAAGGTGAAATTAATAAATATAAATTTAACATTAAAATGATTCTTTATTTCTTATTTTTAAATTAATTTGCATAAAACATTACTCAAGAAAAAGATATTATGCATGCCTCTTACTTTTGATTATGTAAATAAGGTGGTGGTTCCTATCCCATTTAGGATTACATAATATCAAATAGTTAATCACCATGTTGCTTAATCCAAATTAAGAAAAATTCGAATGCATTTCCCCATAGTTCTCCAAATACATGAATTGGCCAAGATAATGACACATTATTAGTTTGCTTGATTAAACAACTAACAACATGTCATCTTGTCCAAATATGTACCCAGAGAACAAAAGAAGTAACTGTCATAATTTTTCAATTTGGACAAAGCACTATTAGCTAACTTAATTGATCTTATGCATTCCTAAACTGTCGAAATGGACAATTCAAGTATTATTTGTAGACAAATTACCAATCACATCATAGACATATGAGTTGCAAGCTTGAATTTGGCTTTAAGGGAAAGCCATTTTCATAAATTTTCAACTAATTTGTCTGAAACACATGATAAGATGTATTTGTCCTACAATAATACTTGAATGGGGTATCTAAGGATTCATGCATGCAATTTTATTAATAATAATAAAAAATTGAATATATTTGTCTTGGTTACTTTGTAATATATATATATATATATATATATATATATATATATATATATATATATATATATATATATATATATATATAAGACAAGACATAATGCTTCATTTGGAAAAGAAGAATGATTTAACAAGCTATCTTTTTATGTTACGTAATTAATTAGTGAAAAATCCATATAAATTATTCAGTGATACTAAAAAATAAACATAAAAACATGTGAATGATATATGTAGATTCCAATAATTCATTTTCTATTTCCTCTTAAATAGGAAGATTTTTAATTTTTAAACATGTGGCTTTATAATTTTATAATTAAATATCTATTTCTCAAATTTGTCTTGGCTACTTTGTAATACATTTCCACAAAGATGGAAGTAACGTATTTATTATAATAATAATAATTATTATTATTATTATTACTACTACTACTACATATAAAATAACTTTATTAATATTATACTCTTTAAAAATATTTTTCCAACAAATATTATTATTTTACTCTTAAAAAAAAAGTTTTTTCCAACAAAAAAATTTATTCCAATGAAAGGACAATCTCCTAAAAATTAATCTTAAAATTGGATTGAATCTAACTCAATGAAATCTATAACTTTAAATATTACAAAATAAACTCCACTCATCAACCTCCACATCACATGTTCAAGTAATTTTTATTTTATTTTTTTATATTTTATATAACACAATCCAATTAGGGAATATGAAATCAATGAATATGTATTACATTATGTTACAAAATCGAAACTCATATAATATCATTACAAAAGTCTATTGCAATCTAACTCATAATATATGGAGACTAAAGTTCAAAACCCACAAGAAACCATGATCGATAATGATGGTGCTTTTTTTATTGATACTGGGTTGGAGCCTCTTGAGGCCATTGGGCCGTTATGATGGATCGGATCGTCGGGCAACCTGCAACCTGCAACCTTCAACCTGCACAAAAAAAGGTGATCCGGAAGGGGTGTGTTGGCCGCCGCTCTGATGGCTAAGTCATTTTCTTCCTTATGAAAAAGAATTCAACTGTGTTCTATGGCGTAATTGTTGTGTACCTGTGGGTGGAATGGGTCAGATTTATAAGGGGGAAATAGCAGCTACTTTCCTCGTCGGGATGGTGACACTCAAGATTCTTCTCATCAGTGAGAGTTTCATTCTCCTTATCATAGACCGACTCTTGCGGGATACGAAGGAGCTGCGGAACACGCACGATCTTTCTTCCTAACTGCGGAGGGCGATCATGGAGATTGAGCACTTTTCCTTTTACATGAGTTTTTCAGGCCGCCTATATCACTGATTTCCTACAGGTGACTTTAACACTGACTCGGGCTCAAGTGCCGTGGCATGGGCAGGTCCCACATGGGCCGAGCTTTATCGTAGTCCTAACCCCTTTATATGAGGTTCGGGGTCAGACTCGGCTCACATTCGGGGCCCATGTATATGTTGTTCTTCGCTCATCAAGAAATTTCCAACTCGACTAAAGCAGCTTAGCAAGGGCCAAGCGCTCGACGGCTAGCGCTTCCACGTACTCAGAGGGCGGTTTGATCCGAGCCTTGTCGACACAAAGAACGCCTTAGATAATGATGGCGCTCTTTGATTTTTCGCGTTTATCGACCTGTCGTTCCTCATGCCTTTATAAACATCTGTATCGCACTTTTCCCCTTCTTCCGCGATTCGAAGCATTCGATCGTTGTTCGTGACTCCGCTGTGGTGCTTCGTCTCCAAGTGGCCGTTTTCCTCATTTCCTCCTAGTTAGGTGCGCTTCCTTTTCCTCGCCGTTCTTTTCCTTGTTTCAATTTCAGTTGTTAGGCGTGTTTGGTCAGTCCCGCCTTCGTAGCTTTGTTCATTCTCCATTTCGCTGCTTACCATGCGTGCTTCGTGGCTTTAATATGTGGGAAGGCCGCATCGAGGGAGTCGACGTTAGAGTAAATGGCTGACTGACTCAAGGGTCCTCATGCCGCCGGCCGCCGGTCCTCCTTAATAGGTTATCTTCCTCCTCATTCCTGCAGAACGGTAAGGGGAAGATTAGCGAGATTAGGTATCCCGGTGGTCAATATTCAGGGTCGCCGTGAGGTATGCAGACGCTGCGAGCCCTAGCCTGGGTCGAGAGCTCTCATTAGCTAAAATTCACTGCATGGGTCCCATTTCTGTTCGAACTGGGTGTCCCGATATCCTCATTTCTATGCGGGTGTCCATTCCCAAGATGGTCCGCTCGAGGCGACCTTGGAGAATGGCCTTTGATTTCTTTTCACCTTCATAAAAGTGTTTTACAACATTTTATTGTGTGCCCGTCCCACTCTCCCAATTTTTGGGCGCTCGGTCGGCCTTTGCCTTCTTTAGTGATGCGGCCCTGTCCCTGGGCATTGCTTTATTGCCGGATCTCTTCAACAAGTGAAAGAGGTCTTGAAGGCTTCAGATATTTCCTCTAAGAGGGCCACCGCTGTGCTTATCAACCTCCCTTCTTCCCCACAAGCACCGTAAAGAGTGCTATTTCTTTGCCTGGGTCGACATTTGGAATACAACCCTCACACTAAGATGACATATTGTGGATTCCACAAGATGGATCGCCCCCGAGAACCGGCGTGAGTTTTCCTCATCCATGCTAGTAAATAATTTTTTCAAAGGTCAGGTTATGTTTTTTACTTTGTTATGGTTGTGTTGCTTTCAGGTATCCGTCCTGACCTCACCCTTGAGGACAGGGAAGTGAAGCTTACGGCCATGCGCCCTAGCGCATTCGATTTGGATCAAGCCTGACCTTTCCCTGCTCTTCGGAGTGAGCCCTTCTAGTTCTCCTCGTTCCAAATCTCCTTCACTCCCTGCTATGGAAACCTCTCAAATTTTTATTCAAGCCAACTCTGGAGAACTTATTCGTGTCGAGCTATCGCGAAGAAGAAGAGGAGCGTGAGCTTGTGGCTCAGGATCCTCCCGAGGGCGTTCTCCGGCCTGGTAAGGTCCCAAAGCCAGAGTATCTGACCCCACTCAAGGCGCCTGCTTAAGGCGAGGGGGCAGAGTGGTCCTCTTCTGCTGTGTCCAAGGTGGCTGCGTAGCGCCCGTCCCCTCCAGGAGTCAAGGGTTCTTCAAGACTCGCCGAGCCTCCCTCTAAAGGTCCTTCCTATCTACTTAGAGCCCTTCACAAGAAAACGCCTTACCTTCCCCTCGAAACGGGGAGATGCGGGAGATGATCGCTTTGAAGTTGAGGGGGGTGAGGACTCGCTACTCACCAATGTGGAGCTATCACAATGCTTTCTGCCTATTCTTCTGACTGATCTCAAGAAAGCAGACTCGCACATTGAGGAGGCTCGCCCCTGCCCCTCCAGGGGATCAAGCTCGTATGTCTCCGTGCGCCTTCTTTTATTTGTCTTGTCGTTGTGTTGATTTTGTCTACTAACTCTATCTTGTTCCTTGGAAGACGACCACTTATATAAAGGACCCCGGCGAGGGCTAGGCTCGTCGAGAGCTCCGCTAAGGCGATCGAGCACACTGTGGCCAAGGTCGCCTCTTGACTTCTCGAGAGGGTCAGCCGTGAGCTCCTGACACAAAGCTTGACTAATGATGTTTTGGGGTATAAGTCCGATCTAAATCATACCTCGACAGCGAAGGCGAGAGCTGAACACAGGGAGAAGAAGGCTATAGAGGGCCTAAGGTTTGTCGAGGATGAGTTGCGGGTGGTTTAGGAAGAGTTCCAGTGCCACTCGTGAGAAGAGTCGTGGCATAAAGGCAAATGGCTGCTTGATCTGGGCCCGCCGAGAGGCTTCGTCGTAGATCTCGATCAGCTCGTCGAGGAGTGTAGTAAGTTACGTGGGGACCTCCAGAGGCGGGAGACTATGATCAACCAAAGGGATGGAGTAATAGCGGAGCTAAGGGACGAGGCCTGCACCTTATGGGCCTCCGGGTGGCTCGCTTTTCGACCCAAAGCTGCTAAGGCTTTTCCGGCTCGGGACTCAACAATGTTCAAGTTCCGATGCAGCTAAGAGGCTAAGAACTATTTGATGATTTGAAGCACCAGTGTTCCTCTGATGTTCTACTTCTGCCTCTTTCCCCCCTATAGCCGAGGTTCCCGCCGAGGTTGGTTCTTCCCCCGCCCCTCGTCGGTTTTCATTTTCCGATTTACACTCCGCCTGAGGCTCAGACTATCGAGGCTACTCATAGCTCCCTCAAACACTTGTGCCCTTTTGCACCTTTACGAGCTCTGTCCGAGACATCCGTAATGCCACATCGGGTTTTGTCATTTTATGGATATTCGTTCTTCTACCTCTTTAGTTTTCCCGTCTTCTTTTATGACTCGTGTTGAAAAGGTTTTCTGGTCACCCAATCTTGATACCTGTGTTCTTATCAGCTTATGTCGCCTTGACCGGCTAGGCTACAAGGCCTCGAGCCATGGCTCCTCGACACCGAGCTACTAGCATACCTTGAAACTAAGCCGCATATGGCCCTAAGCTACATGGCTCCTCGCTACTCGCCTTCCTGCTGTCGTTCTTATGAATCGAAATGCACGACCCTTTGAACTGGAAATGTAAGGCCTCAAACCGAGCTACGAGGATCCTTGGCCTCGGGCCTTTGGCCTTCTTGAACCGAGCTACTAAATGGCCTCAGCCACATGCCTGGCTACTCGCCTCGGGCCGTCAGTTCAGAACCGGAAATAAGACGACCCAATCCGAGCCGCAGTTACTTTAAATCGATACAAGGCCTCGCTACTGCCTGGGTTGTCGCCTTAGAACCGACTAGATGACCCTTTGAATCTGAAGATGCAATCTCTTTGAAAATTGAGCTACAAGGCTCCGGGCTACTCGGGCCTTCAAACCGAGCTACTACATGGCCCTTGAAACCGAGCGCTACATGGCTCCCGAGCTACATGGCTCTGGCTACTCGCCTTCCGGGTCACGTGCTCTCGCAATCGAGTCGTAAGGCCCTTGAATCTCGAGCGCCAAGGCCTCGAGCCATGGCTCGCCGAATCGAAGCACTACATGGCTCCTGAGCTACATGGCCCCTCCGTTTTCTTCTCTTAGGGAAGGCGCGAATGATTTTAATGTAGATCTTACGGAGAATCGGAACAGACTGCGTGGCCCTCAAGGTGTCCGGGTTTCTTTATAAATTGCTGCCTTTCTTTAACGACCCGTGTCATACTCCGCCAGCGACCTTCTTCCTCTCTTCGATAGTGTTAGAGTTCGTTCGTGATGAAGCTTCGGGGTTTGGTCGTCACTGCACAGGATCTGTTTGGTGACCGCAGGCCGACGTTTGGCTTCGATGCTCTACCTTTTGTAGGAGTTGTGTTCTTCATAGCTCCCTCGTGGGAGTCAGCACCCCCTAGTCCCCGCCATTGATGGAGCCGACCGAGGAACATGGCCTGAGGGCAGCCCAGGGATATTTTTGCCGTGCTTCCTCCATTATACCTGTCCTCTTTTTTTTTTCTCTTCTACTTCCTTCCCTTTCTCCTCCTTCCTCCCTTTCTTCTCCTCCTTTCCTTTTCTATTTCTCTCCTCTCTCTTTCTTTCCCCTTCTTTCCTCTTCTCGTGTTTCGCTCAATCGGGTGTCAATGAAGGAAGAAACGACTTGCCGATCAGAGTTTCCTGAGATGTAGAGAACGACTTTGCTGATTGTAATCTTCTAAATAACTGAAATAAAAGTATAATCTTTTGGAAACGTGTGTACTTGTATGTTGTTTGTTTCTTTCCTTCTCTTTTTTATTTTTTTTTATTGATCTGCGAGAATATTAATCAGCCCGAAAATGAACAAAGGATCAAGTATTATAATAAAACTCGTGGAATCTTTATTGCAAGCTACAACTGAGGTCTATTGGTAGAAACGCTCGAGGCGCCCAACGCTCCAAGAGTGTGGCAAGGTATTTCATGCTCAAGTCTGTAGTCGCAGCTCCGACTATCTCGCGCACCACGCCCAGTCCTTCCCGCTTTTTTTTTTTTTTTTTTAGGTCCTAGCTTCCCGTGTGTAGTCTTTCCTCGATGGCGTGAGCCTTTTTGAACTAGGTCGTCTGCCTAAAACTCCTTAGCCCGACCCCTCCCGTCGCATTATTTCATTGCCTTCCCGTGATAGTCCTCTGCACTCTTGTGGCTTGCCCGCTTCTTCTCTAGATAGGTCAAGGTTCGTGCGAGAATCTCCCTGTTGTGCTCTGTATTTGTGAACTCAACTCGTGATTTTAAACAACCTCGACTCCGAGCCACTTCTTCGTGCCAAACGTTGTAAGCAAATGAGGCTCTCTTAGGTTGCTGATCTCGTTGTAGTTCGTAAGCTCCATAACACTCCTGGGAGGTATTCTACCATTTTCCTTTAAATTATCCAGTTTAGTCTTTAACTCGCTCGAGAGTCCTTAGTGACTCTCTCGCTTGTCCGCTGGACTACGATGAGCCGGGATGAGAAAATTTTTTGATTCCGAGCCTCTAGCACAGTAAATTTATGAACTCGATTGCCGAACTGCTTCCCATTATCGCATACCGTGGCTCTAGGATTCCCAAATTGCAGATATTATGGACCGCTACACAAAGTTACGCACCTTTTGCTCGCTGATCGCTGCTAATGGTTTCCTACTTCTGCTCACTGAAGTAATCCACTCCTACCACGATGAACTCGCATCGTCCTTCCCAACCCGGTGGGTCCCACAAGTCTAGCCCCCCACCGCTGAAGTGGCTAAGGACTTAGCGACTACAATACCTGGCCAGTGCAGAGGTGAGGGATATGAGCATGCTCTCGATGTGATCTCGCATTTTTTTTACCCGCCTCCGTGGCTCTTTTGAGGCAGCCAATAATAACCCCGTTTTAATGTCGCTACGCTAAGGACTGTCAAGTATATCGCTACAAATACCTTCATGTACCTCTCTCAGTACGCACCGCGCTCTTCCTTCCTACGCATTTAAGGATGGGTGCTCTAAAAGCCCGGTTTACATAGGTTCCCAATGAATGGTGAATCTAGCCGACCTCGCCCTGAGCTTAGAGGCCTCATTTGGATCGATCAAGTAAGGTTCCGCTCTACTGGCACCGTATTGCACAATCCAACCCCGCCTCACATCACCGCATCAACCCTCTCAACGCCCATGTTCACCGAGTGGCTCGGGAGGTGCTTGATTGGTATCAGTCTGTCTAGATCCTCCTGTGGTGTTGTCGCTAGCTTTGCTAAGGCATCCGCCCGCTTGTTCTCTGCCCTTGGGACATGCCTGACCTGAACCCGTGTAAACTTTTTAAGCAGCTCTCGCACCTTTCTGAGGTAAATGATCATTTTTTCTCCCTTGGCTTTGTAGGAGTCCTCTATATGTTTTACCACCAATTGGGAGTCACTGCATATCTCCGTTGATAAGCTTCCATAAAGTGGGCAAGATTAAGCTCTGACACTTAAGTGACAACTCTGCACTCGACCCTCGCTTGTCGGAGGCTCAACCAATCCGAGGCGTACTTCTCGTCAATCCCGTCCGGGAGGTCAATTAGACCAGACCGCTTGGGACCGGGCGACCCATCGACTCCGACAACCTCCGCATGGGCAGGCCTAGCGCTCAATCGAGTAGTCAAAGAGGGCCGTGCCTGGCATTCAAGGTGAATTCCATGATGAAGTCCTCCAAACCGCCTTTGACTACCGCCCCCTGGCCAGACTGGAGCATCGAACCCACTAAGCTCTATGGCCCATTTTATCGCCTCCCGAAATCTCACATCGTATTCCATCTCGCTCTTAGGATCGGGAGGAGCCTCGTGCATGCTTTAAGATTGAGAATCGCTTTTCGCACTGGGCGTCCTGCGTGAAAGCCTTCGTAACTCGGGAAGAATGGTCGGCACTTGTCGATCTTGATACAAAGCTGGCCAGAGTAGCTTATTCTCGCCAAACGTTGAGTTGAATCTCTTTGGTGTTCGCTGTGGCATGTCTAGCATGACTTTTATCTTATCCGGATTTGCCTCTTTTCCTTCCGCTGCTGACCATGAAACTTCACCCTCCTACCAGACTAAGGCAATAATTTCGTCAGATTTAACTTCATGTTATAATTCTTCAGACTGAACGACTCGCCTAGGTGGGCTATGTGGAGCCTCTACTTGAATCGATTTTACCAAAGATGTCATCTATATATACCTCCATAGATGTTCCAATCGCTTTCTAAAACATTTTTTTACTAGCCTGATACGTGGTACCTCTGCGTTTTTTCAACCTCGGCGGGCATCACCTGTACAAGAAGTACCTTTGCTTAGTTACTTAACGAGGTCTTCTCTTAGTCATTGGGGTCCATTCTGATCTAGTTGTATCCCAAGAAAGCGCCCATAAAGCTGAGAAGCCTACAAATTGATGTGGCGCCCACTATTAGTCATTCCGGGAGGTAGGGAAAGCTATCTTTCTATTGCTTTATTGATATCGGTGAAGTCAATACAGAGTTGCCATTTGCCGTTGGCCTTTTTGACGAGGACTACGTTAGCCAACTAGTCAGGGTATTCCACTTCTCAGATAGCTTTGGATTGTAGGAGTTTGTTGACTTCTTCATCGATTGCATAAAACTTGTTGACAAATCAAAGCACACACACAAAATTTACAACATCGTACCAAGGGACTATATTAATTAACTTCAAAGAATCTCATAAAACTTGTTGGAATTATAATATAAAACAAAATCTCTTAGAATGAGTCATTTTCAAAGCTCGGTTACTTGCTATTCGTTAAGTGCACAGTCAACTAGTAATAAAATGGATGAGTCCGTATATCGATCCCACAGAGATCTCAAGAATTTTAAATCAACTACCCTTACTACTCAAGCTCCATACTATTTGGACCATAAAATGATAGTGGAATCCAGCATTAAGGTGCTGGAAAATTAAATGAACATAAGGAAATAACTGGTATGAAAAATAAACTCGAATATAAAGAATAAAGAATAAGTGATAGTTGGGAAAGATCATCAATTGAATATAATCGCTTAGAGAACACATAAGATCACTGCTATTAGAAGAATCAATTCCGCTGTAAACTTGTAAATTTTTCGTGAATTTTCGCTTTTCCCGACCACCTGCATAAAGTAGTTCACCGATCTCTCCAAACTTCACCTTCATTACCTAATTTCGACCGATTCTCTCGAACACGTAATTGGGAGCAATTACTTTTAACAAGGACATCCTAACCCTGGGTATTTTTCTTTTGCAATACTTCATACCCATTTTGTGGATCAAACCTTAGCTCCCAAGTTATCTGGCCAAGGGGCGATATACAATTTCGTGTCAGTTTTCCTAAATTAGAATAGATCACCCTTTCCTTGGATTAGATCTCAAACAACACGGAATTGCATCACTATCCGGTCTGAGGTGAACTCTTTGTTTGTTTAAACTGATAACTCGCTCTAATTTCTGGGCCTCGATTTCAAGCGAGAAAGGTGTGATTTATCCAAGAAAACTCACAAAGCACAACATCAAAAAATAAAGCAGTTAATACACCTTAAAGAGATGTTCATAGCTCCCAGAATATCTTCTCTCGTGTCACTCAGGAGGACCCTGAAATCAGAACAATGAACAAATCTAGACGGGTATAAGAAACTCCGATATTCAGACGTAAACTTAAACCCAAATCGTAAATAAATTCATAAACTCGAAATTTGCGATTTGCCGGAAATAACAATAGAAAGATAGTTCTAACAATAGCATTCATATAATGGAAGCCGGTTCCTTTGATTACTGAATACACGCTGCAAGATTCTCCGATCATCGGGACATGCATTTCAACCGATAAATCAATTCCGTAAAATTTGTCTAATCTCAACTTTCAGCGCACTTTGAAAGCAAAAAATTAAATTCTCAGATTCGCCTTCTTCGCTAAACGATTACATCCAATTCCAGAAAATGAAGCAAAAATAAATGGTATGAAAACTAATCTACTCTAAAACGACGGAAACATAAAATAAAGAAAGAAAACAAAAGAAAACAAAAAATGAAGACGCGTACCATCCGCATTCCTCGTCTCGGTCGCCAAGCTACTTTAATCGAGCCTGATAGCCGTAGATGCATAGTGGTTCCCAAATCGGGCCCTAATCCCAACAATGTAGCCCGCTGTGGACCGTAGAGCATCCGTGCCCGCCACCGCTCACGCCGCGACTTCGCCCTCGTCGCGACACTCCAGAGTCGCGACTCGATCCCACGCCGCGACTTCAACAGCACACTATATAGCCTCGATGAAGTCATTCTCGATGTCACGACATCATCATCTTCACTACGAATACCCTCACGCCTTAGCAGGTTTCAATTGTTCTCTCCCGATGTCACGCACGCCGAGATTTTGCCGCACTCTCAAATTTTAAGGCCTTTGCGCTCTTCAATCGATAGTCTTCGGATGTCGCTGATTTCGATCTCATGTCGCGACATCATCTTATGGAACTCCAGAGGGCTTCAATCGTCGTTATGTCGTCGCGACATCACGTCTTGTCGACATCCCTTTATGGCTCGCATCTTTGACTGTCGCCTCGGAGCGTCGCTTAATTTGACCATGTCACGACATCAACTTATGGCTTGCGCCTTCACTTTGATGGCTTTTGGATGTCGCGGACTTCAGCCTCCAAATGCGACATCAACTTAGATCCTTTCGAGACTCCTCTCGCAGTTTTCCGTGTCGCTGACTTCAGCATCTTCGTCGCTACATTAGCTTGAATCATTTGCGCCTTTTCTAACTTGTCTTCACCGCCGCGACTTCGAGTCAGTTGCCGTGACCTCACTTTTACAGCGCTTACCTTCAATCGAAAGCAGTCCGTGTCGCGACATCAATTTAGTTCTCTGGGCTTTCTAACTGGTCAAGTTTAGCGTCGCGACATCAGATTGATGTCGCGACCTTGCTTTATGACTCGCAGCCTTTGATCTATTCGCTCCTGATGTCACGACATCACATCATGCCTTCACAAGTCTCCACCGCCTCGTTTCCTTGATGTCACGACTCGACCCCACGCCGCGACATCGTACCATTTCTTTTCGCCTTCATGTGCGCTTCATGTCGCGACTTCTATAGCTCGTTATCCCGCCGCGACCTCAATCAATGTAACTCTAAAATCGTGACACGACCAGCCATTTCTTTTCTTTTCTCGCTTCGCCAATCGGGCCGTGACCTTTATCCACTTATTTCTCGTGATTTTTCACGCTTTTTCTTCGCTCTCCCCGCTAATGACAAATTGGTGAGTTTCTTCATAATTCCGTATATTAATCATTTCATTTTAACTCAAAAATAAATAAAATTAATTAAAAAGAGATGACTTTATCATCAATTGCCTCTAACTTCTAGGGCTTAAACTTCTTTCTTTTTGTTTGATTGTGTGATGAGTGCCTAAACACTCATCTTACACTCACGGTTCGTCATCACATTTATTTATAGTTGCCTATAATTTGGTGGCTAGATCCTCGATTTTGTGTCTCGTGGTTACAGGTTCATTGGAGCGTGAGGTTGTGCAAGGAAGTGATCTGTTACCATACGCCACCACGTCGCTGAGAAAACAGCTCACGCCGCGACGTCACCACGCCGTGATCGTCACCGAAAATTCAAGACCTCATCATTTAAAGGACGTAATCGACCGTGAAATTGTGGCATTCGGGAGACGACGAAAGGCACGGAATTCCAGAGCAGATCGACAGAAACTTGGAGGAAGTACTTAGGATTTGGACCGTTTCTCATAGTTAGATATTATTCTTGGGTAATATGATGATGTTTTTACTACTCAGACGCCATCCTTCCGATGATGTCTTTAGATCTCTTTTCTAGGGCACATCAAACCCTATCACATACAATGGATTAAAGTTGATCTTTCATAAGTTATTCAAATATATTAATTTGTCACATCTACTCTTATACCTGCATTTCAATTATATGTTAATGTCTCGCCAATGTTAGCATAATCGCACCGAGATCCGGTGATTCGAGAGACAGAGAGGGTATTCAGTGATCCTGGGTAGAGTAGCCTTTAGCCGATTCGTAAATAGAGATATTCGAACCCGAAGGTGGCATTTTCGGGGTTGTAATTTAAGCATTTCTGAATACCAGTCGAGATAGAGATAGTACTCGATTCTATTCACGAGATAGGCGATATACTCGAGAGAGGATATCTCGAGGCAAGATCACTCGGCCATTGGACATATTACAAATATATTGAATAACAATATCTTAGAAAAGTAATCCATTGAACGTGATAGGAGATTTAATCTAGGGCGCAACACCATTAATTCACTAGAATCAATACCTTAGTCATAGCTTCCTTATTTAAATTTTTTACCCCTAGAATCATTTATTCAGATATCGTCTCGAAAAGCGTAACCTCTCGTAGTCAATCTACCTTTCCCCGTGGATCGACATCCGTACTTTAAGTACACACTATATTAATTAGGGCTACGCGTGCACTTCACGCACATAGCATTCATTTTACACACCGCTTTCATCCGTCAGTTTTCATGCCACGCCAGGAAAGGATTAAATTGATATAGAGAAGTGAGCACATAGATAGTATTCCTAATTTTTTTCGTTACTTTGTTATTTTTACAAGTGCCGGTAATTTGCTTGTTAGTTGCGGTGTTATTGGCAAAGATGTGTTTCGTTGAGTACATGCGACAAAGAAAAATCGAATTAATCAACACTGATCCTCGAGCCGTGAAAGACTTCGCACAGATCGCGCCGAGAACAGAACGTAATGCACTGTAATTCCAATAGTCATGGAAAACACTCAAGAACAAGATTTTGGCGTTGAACAAACTGGAACCACGTGAGTAGCTTAAATGGGAATCACTGAAGGAACTGCGCCCAGCTACGATACACCCGTATCGATCCTTACATGCTATTAGATGAGTTCGCTTTACCACCAACAAACTTGTTCGCATTAACGATCGCATCTTACCACCGATTCAAGCAAACAATTTCGAATTGAAGTCAGTCACAGTACAGATGCTTCAAAATATCTTATTCCATGGACTACCCCATGAGAATCCGAACATGCATTTGACTAACTTCCTCGTCATATACCATCAACACAACTGAGTTACCAAGAAGCTCTAAGATTACGGCGTTCCCATTTCTACCTCGTGGATAGAGCTGAAACATTGGCTAACTAATACCACCAGATTCCATTACTACATGGAACGACGGTACAAAAAGTTTCTGACCAAGTTCTTTCCACTTCGAAAATTGCACAATCCCAGTAAGAGATCAATACGTTTCGTCAACTAGAGGGGAGAACCCGCGCAGGCACGGGACAAGCCTCATGAATTATCATGAAGTGTCCTCACCACCGACTAACCGGGATGGATGCAAGTCCACTTTCTACAATGGTCTGAGAAATGCAACCCGAACAATGATAGATGCCTCCGCTGGAGGAGCACTGATGAAGAAAACCACAGACCAAGCCTATGAGATCTTGGAAGACGCTGCAACCAACACAACCGCGGCCTGTAGAGAAGGCTACACCAAGGAGCGCAGTAAGTGGCACAGATAATGAGGTCCTTAACAACCTGGTGAATCATGTAGCACAACTAACTAAGCAGTTGAATAGACAAAGAAGGAACCTAACGCCATACAAACTAATCCATGGGAATTATGTAATTTTGTGGGAGGACAAAGACAATAGCTGAATGTCAACAAGAAACCTTACAAAGAGAGCAAGCCCAAAGATGTGTCGAGGTTTAATTCAGAATCAATCACAGCAAGCAAGGACCGTGATGGGGGTAACAAATAATTAATCAGAATCAAAGACAAGGGTGGCGTGAATAATCGAACCAGAATAATCAAACAAACTAAGGGTATGGATGGCGAATCGTAACAATACGCAATCGAACCGAACTAAGGAAACACACTCGAGAAGAAGCCGATTTAGAGCAAGCTCTGTACGTATGTTAACTTCTCATTCCGCTTTAGTGAATGAGACTAAGGCAAACATGCAGCAGCAAGCAACCCAAGCAACAACTGCTAAAGACAACGAGAAGTTTAGAGGCACAACGGGCCAAATGGCAACTTCACGACGTGAAGACAACTGTGATCCTGCCGAGCAACTCGAAGTAAACCTAAGACGACGTGAAATGAACATGTCAAAGCAGTTACGCTGAGAAGCAGAAGACTTGGAGACCAAAGAGAAAACCTCAACTACGTAAGAGGTGGAGGCAGAACAACCAGATAGTCGAGTGATGATACGTGGGCCATGAACAGCCTCAGAGAAATGGGCCAATAGAGACTTATTGAAGCAAGGGCTAGCATACCAGTCCCTTATCCACAACGTCTCAAGAAACATAACTGATAAGGCTCACTAAATTCATGATGTGCTAAAAAGTCGCACATAAACATCCCATTCACGATGCCCTAGAGCAAATGCTTCAGTTATAAAATTCACAAAGACATCTTGTTCCAAGAGAAGATTAGCTGACTCGAGACAGTGAACTTAATCGAGGAATGCAAAGGCCATCCTTCTCGTGAGGAAGCTACCGCGGTGTTTAAGATCTATGGCCACCATCCCACAATTGGAAATGCTATTTTTGGAGAGAGCAGCTATGCGACTGGGTGCGCATTAACTATGCCCTTATCCATTTTTGCCGCTTAGATTAGGAGTAGCTCATTTCTAACTAGCTAGCCACTCTTCAAATTATGACGTGATCTTTGGAAATAATCCAGAGGGGATAATAGAAGATGTCCTAGTTAAGGTCACGACAAGTTTATCTTTCCAAAGAGATTTCATTGTTTTTGTACATGTGAAGATAAAGAAATACCGATAATCTGAAGACCTTTTCTAGCAACTCATGGCAATGATTGATGTACGAGTGCGAACTCGAAACCGAGTACAAGAAGAGGCAAGTTCAACGATTCGGCGCGGAGACACCCAGCCAGTAAAAGTGATACTCGCTTCATGGCCGACATGGTAAAGCTCATGTTCCAGCCAAATCGGGTCTTACCGACCGAGACCAAATTTACAGAGTAATGAATCCAGAACCCAAGGACGAAGTAAGAATATGTTAAATGGATGGACTCTTTCTGACACAATAGACTGGGAATATCAACCTCCGGGCTAAGGAGTTAAACGCCATTCCATCGACGGAGCAACCACCCAAGATGGGAACAAAACCTCTACCAGTCATTTGAAGTATGCATACTGGGGTAGAATCTACGCTTACCCGTGATTATCTGACTTTGACCGCACTAGAGGAAGAGAAGTTATTGAGAGTCCTTCGAGATCACAAACACGCACTCGGATGGTCTCTAGCTGATCTAAAAGTGGATTCGTCCTTCTATGTGCATGCATCGATTTTATTTCAGAAACGGACATAAACCTTCAATGGAAACATAGCCGGAGGTTAAACCCGACAATGAAGGAAGTAGTCCCGGAAGAGGTTTTAAATGGCGGACCGCGATTTACCCCATTTCGACAAAGCGCATGATCAGCCTACCAGGTAAAGGTCAAGAAGCGGAGGAACAACTGCCATCGTGATCGAAACAACATCTTACCGCCCAGAATCGCACGGTGGAGAATTCATGATTATCGGAAGTCGAACAAGGCCACCTGAAGATCACTTCACGTCGCTTTCTAGATCGCATGCCCGATCGATTAGCTGGGTTATGAATACTATTGCTTTCGCACGGATACTCCTAAGCAATCAGCCTGCCATAGCCTCAAGATCGTGAGAAGACAACATTCACTGCCTTATGGTACATTCATTCTGCCGGATGCCTTGGACCGCAGGCAATGCACCCTGTACCTTTCAGCTATGCATGATACGCGGCTCTCCGACATGTGAGAAGACGATTGAAACTTGCGGACGACGCATCGGAAATCATTCACAATCGTTTCAAAAATTTGAGAGTCAGGTCGGGTGTGAAGAGACCAATTTAGTACTAATCAGTGCCATTTCATGGTATTAAGAGGGTATTGTCCTGGACACGGATCTCAAGAAGGGAATAGAGGTAGATAGGGCGAAGATTGAAGTAATTGAAAAGTTACCTCCACCCTCTTCTGCAAAAAGGGATTCACGCTTTCAGCATCGGATTTTGGCAAAGTGCTCATCAAGGATTTCACGTGATTGCAAAAACCGTTATCTAACCTTTCTAGTCCAAGGAATCCCATTTGGAGTTTGATCCCCCAATGTTTGCATGCGTCTCGCGTTGAAGGACGTTGACCGCTTCCTATTGCTGGCGCCAGATTGGTCATACCCTTCAACTACGCAGACGCCGCCGGACTTTGAAGGACAATGATTAAAAAGGTAAATCCAGGAGAAAATTTTTCGCGGACTACTATGCTAGTAGAACCCCTAATGATGCTCAGCTGAATTATGCCACCATGTAGAAAGAACTATTGGCTATTGTTTTTGCCTTCTCGACAACTTAGCCATATTCGATTGGCAACAAAGTCAGGCATCGATCATTCGGCATACACATGATGACCTCGCAGATGCCAACCCTCGATTGATCGCGGTCTCACTACAAGAATTCGACGAGAAATCAAGGACAAGAAGGCACGAATCAGTAGCCACCATCTTCACACCGAAGGGGCCAGAGATGATGTTCCGTGAATGACCTAATTTCCGCACGAGAAACTTTAAGTATGGAGGACAAGAAGGCGCCCCGGTTTGCGATTATGTGAACTATTTGCGGCTGCCAGCGATCCCCTGAAGAATCATCGAAGAGGAAGCGTTTTCGCATTAATTCAAACACTTACTATTGGGAAGAGCCACCTTACGTATTAATCGGCCGACGTGATATGAGATGTGTACCCGAAGATGAAATGCACAGTGATTTCAACCATCAGCCACACTCCCACCGTGTGGTGGCCACTTTGGTGGCCGAACAAAGAGCCCAAGGTTCTATAATCGGTTTTTACTGCCTTCTATTAAAGATGCTCACCAATTCGCTTCACTTGCGACAAATGTCAACGAACGGGAACATCTCAGAAAGGACTAGCCACCCATGCATCCCATCTGGAGGTAGAGTTGTTTGATTTATGGATCCATTTCATGGGACTATTTCAGATCGTATTAAACAATCTTGTACATTTTGCTGGCAGATCATGTCTCAAAGTGGGCGAAGCACCCACATCGCACCAATGATGCCAAGGTTGTGGCTCACTCCGCACAAATAATATATTCTCACGCTTTGGAACTCGAGCTTTAATCACAGATAATGGTACCCATTTCGCACAAGGTAATTGATAAGGTGTTGCAAAGTATGGGGTACGCCATCGCACATCTCTCGTGATATCACCCACAATCAAACTAAAAGCAAGAGGTATCCAACCGCAAAATCAAGTACATTCTCGAAGACAAATGGATCGTAGCTCAAAGAAGGATTGGTCTAAAGATAGACGATGCGCCCGGGGCATACCGCATCGCACGAAAACTCCGCATACCTCCACTGCATAGGTATGGTAAAGCTTGTCATCTTCCAGCTGGAATCGAGCATCGAGCCTATCGACCACCACAACTAAACACGGACAAGACATCAATAGTGAAAACGACTACCCAACTCCGAGCTAGATGAGTTTTAAACGAAGCATATGAAAACGCCCAAGATCTATAAGGAAATGCGATCTAAAGCCAGTACCGACAAACACATCACTAGAAAGGAGTTCGACGGGTCGACAACAAGTCCTTATATTCACTCCTCGATTAAAGCTTTTCCCGGAAATCAAGTCTCATGGTCCGCCTTTCACAAGAATAAAGGTCTTTCACATGGTGGGGCGGTTTCACACATCCCGAGAAAGGCACATTCACAAGCCGCACCCAACGCTTGAAGCCGCATTATGAGGCGAAGTTTTTGCATAAGAAAATCATTCCTTTGACAAACAAGCAGACGAAGTGTAGCCATCTATCATATGAGCTCGGGTTCCCCGAATCACGCGAGACTGTGGTCGAAGCAATCTACATTAAACATAGCGCTTCGGGAGGCAAATCAAGTGTTCTTAAACTTTCCTTTGTTTGGCTCCAAGTTCTATTGTTTATTTTCCGCGATTTGTGTTTCTACTTTATTCAGGATTGTATTTAAGTTTATTGTTTACTTTCAGGATGCGCTTGATGCGGTGTCGGGAGGATTCTGCTCCAACTACGCATTACAAGCTCAGAGTCACAGTACGAGTAGAGTCTGGCGTTCGCGAAATCTTAAATATGCTCGAATTTTTCTTCATGCCACGTCGCGACGCATTTTCACGCCGCGACGCCAACTTAACACCCTCTGCCACGTCACACGGTATTACACGTCGCTGACGCCAAATTAACACTCCTTCATTACATCAAGCACGTATTTTCACGCCGCGACATCAAATTTGTAATACCTTCTCACACGTCGCGACGCGGTCTTTTCACGTCACAACACGCGGATTTGCACGCTTCTCGTCACGCCGTCACGTCGCCATCGTCATCTTCACGTCGCGACGCTTTTGCTCTAGGTGGAAGCTCTCTCACACAGCCAAGGGACGTGACCCCGCACTCAAGGACACACCCTGTTTTAAGCCTAAGAACGGTTCATTTTTGGCTTTTCACCCTCACACACCCATAAATCGAAACCCTAGTCAGTCCCGAGCACCGCCACCGCACCTGCTCCGGGAGCCTTTGTTCACACCGGCCTGAGGTCCCCGACATTGTTCCTCCGACCACCATCGTTCCTACGAGCCACCCTCTTCCCGGGTTCCGGTCACAGGCATTTCCCCCACCGTGCTTGGTTCTATTCAGGGTCGATTCTTATATACCTGTACTCCAGGTGGCTCTGTGGGCTTATAAGTGGCCCATTAGGAGCATTTTTACGCCCAGAGTAGGGTCCCGAGTCTGAAAGTTAGAATTCCAGTCTTCGAGTCTTAGTTAGTTTTTCTAGCACATTAGGTGTTCAGGCTTTTGTCCAAGTCGCAGGTGCCCACTCAGCCACTACCACGTGTTCTAGGTCAATATGTTCAGCAAGAGGCGGTTACTCGGGGCTGCTTGAAAGTTTCACTTCAAATGAGGACCCTAATTTACATTCTATGCCTCAAGGGTTTGTATTATGAAAGCGCCTTGTGCGGCTCGCACCATTTGCAAAACCATTGCTCATTAAGAGAAGTGGTTTCATCAATTCCGATAGATTTCTTCAGAAGACTATCGAGGTTAAGGGTGTGGCGTGTCACGACCTTTTATCGCCTCCGCGAGCATCCCGACACCCCGAGGTCATCCGCCGGGACGACCAGCGCCGGGTGGCGGAGGATCAACAGCTGGGCGGCCATGCGGGAACACCCCAAGGCCAAGCATTCGCCTACATTCCGCTCGCATCACTTCATCACTTCGCCTTATCCCGACGACGCACGTGTGAGGTGACAGCCTCGCTCGCTCAACTCGCCATCATCCAAAAGATATATCGATTCGATACATGTTATAGAGGATGCGATCCTCCATAACCGGACGAAATGAAACTGGGCACTTCTTTCGATCTTTGGTTTCAGGCAAATGCTTCGGTGCCTCTTGACGCACAATGAGGCCCGGCTTCATCCGACATACATATCGGCCAAGCTGACACACCGTGTCCCGCAATCCGAGGGGTCTACGCACTGGCCACGAGCCCCGTGACGAGGATCAGCTTTCCCGACATTCGCTCGCTGGGATTCCAGCACACCCAGACGACATAGGCCGCCCCCTCGTCTCACCCACCTCCACCACCATCCTCGTCTCACCCACCTCCACCACCACCCCAGCAGCCTCAGGCGGCCGTTTCTCCTCCTCCTTCACCTGATCTTGAGGACCCGGCAGCCTTTACCCATCGAAAGGCTGGACGATTCTCGACGGACCCAAGAGCACCGAGTCCTCGCGTTACTCTGTGTGATAATGGAGGCTCGCGTAGCCGACATGCGACGCCCGGCCAATCGTGCCATCATTCTACAAAGAAAGAGCGCAGCCTTATGCAGGCCCAGCCACCCAGCTCCCCGGCTCTTCCACCGGCCCCCACCACTTCCACCGTAGCGACTCGTGAGTTCCCTTCCTCTCTATCAAGCTTATATCTTACCGCGGAGGACACCGATATTTTGTTCGGGGGATGTTGATAGGGTACTATGTTTTTGGTTTTGTTTAGGTACTAAGGGTTTTTGGTTTTGTTTAGGTACTATGGGGTTTTGTTCTTGCTTATTGTTGTTTTGATTTCCAGAAGGCAAAGATTTTTAGCTTGTTCCGTATATTAGTCAGGTTTTTGTTTTTAGTATTGCATGCAAGCTATCAGGTGTTTAGTTTAGTTTTAGTTTGTTTTACATCACACTTTCATGTTAATGAGTCATGTGTTGTTGTTTTGTGTTTTAGACATTTTGCATGTAGTGATCGTGATACATGTGTGCCATTTGGATATCGAGGATCAATTTCGATCGAGTTCCACTATAAACTTACTCATTCAATGCATACATTTGCTCGATGTTTGGTAATTAGGTTGAATAGTTGGAAAGGGCTAGTGAATCCGAATCTGCAGTCAAGAAACCAGCTTCTCAAAACCCTATCACACTCACACACTAGTGACTTTCGAGCATGCATAGGTGCCGAACCAACTACTAAAGTTCGATCAACCTAGGGAGATTCGAACCATTTTAGTGATGGGACACCTAATCAAAAGAGGATTGCCATAGAGCCCCAACCAAAAAAAAAAAAAAAGAAAAAAAAAAAAGGAAAATACAAAAACAATAGAAAAAGAGAAAAAGGAAAAAGAAATATGACAAAATTAGTATATGTGACATGAATAAGCTGGATCATCCAATCGAATCCCAGTACGCCCGAGGGGCCTATCAAAAGCCTAATGCCCGAGCCAACCGGCCGAGTCATTGACTTCAACGGCCCGCCACATGGGACGTAAGATGGATCATTCACGCAACCTAGGCCTCGAGTTTGGCCGAAAGTGTTCGTGAAGCTTGAAGGGAATTGGAATGCCCGTGCCCTTAACTAACCGGTGGGAGTCACCAATGGATCCGCTACAGAACACTCGGCTAAAAACTTCTTGGCACTAGGTCTTTCCATTTTGTTTTAGGCACGAGGAAATTTCTAAGTATGAGGACATGAATAAATGGGTGCGTCTTATCCTTTCCTAGTTACTTCTTCCTAATAAAGTAGTCGAAATAAGCTCGGGGGCATCTAACCCAGGCATACTGAGGTCATTCACTATAAGCACATAGGGTTTTGGAAAGGCTATTGAACACCATGGGATTATGCACTAGTCAGTTTCACCTATCTCAATCGAATTTACCGAAAGTCAAATATCTGTATGCCTTCACTGAACATCGAGCAAAACAGTGGGTATGTGAGTCAGTCCAAATTGATCCCCTATTTTTCAGCATGTGCATCACTGTCTTAGTGTTAGTTACATTATGTTGGGTGTGTGTGTCCTGTCTAGAGTCGGTTCTTGCTTGAGGACAAGCAAGAATATAAGTTTGGGGGTGTGATGAGTGCCTAAAACACTCATCTACACTCGCTCTGCTCGCTATTTTCACATTTATTTTATAATAATTTTATAGTTTTGGTGGCTAGATCCCCGATTTTGTGTCTCGTGGTTACAGTTCATCGAGCGTGAGGAGCGTGCAAGGAAGCGACCGTCACGCCGCGACGCCACCACACGCAGTGAGGCCGACACGCCGCGACGCCACCACGCCGCGACGTCACCAAAATCCGTGACCTCATCATTTAAAGGACGAATGGCCTTAAAATTGGGGGTATCGAGACGTACGAGGAAAGGCACGGAATTCCAGAGCAAATCGACAGAGACTTGGAGGAAGTACTCGGGATTTGGACCGTTTCTCATAGTTAGATATTATTCTTGGGTAATATGATGATGTTTTTAATACTAGACAGTTTGATCCTTTCTCTGATGATGTTCTAGATCTCTTTCTAGGGTTACATCAAACCCTGTCACATACAATGGATTAAAGTTTGATCTTTCATGTTATTCAGTTGTTATTAATTTGTCACACTACTCTATTCGATTTCAATTATATGTTAATGTCTCACAATGTTGTATAATCGCACTAGAGATCCGAGATTCGAGAGATGAGGGTATTCAGGGATCTGGGTAGAGTAGCCTTTAGCCGATTCGTAAATAGATATTCCGAACCTGAAGGTGGCATTTGGGGTTAGAACATTTAAGCATTTTTAATACGGAAATGAGATAGAGATATACTCGATCTATTTACTTAGATAAAGCATATACCTCGAGAGAGGATATCTCGTAGGCAAGATCACTCGCCATTGACATATTACAACATATCAACAACAATATCTTTAGAAAAGTAATCCATTGAACGTGATAAAGGGGAGATTTAACTCAGGCGCCCAACACCATTAATTCACTAGAATCAATAGCTTAGTTGCGCTTTCCTTATTTTAAATTTACCCTAGAATCATTTGAGTTCGTATATCATTCGAAGCGTAACCTCAGAGTCAATTCACCTTCCCCGTGGATCGATATCCGTACTTTAAGTACACTATATTACTAGCTATGCGTGCAATCTGCAGCATTACAGGCATTCATTTACACACCGCGCTTTTCGCCTCGTCAACAGTTTGAAGGAGAGGCCGAGCAGCCACTGCAGATCACCGCGGATCACCCCATATGCTCCTCGCTCTGTGCGAATACTTCATGTTCTACTTCAAGAAGTGGATGAGGAGGTCCCTAACATCTTTGGCTAATTTGGATCAGATGTGCATTTGTGATGTTCTAGCTGTTCACTGTTGCACTTGGGTTTCTAGTTTCCGAGGGTGCAGCCGTGCCTATCTCATCTTCATAAATTTAGCTCAGTTCCATGTAGACGCTTACTCACCGCTTTTTATTTCATGTGATGCCAGGCACTCCCCTCGGCTATGCTAATGATATCCTCGAACCATTCCTACCCCATTAGCAGTGGGGAATTTGATAACCATATGATAGGCGGAAGAAAGGCTCTCATGGCGTTGAGGGAAGGTTTGCCCAACAATATGTTATAAGATGATGGGGCATTCACTATGAGGAATCTCACCGTCGGTTAGGACACACCGACACGGATCTCCTGGAAGAGCACTAATTGTATTGACACATCGGGCATCACTTTTCTCCGGAGAACCCCCGTAGGTGCAAGGTTGACTCCGGCCAGCCTTCTCCCTTCCGACTCCCATGTTATCGAAGGCTGAAGCGAAGATGATGTCGGCCGAACTTCCGTTGTCAACCAGGACTCTATGCACCGTTTTGTTGGCTACGACGACCTTTACTACCAGCGGATCGTCATGAGGATGCTGGCAGCCTTCCATGTTGGAGTCCGAAAAAGTTATGGTGGTGTTCCAGTCGAGGAGTTTGTTATCGGCCAGGTTTCCAAGATCTCCCCGCTTTTGATGTCGCTGCAGCATGAGCCTTGCGGGTCAAGCTGGACTCCTTTCCCCCTGTAAAACCTCTGGAGATCACATGGATTTCCCCTAGGGGTTGCTAGTGTCGAAGCTGGTGTTTCCTGATGACGAGGTGACAGGGGGTGGGTGTCGTCCCCATCTTCCGGCGCTTCACAAAGCTACAAGATGTCCACGTCGAATCAGGTATTCAATTTCCTTCCTCAACTGGATGCAATCATTTGTTCGGTGTCCATGATCCTTGTGGAATTCACAATACTTAGTTAAGTCTCTCGCTGGTCCTGGCTTACTGGTGACGCACCACCCAAAACTTTTCGTGCCGCGCTTCATAGATCCGCGACACCGGCGGTCACAAGGGGGGGTGAATTGTCGGTGGGCGGATATCGTTGTCGAAGCTCGTGCCAGGGTGGGCCCAAGAGGCCCCCGACGCGTTCTCGCCTCTCGGGAGACCGCTCTCGCTCTCTTTGCCTCTTCGTGGGGATCTATCTCTCTGCCTCCTTGTCTTCCGGGCTCCGCTCGCTTTCTCGTCTTACTTTTCCTCAGGATGAGTTTTCTTGCTTAGATAGAAGGCTTCCGCCTCGCTGATGTACTTCACTTTAGTGAGCACCCTACTATGCTTGCCCGAGGGTTCTGAGATGGAAAACATCGTGCTCCTTTCGATCGCACGTTGAGCCCTGATGAAAGCTATGATGACAAACTCGGGTCCGGATGTCTACCTTTAAAGACTCCTCATTAAACCTTTGGGCGTAGGACCTCAGGTTCTCCTGTGGGCCCTGCTTTATGGTTAACAAGTGATAGCTCGATTTCCTGTATGTCCGAGCTCCGATGAAGTTGGAGACGAACGTAATGGATAGCTCTCTGAAGGATGAGATTGACGATGGGGGGAGTCTGTTAAACCAGGCAAGCCGGCCTTAGTGATGGCGAAAAGCTTGCATTCGACAGTCCCGCAACGTGTAGCTCCATTTGACTTTATGTATCGAGGTGGTCCAATAAAAATCTTCGCCCGCTGAACGCTTCGACTGAGGCACTCAACTACCGGGAGAGGAAGTGGAGTACCTCTGGGCCGTGAACAGTGGACTCCGCTTGTCGTACTCAACGCATCCATGAGACCGGAGCCTGCTCTTCTTTCACTGCTTCCTCACGCGGCTGAGCTCTTTGTTGGATGTCCCGAACGCCGCTTCCCACGACCGTTCCCTCATTCTGATAGCGGAACCATTGCCTCGTTGTCTTATCGAATCCTCTTTATTGCAAATTTTCTCCCGGGGGCTTATATGATCGGGCCTTTGGCTCCTGGCTAGTTTCTCCTTCTCTCGCGCCGTCTCGAGGAGTGTCGTGGTGTTGTTGTTCTTCCTACTGTAGCTACATTTGGTGGGCGAGTTCCCCAAGTCTCTTAGCGTGACGCTATTACGACCAGCGCCCACCTCATCAGTATTGGCTTGTATAATTTCGAGAGCGTCTCTAGCGCATCGCCATCTAGTTACCTTGCCAGTCTTACGCCCTAAGGGGTTAGCATGACTCGCCATGTTTTCGGGTCGCTACCATCAATCACTGAGAATTCAGCTTTATTTGAAAAGGAACAGTTGTTCCCATTGCATTTCCGCGCCAAATTGATGGTGCTTTTTTACCGATATCGGGCCGAGCCTCTGAGGCTTCTGGTCGCTCCGATGGATCTGATCAATGAGCAATCTTGCAACCCGTGACAAAAGGTGATCCAACGTGGTGCGCCGCACCCCCCCAACCCCGCTCCTATGGCTAAGCCAATTCTTTCTTCTTATGAAAAAGAATTCAACTCGTGTTCTATGGGCTTAATTGTCACAGACGCTTTTGTGGTAATGACTCAAGATTTTAAGTGGGGGGAAATAACGATTACTTTCTCAATGGATGGAGATACGTATCTTTTGTCATCAGTGAGGAGCCTTTTCCTTATCATGGACCAACTCTTAAGGGATAATGGAGGAGTCGTGATCATGCCCGATCTTTCTTTCCTAATCCGTGGAATGCGGATCATGGAGATTGGGCACTTTTCATTTTACATGAGTTTTTCGGGCCGCCTATATACTCTGATTTCTGCCAGGTGATCGCAATCCTAGACCTAGCCCATGTGCTGCGGGCATGGGTAGGGTCTCATCAGGCCGAAGCTCTTTATTTGGGGGGTCCTCAACTCCTTTATAGAAGCGGCTAGTTTGGGCCGCGCCTGGTTTGCGCTCGGGGTTTATGTATATGTCGCTTCTTCGCCCCATCGATAACATCCCAAAAATGAAAGTATGGCATTGCAGGGCACCGCGCTATGAAAAATTTCAAAGGAGCCAACACACCGGTTTGGTCGTCGCTAGAAAAGGATGGAATGCAGAGTAAAATGAACTGTTCAGATGGAGTTGCGTATGAAAAGATAAGTTTAAAGTGGGTTTGGAGGGGGAGCATTGTGTCTTCGAGTTATGTGAAAATGAAAACCATGGGTAAATGTTAGAAATTTGGAAGTGGGTTTCAAGTTTTCTTCCACCGTGGTTAGACTAAGGAAAGCAAAAAAGTACCTGAGGTGCCACTCAAACAACACATTCAACCATCCTAATGTTCGGTGCATTAAATGCACCGTACCATTCTTCTTCAGCCAATTTGACACTAAGTATTGTTATAATTCAAAATAAAATGGTAAACATAGTAAACGAGAATAACAATAAACTATTAAAATAAATCTTAAGATGGAAATTAAAGATATTATATGACGAAAATGTTTACCAAATTAGAAAAGTTATCTTAAATTTCTACAAATATTTATATTTAGTATTTCCAAATTTAAAAAGTACCTATATTTTTTTGACAACTAAACACTTTCAATTACATTATAGTAAGTTGTTCCTAATGGGATTCAAACCCGAGACCCTCTCCTCTCCCTATGTCCGTGTCTATTCTAACGTCGAACACTCGACCAACTAAGTTATTATGATGACAAAATTACCATATTAAAACTATTTTATCGCATTTCAAATAAAAATTTAAAATTTTAAGCTTCTTTTATATAAATATTTAATTTTAAAGTTTAAAATATATTATGGTCTTTGTTAATATTATATGAATAATTTTATCTTTATCAAAATAATTTAAAAGTATATCTTTTGCTTAATTAAGAGGTGTTCTCTGATTTAATCCATGCATACACGAAAGACGCATTTAAGCCATACCACACCCAGACTAATCTTCATTCTCTGGTTAAGTTAGGAGAGACTTCATCCATATTATCTACATGTTTGATTGTTTTCTAAAAGTGTATCTTTGGATAAATTATATTTTTATATTTTAAAATAAAAGATTAAAAATAAATAAACTTTAAAACGTATCAAAAAAGAATTTAAATGAAATCTTTTCAAAATAGGATTATTAAAATAAAAGATGATATATTTCACATTAAATAGAACTTTATTTTACTTAAAATATTTAATAATGTAGAAAATTATAAATATAGTACATGTAATTTTTAATATTTTTATTTTTATGTTTAATTATTATATAAATGATCTAAAAGGGCATATGATTGTCATATTTTGAACAATAAATTAAATATATTTTAAATAACTAGATAGGATTTATAAATTTATTTAAATATTATTTTGATAAGTCATGATATATAGTATTCAATGTTAAACTCAGAAGCATGGATTATCACGAACCAAACCTAAAAATATAATAAAGGGAAATTATGACATGATACGGTGGAAAATATTAATATATATCTCCAAAGATCAGTATTTTATATGAGAAAATTATTGCTCAGCCCATCACAAGTGGAGTTTGGACGCTTATATTCTCTCATATTTACTTCCATATGTATGATAATCAACTTTATCATTCTACTTTATTATTTATTCTTCTTCCATTTACCTTTAACTTTTTTTACTCAGATTTTGGAATTAATATATTAGTATTCAAATTTGGAATTAAATTTTTTAAAGACAGCTTTAATTTCAAAAAAGTTTGTCCAATTTAAAAGAGTTTCTCTACCTAAAAATAGTCTCACAGATATCACAAGTGTGTGTCTATGTCTATATATATATATATATATATATATATATATATATATATATATATATATATATATATATATATATATATATATATAATACTAAGATAAAAGTTTTGAATAATATAAATTATATAGTTCCAAATCGATTTTACTTTTTTATATAAAAATATATACAGTTTTATTAACTCATTAAATAAATCATGAAGACTTTTCTAATGTAACTAATATTATAATTTATTAATATCTCTTAAACAACAATGCCATTAAATACACCAAGAAATAATAAAATCACCAATGAAAAAAATCGTCATGAAATATAAATGAAAAATTATAAATTTTAGTAAGGAAATTAATTTCGTTGGGAAACATTATTATTTATCAATGAATATTTTTATTGGCAAATGGGTTTTAGTTTTCATCACAAAAGCCAAAGCAAGCTTCCGTAATTTTCAGTGACGAAAATGTAAATTTCGTCGGCAAAAATTGTAAGTAAAATAGTGTAAATGACAAAATATAGAATTTCATCGGGAAAAGCAACTTTCGGTGATGAATTTTTAATTCGTCTTTAAATTTTCGTTGGGAAATGCATATTTTCTTGTAGTGAACCCACAATCATAAACAACCTAATAATCCAGGTAAGTTTTCGCATTCATTGTAATATTATTATTCTTTATGTTTTTTGATATAGATCTTAGGATTACTTTGTTTGGATTAGAAACCTTATGAATGTGGATGTTCATGGATAGATCCTTTGGTCTTTTTTCATCCCATTATTTTATAAATGATATCAGGTTCTATGTTGAATCATTAAAAATATATTTTTTTAAAAGTTTTTTTTCAGTTTGATTTATGTGGGCTATATTTCAAATTTGTCAAATCATTTTTCTTAAGGACACATGACCAAATTTATCTTATCTTATCTTATTTTATTATTATTATTATTTTTTAATTCTTCATGAATCACAGGCTTCTGTTGGATTTTTGCTATACAAACAAAGCCTCAAAGTTTGGTTAAACACTAAATGAGTCTACATAATGGGTTTGGGCTTATATGTGTGGAGGCCTGTCTGCTATTACATTCTAAGGTTTGTACTCTATAAATAGAGTAAAGATAATACAACCTCAGATCTAGATCTGCATCTGAATCGAATCAAGAGGAGAATAGCCAGAGAAAAAAAGCAATCATTTCTTAAGATTCAAGCGCCACACACCGCTTCCATCACCTCGAGGATAGTTTAAGATTCATGTTCTCGTGGTATTACTTCTACAAATTCACAAGGTACAATTCGATCAAGATATTAGTTTAACAATTAAATTGAATATTCTAAATCAGCATGACGATTCTCTTTCGGCCCTCACTCGATTATTCCTACAATTGGTATCAAAGCCTTTGTGTGATTAAATTTTCAATTTGATCTAAGCAATTTCATGTATTTTAGTGTTTGATTAGCAATATGGCACCTAGGTTTTCTATATTTGTTGATTCGCATGTTTGCATGTTTAATATGATTTTTTGTTTATGGATGGTTACTGAATAATTGTGGTTTGCCCTTTAATCCATAATAGAGTTTTCTGTGTATTTCATCGGTTTGTAACAAGGGGACTAATCATAAAATTAGATTTCCTTCTTAATTTATTTTCGCAATCATCTAGATTTGTTTTACACCATTTTATAAGGGTATAGGATTATTTTTTATAAAATTTTAAAGACTAATGAAGAATAGAAGCGAAGAAGAAGAAAAAGAACCCATGGAGGCTTTAATTTTACTCAGGGTTTTCATGTTGTGTTTAGGAGTTTTGGTTTAACTCAAATCTTCAATTTTGCCCCTCCTGCCCTGTGCAATTGAACGCAAATGGACGGGGCTGACCAATAAAGCCGACGAGATTAATAACAGTAGGCTCAAGTGTTATTGGGCTTGTGATTTTTTTTTTTTCTTAGGAAAACCATGGATTGGGGCTTTTATATTTATTCATATATTATTTTTTTATTCATGGATGATTAAATTATATTTGGTAATATGTTTTAGTTGTGATAACATGACATATAGACTAGGTGGGTGCCATATTGTCTGCATCAATGCTATACATGTGCATAATTAAATTTTGATTTTTTTAAAATCTAGATAAATATAATTTTGAAAATCCTTAATTTTTGTGTCCAAATAATAAAATGGTCATGTGAAGCCCCATCGATAATCATGATCGGGTTTTATTGGATTGACCCCAAATAATTTAAAATTTTAATTAGATTGACCTAGCCCCACCAACATCGGCAGCCTAGAGATTAAGAGAATTTTAAAATTAAACAAGGATTAAAAAAAAAAACCACGACAATTTTATTAATCCCCAACGAGGCTCTACAATATTATTATGGGTCATATGAACAATGATTGAAAATGAAAGTGTATTATCTAAGAAGGTTCCATCTAAGAAGACGGGATGTAGCAGTCCGATATGACCCCAAATTTTTTTTTTCGGGACCTGACTTAGTTAGATACTGGTTCATTTCATGATCAAGTTTTAGTTTGTTATAAATGTCTTGCTCCACCGCGAAAGCATTTATTATAAAACTAAATTATTGTTTATAACAACAACAAATATATTTTTGTTTCAGGTTTACTAAATATATGTTTATTGTATAATATACGAGTTAATATTAGTGTGCATGATATATATATTTTTTTTTATAGAAAATGACATCTTTCAACCCTCTAGCTATGATTTTGAATCAAAAACCATTGGATGGAAATAACTTTGAAGATTGGAAAACGAACTTATACATTGTTCTCGATTATGAGAAAATCAAGTTTGTCTTCGATACTCCCTAAGCCAAATTTATCCCTAAGCCGGTGCTAATGATATAACAAAAAAAGAATATTCGACTTGGGAGAATGCAAACACTTCACTTCGGTCTTATATTCTTGGTAGTGTTGTGGGTCATTTGAGGCAGCAAATAACACCTCTCGATAGTGGAGTAGAAATGCTCCGCACTCCTCTAAGGGATGTTTGCTAAGAGCATCGCTTCTCGAGAGACAAGCCGCTATCACTGACATTTGATTAACACACGTATGATCATAAGTGTGTGGAAGGATCATTGTTTGGCAATGATTTCACATATTAGCCGTGAAAGGCATGGGATGGGCAAAACTCAAAGGAGATGAAAAATAGATCTCATCTTGCAATCACCGCTCAAACATTTCAATCCGGCTTCAAAGTCAATTACACATGCATAAGATGGATCTCACTCAGCTCACCGATACGAGTTTGAGAGTGCCGAATGGGCCAAAGAGCCAAGTAAAGATTACTTTACGAGGGTTCTATTAAACCTAAAGGGAAACCTAAGGGTGGAAACAAGAACAAGAAAAAGAAGACAGTGATACAAGTTACCAAATCAGATGCAATGAAGAAGCCGAAAGGCAAGTGCTTCAAGTGCGGACATAAAGGACACTGGAAACAGAATTGCTCAAAGGCCACCACAAAGTTAGGTATGGGTGATTTACTTGTTGTTGAGGCTTGTTTAGTGGAGAATTTTAATGATAAATGGATCATTGATTCAGGAGCCACTAATCATAAGCTTGTTACTTTTGCAAAGGGTTCAAACATAGCACGTCTATTGAAGAAGGACAAAGATACTTGAAACTTCGGGGAACGTGGAGCTAATTCCTCTGAAGGCCATAGGACCGCTTGTTTTATTTTTTGAGAATAATAGGACTTTATGTTTAGAAGATTGTTTATTTGCTCCTTTCATTTCAAAAGGAATTTGGTTTATGCTATTGTTTAGTTGAACACGCTTGACAAGCATGTGCCATTCTCGCTCACAAGAAGTAAATCTTTCTTTATTTGTCTGTGATCTTATGAATAATCTTTATTTTTAAGTCCCTTTGTCCTATGATATAAATGCTAATCAAAATTGTTGAAAATGAACATAATCACTTTGCCAAGAAAAGGTATCAAATGAAACTTACCTTTGGCATTTGCGATTAGGTCATATTAATCCTAATATGATACATGGTTTGGTGAAAAGTGGGATTTTAATTTCCCTAGCATTTGAACCTATACCAATGTGTGAATTCTGTTTGGAAGGTAAAATGACCAAGAGGCCCTTCAAGGTCAAAAGGATATCACGCAACCAAACTGGTGGAATTGGTGCATACTGATGTATGTGGCCTAATGCGTGTTCAAGCCAAAGGTGGGTATGAGTATTTTTTCACTTTTACAGACGACAACTCAAGATATGGTTTTGTTTACCTAATGCGCTAAAAGTCTGAAACTTTTGATAAATTTCGAGAATATAAGGCTGAGGCAGAAAAGCAATTAAGTGTCCATATCAACAGCTTCGACCGACTGAGGCGGTGAATACTTATTCGAGAGTTTAAGTTTACTTAACTCAAGAGGATAGTTTCAATAACCTGTCACCCTCGGAACACTCAAAGAAAATGGAGTCAGAGAAAGGAGAAATAAACTCTCCTAGACATGCAGGAGATCGATGCTTAGTTATTCATCTCTACCCATATCATTTGGGGATATGCCTAGAGACTGCACACTTGTTGAACTTGATTCCTTCTAAGTCGGTTTCTAAGACACCCAATCGACCAGGAACGGATCGCAGTTTAGCTTCTAAACCATATTCGTATCCGGGGTGCTCCAACATGTCTTCGAGAAAGGAACCACATAAGTTGGAATCTCGTGATCGAAGTATGTTTATTGGATACCCTAAAGGAACGAGAGGTGGACTTTTTAATAGTTCCTCAGAGAAGAAAAGTTATAGTGAGCACTAATGCAAAATTCTTAGAGGAAGACTATGTAAACAATTTCAAGCCCAAGAGTAAGGTAATTCTCGAGGAGCTTGACTCACCCTCAAGAATCGCCTAAAACCACTCGAATTTGGACTTCCACAGCCAGCTGCTCTGTTGGCGCGGTTCAATGCAGGAAAAATGAAAATATACTCTGAAGGTGAATGCTACCCAGGAACCAATAGTAGAACAATATAGATATACAAGTGGGAAACTGCAACAACCAGAAAATCAAATTCAGTAAGAGGATCTTTTCAGAGAACCACAACAACCAAGGAGTCGCGTAGTGAGAGAACGACACGCAAGCCATCAAGATATCTCTTGTTGGGTGAATCGTACCAAGCTATAACCATTGATAATGAAGAGGATCCCGTAAATTACAAAGAAGCATTGGAGGATGTTGATGCATAGGAGTGGCTCAAAGCCATAGACCGTGAGATGGAGTCTATGTATTCTAATCTCGGGCCTGGCCTGGGAGGCACCCAAAGGTAAAACCTATAGGGTGGGTGATCTACAAGAGAAAAAGACGATCAGATGGGAAGGTAGAAACCTTCAAAGCTGGGATTGGTGGCAAAAGGGGTATATACCAAAAGAGGGGATAGATTACGAAGAAACCTTTTCGCAAGAGTCATGCTTAAACTATCCGATTATTTAGTTGTAATGCAAGTCCGGATTACTTAGATTTGGCGTAAGGGATGTCAAAAATAGCATTTTTAAATGGCAGTTTAGAAGAGGACATCTACATGTAGCAACTAGAAGGGTTCATAGCTAAAGGGCAAGAACACATGGCATGTAATTTTTAAAGGTCCATTTACGGACTAAAGCAAGCATCCAGAACATGGAACATTAGGTTTGATCAAGCCATAACTTTATATGGTTTTGAGAAAAGTCCTGATGAACCTTGTGTTTTCAAAAGGATCCAAGGTACAAAAGTAGTTTTCCTAGTCCTTTATGTAGATGACATTTTACTAACGAAATGACATTGTATGTTATCAAGTGTAAAAGGATGGCGCAGTGCCAATTTGATATGAAAGATTTGGGAGAAGCCAACTATATTCTTGGAATCAAACTTCTACGAGACCGAAAGAATAAGGTGTTGGCATTATCTCAAGCTTTATATATAGATAAAATTCTAGCTAGGTTCAGCATGGAAAATTCTAAGAAGGGAACTTTACCCTTCAGGCATGGAGTTCATCTTTCTAAGGAGAAATCACCAAAAACTTCGAAAGGTAAAGAACGTAGAGTAGGATATCATTTGCTTTGCAAAGAGGTAGTCTCATGTATGCCATGTTATGTACCGGCTAGATATCTCTACACTAGTTGGGAATAGTTAGTCGGTATCAATCCGACTCGGGAGAAGAACATTGGATTACTGTGAAGCATATTCTCAAATATCTAAGGAGAATAAGAGATTATATGCTAGTATATTCTAGTGGGAGTCTGGAAACTATTGGTTATACAGACTCAGATTTCCAAGGGGATATTGATTCAAAATTTAGCAGACCCATTTACAAAGACACTACCTGTTCGAGTTTTCGAGAAACATGTAGATTATATGGGTGTTAAGAGTCTACCAGACTTGTTTTAAGGCAAGTGGGAGTTTATTTGTGTTTTTTTAGAACAAGACAGATGTGTTATTATATTTTTATGAGTTTAATTTTAATACAATATGAGGTATTTGTATTATTGTGCACACCGATATTTCATGTGATATCCTGATTAATTGTAGAAAGTATATGATCATATGAATACATCTATAGAAGACATGATCATAGGTTCTCATAATTCACGAATAAGATCACTATTAAACAAAGTTGGGCGGCTTTTATTTAGACCGCAACATTTTTATGAAATAATTTGTCTTGCTATTATAAAATATTGGTGCAAATTATGCTTGTATCGATAGGATCAAAGTGAGATTTATTTAAAGTTAAATTTCGTAAAAGGAAATAAATCTCAAGCAATATTTCGTTTTTTATTCTTCTCTCAATCATGAGTTTATAGACAGTATTTAAATGATTATTGTTCTTTGAGTTGTCAATAAGGAGGTCTATTTAAACCCACCAATATCTTGATGATTTGGGAGCAAGATTATTTAATTGCCGCATTTATGAAATAAACACATGGGAATTCCAGATGAAATATCCTCTTAATACGTTTCAAGATTTGGATGTTATGAAGTCAATGCCGCTACATTTTATCCATTAGAGAAACTGATAATGAAGAGAATAAATAATTGATTGATTGATAAAATCTATCAATTAATTATTGATATTTTACAAAGGAGAAAATAATATTAATATTTAGTATTATTAATCTCGCAGTTCAATTCGGCTTAAAGTGAATAGTTAATTGTGACAGATAATTGCTTGGCAATTATGAGGAGCCTTGATTAATGATAACCGTATGATCCCCAAACTAGCTCAAGATAAATGGTGGAGCATGATATCACAGTTTACAAGAAAGAACCCGGACTTGTTTTTATAGCAAGTGGGAGATTGTTGGATTTTTGCTATACAAGCAAGTCCAAGTTGTTTAAAACACTAAATAGGTCTCACACTACGGGCTCGGGGCTCCTAAGGTGGAGGCCCGTCTGCTATTAAGTATTTCTAGGTTTGTACTCTATAACAGAGTAAGATAATACAACCCTAGATCTAGATCTAGATCTAATCTCCAATCAAGAGGAGAATAGCCAGAGAAAAAGCAATCATTTCTTAGTGATTTGGGTTTTACTACATGTCGCCTCCATCACCTCGAGGATAGTTTGAAGATCTCATGGTTCTTATGTGCATGTTTCTCGCAAATTCACATGGTACGATATGACCGGTTATATTAGTTTAGCAATTAAATTGAATATTTAAAATCACATGATGATTCTGTCACCGATTATTCCTACAAACTCAATTTAACAATCTCTACTTGCCATAAAAAACAAGTCCTAGTTCTTTCTTGTAAATCATGATATCATGCTCCACCATTTATCTGAGCTAGCTTGGGATCATACGTTATCATTAATCAAGGCTCTCATAATTGCTTAAGAATTATCACCCAAAAGTTATTCCACTAAAAGCCCGTAATTGAACTCCGAGATTAATGATATTAATATTAATATTATCATTTGTAAAATATCAATAATTAATTGATAAGATTTTCTATCAAATCAATCAATTATTTATTCTCTTGATTTATCGCCTTATTCATCGGATAAATGTAATCGCGCTGACTTCATAACATCCAAGTACTGAAACATATTAAGAGGATATTTCATACAAATTCCATATTGTTTATTTCATAAATACAGGCAATTAAATAATCTTGCTCCCAAATCATCAAGATATTGGTAGTTTAAATAGACCTAACTTATTGACAACTCAAAGAACAAAAATCATTTAAATACCTATTTATCAGGACGTCAAACCCGCACCGCCGACAACCCAATAACTCATGAATACTCGCGGAATGTCGAGTAACCCGACACCACTCACGAAAATTGGGCAGAGTCTCCTTTGTACGGGGAGCTCTACTCAAAGTACAAACCTGTCCCAACAAGTTTACAATGACCACACAGGGTCCATATGCGAGTAAAATAATGGTCACTTGGGCCCCTGCATCAATACTCACAAAATATATCCCATCAACTATCTTACATGGTTCAAGAGTAAACACATTACTCTTAATACAAACATATATTAAAAGTTTACAATTTCTAATACATGTTATACAACAATATCAAAGCCACAAGCCTGGGCTTCTAACACGCGCCGCTGAGCCGCCTTCCGATCGCTCCTCGTACCGAACCGTGATCCTCGACAGACGAGCAAAAGCCCAAGAGAGATAATTTCACATTGGTTACTTCCCACCTGGGCGCACATATAAATGAAAGACAATCACATTCAAGCAATTTCATGAACCTACTCAAATGTCTACAAGCCCAAATTCATGTCTCGAGTCCTCACCGACTCCTCACACATGCCTAAGTCAATATACGAGCAAAATATCCAGTTTTCACAACAAAGCTTTTGCTCGAAAACTTACTACCGAGTTTCTAGAAAATATTGACTGTTACCCTCCGAGGCGCGAATTGGTCGGATAATCCTCTAAACAACATGTCCTAATCCTAAGTGATCTATCGACGTCCCTCCTGCATACAATTCCTTCTGGAAAATCTTCCGTCGAAATTCCTTTCATAAACATTTCCAGTTTTTCTTTGAATTTCATGTCATGCACTCACTCCTAATATTCTAGGGTGCCCTAGTGCATATGAAATGCATGATGCCAATTCCAACACATTCATGCTAATATATTCACATGCATATATATATATATTAACATAATTAATTCACATAAATCATGTTATGCAATTTCACCATCAATTACATCAAAATTAGCTCACATGGGCTAATTAACAAACACAAACATTTCATTTTGAATCACTTAACATCATAAAAATTCACAAAAAAATATTCACATCAGCCATTCACGTGAACAAAGGAAACCTCGTGGCAATCGCTCTCACCTACCACATAAATAGGAATTCTTCTTCACTCTGCCTCAAAGCTTTGAGACCGAATTTACGCTAAAAACAAGCCTCGAACATGCCTAACCATTTACATGGCTCTAGCCAAAGAATAACACAAGAAAAGATCCCTACTCTCTTGAGTTGTCTAACTCCACTCAACTCCAAGGCCTGACGCGTAGTCCTCGCCGCGTAGAGCAACTTTGCTTCTTGCTGCGTCGAGAACCGACGGTTCGAATGGCCGAAAATCTAGAGAGAAGGAGCCTTCTCTCTCTCTAAAAATCACAAATCTCAGCCACTGCACGTTCTTGTTCCAGCTACTGCCCATTTTGTCTTCAAAAATGGAGAAGACAATACTATTCACGTTTTTGTCTTATTATCATTAAACTTTCATTTAATTCCCATCATGTCCCTTCTTCTAGATTTTTGACACTTGGTATTATCTAAGCCGTCCATTTCTATCATCTCTCTAATCTTGCAACATGTGTCATAAGAGTACATGTATAGGTGACTTTTGTCACATCACATGTCTCTCAAACCCGTTTTACGACACCCGACACTCGGTGCCTAGAAAAACATGAAATTCCGACTGTCTCGAAATTCGACGTGGTAGCTAGCTTTCGCGAGACGATTCCAACGGTGAAGTCCGTTTCGTCATTCGAGATCTAGAAAAATTTTGAATTATTACCGAAATTACTTGCTACCTCTTTTTCATAAATCGAATTTTCGGGTCTTACATTCTCCTTCCCCCTCTCTTTAAAGGAATTTCGTCTCGAAATTCTGGACAATCACAACACAAAACATGCATATGCAACGTGCACTATACCATGCATGTAAACTCGTCATTTAAGTATTAAACGACTAAACCACGTACCTTCATCCCTAAACAAGAGCGGATAGGTACTGTGATCGTGTCCTCGCGCTCCCAAGTTGACTCCTCCACTCCACTGTGCCGCCATAGCACCCTTACTAGCCTCACGGTCTTGCATCGTAAAACCTGATCCCGGCTATCCATAATGCACACTGGTCCCTTCTCGGAGGTCCCATCCGTGTTTACCTCAATCTCTCCCCAATCCACTACATGAGCTGGATCTCGAGGTACCTCCGAGCGATGAGACGTGAAACCTCGTGGACACTTGACATACCGGTCGGCACCCGCAACCGGTACGCTTACACGCCTACCCTCTCGAGTATCTCGAAGGGCCCACAAACTCCCTACGACAGCTTCCGCGCTGCCGAACTTGACCACCTCTCTTGTGCATCACCTTCAAGAAGACAATATCACCAACCTCAAACCTAAGGGTCGACGCCGCATATGCATAACTCTTCGCTCTACTTCCGAGTCGTGAGAAGACGCTCGTTGTATCAAGCCTCACCTTCCTGAGGTGTCTCTAATCGTATCGTGATCAGTGATGGAGCCTCTCCCACCTCGGTCCAACATATCGGTGATCCATGGCCTCCCACAATGCCTCATATGGTGCCATCTCGTATACTCGCTTCGATAAATGTCATAGGCGAATTCCACTCATGGGCAAGTGCTCTTCCAACCACCCTTATGATCCAGACGCATGCCTCAAAGATGTCCTCAACACCGTGATATAATCCACACAACATGTAACCCTACACAACTCCTTGCTTGTGTAGTAACCGACCTTCCCAAGGTCACAATCACTGAAATTCCAATGGACCGTCAACTTAGTCCATGTCATGAATGACATCCATATACCGAGCCCTTACCGGCTCATCGACACCCAATGCAATTTCCAAAGGGGTATCCAAATCTCGAGTCACTCCCGACTCCTATCACTCAACTCTAAGTCTACGTGATAACTTGACCGTGTGTTTTCTCCCTCGGGTAACAGAACTTTTCGACCTACTCTACGAGCCTCTTACATCCACACAGAAATTTTGAATAGCTCCACCGGGGTTCCTACACTCAATACGTGCAAATTCTCTGATAACTCCACGGGCCCTTACACTAATACGTAAATTTCGAACTTCTCCACTGCCCTACACTCCATTACGTAAATTCTGTGATCTCTTCCAGTCTCTTACACTCCAATACGTAAATTTTGATTTCTACTGCCCTTATACACCCACGTAAATTCGGATAGCGCCCCGGGGTCTCTACACCCACATAGAAATTTGGGATCTCCTGGTCTCTTGCAGTACACCCACACAAATTCCCGGATAGCTCCCCGTGTCTTTACACCCACACGTAAATCTCGTGATAGCTCCTGTGCCCTTACACCCACACAGAAATTCGGGATATCTCCTCGGGTCTCTTATATCCACACAGAAATTCGATATCTCCTGCCCTTATTATTCAATACGACTTTTCGATACTACTCAAGGGTCTCTTCACCCTAACCTGTGCTTTTTTCACCCGAGGATTAACGACCCCCTTCTTGCATTGCCCAACACACATTAATTACTTTTCATTTCCTGATTTAAACTATGAGTCTTCATTGGACATAGTCCTAAAGACAAACCTAGCCCACACTCACCAAGAGTGGTGAATGACCATACAGTGCACCTACACACGACTCGACGCGATGTTACCATGCACATGAACGCAATGATGCCATACTGTGACACCCCAATCCCGGGGGTCCACCATGAGCAGATCTCAGAGATCTCTAACTCATAATCCCGACCTATCATGTCAACATTCAATTTCACATCCTAGAGAAGAACATCCACATCTCAAGCCAGCGCCTCAACCTCTAAGCCTAAACCTATCACACAAGATACATTAATGAATGAATATGATGCATTCATCTCAAACGCCTACTCTGGGCCAACAAGCGCAAGAGTTGAGAAACGCACTAAGATATCCTACGCCTGTATGCTCATCATAGTACCTGAGACCTTTTGCCTTGTGCACAATATCGTCCATATGCCCAGCCGGGCGCAATGTAACATCGTCATCCGCCCAAATTTCGATCCGAACTCTCTCTACCAGAACCCGTGCTCGACGCCGACCTACGCCTAGCTCCCGTCTATATGACCTGGCTCATGGTACCAAAGCAAAAGTACACTCGAACCGACATCATTCCTCCGACCTATTAGGGTAGTGGAGTGAACAAACTGTGTCCTCCGTCCTATTGCCGATCGGGACCTGGGCCGCCCCAAAACTCGGGATCCCCGCTCTACGGGGCAATCCTCCTCATATGTCTCCGGCCGCCGGGCAATGGTAAGACACCATCGCTTCCATCCCACCGGCAAGTAACCCTAACTCGCCCTCACTCCATGGACTGACCAAGGTGTCCCATAACTTTGTGATCTCCCGCTCCGTGGGCAATCCCGTCTTAAAATGGAACAGTGCCGCTTCACAGAATAACACACTTCAAATTTACCCGACTAAATGTCCCATCCCGGCCTCGTCCCGATAACCTTGGCTTTGTCCCTGGATATCCTTGTGAAAACAGGTCTTCGCTTCTTTCCCGATCGGGAAGATGGATCTTTCCTCTTAGTACCAACACTCCATATCTTGGATGCCTCTGTATGTCATCTACTTCCTCCACGTCGTCGCACCAAATTGCGGCAATAGCAAAGAACCGCAATACCTATAGCCCTTTGTCAGGCCTCGCCGGTCAAAGCCGATATAAGTTCTATCAAGACCCGTGATCTAATCCCTACGTCCCTCGCTCGACTAATGTATCTACACATGTCAAATGATACAATTAATGCATCTCTGTATAAACACACTCGAGACACTATTCACATACAGAAAAATATTTCATACATAATGTCCTTGTATTTATAGGAAATGCAAGACAATAATTCCACATTAGATCATTTTTTTTAACAACAAAAATTTTATTTTAGAAATTTTCATTTTAAAAGATTTTATTTCATTTTATTTTATTTTTTTTATTTTATTTTATTTTAATGTTTTTTTTTAAAACATCGCGGAATGCTGCTCATGACCAAAGTGTTCATGAACAAAGGTCCCAAACAAAGGACTCGTAACAAAGTGCACTTAGCTAAAATCGTGGTTTGCGCACTGTGCACACCCAACTGACCCGCCTGGCGCACGGCGCGCCCAGTAGCCGAGCACCGGGCCATATCGCGGGCGCCGCAGTGGCGCAAGATCGCGGCCCAGCGACCGCCGTGTCGCGAGGCCCCCGCAGATCGCCGCTGTGCCGCTACGCGCCTCGGCCGCCGCATGTATCAGCTTCGCGCCAGATCGCAGCCTCCGCTACGCGCCGCATTGGCGACAACTTAGCAACCAATCTCGCTCCGTCACAATACAACTTATTGCATCGCCATTACGCCTCTCAGCTCAGCCGCCGCCGTCGTGTCGTGGCTCCGCCACGCGGCCTCACCCTCGCGCGCCGTTGCGCGCCTGTAGTGCTAGCCTCCCCAGTTTTGCACCACAATACAAATCATTATCGTGACCTTAGCATTATAATGCAGAGGTCTGAAGAAATTCTTCCCGCACTTTGCTTTTTTTTTTCATTATTTTTCTTCTTCATTTTGTTTCACCTACCGGAAGACCCAAAAATATATATATATTTTTCTTTTTCCGCAGAATAAATAAATTTATAAAATTTATTATTTTTTTCCGCTTACACACTCGTAAAACCTTAAAAATTTTTTTTTCTTCACATCATTTTTTTTCTGCTTAATTCGACTATTTGTCCAAACTTCAACACCTAAGGTCATATTTTCTACTCCTAGTGTTCAACATTTTTCCTATGGTTCACCCAAGCACAGCATCTCACACAGAATTCTACAACGATCACAATCAATACAAAACAAAGGATCGCATGCATGTAGTGTTCTAATTCAGTCTTACTGATTTCCTAGTAATCACATACCTAAACCCTAACATCAGCCATACTAAGTCAAGGATGTTCTTATACTCAATGACCATGGCCTGGGCCCAAGTCCCTCAAGCTCCTGTATTCATATACCTAAGTTTTACACTCTAAGACTGTGGCCTAAGCCCAAGTCCCCAAACCCCAGTACTGTGTACCTAAGCTCGATATTGCCAGGACGCCCCCAAAACCCGGGGGTCCGCTGACAACCTGGTCAACCTCGCGGTGAATACTCGTGAATGCTGGGTAACCCATTGTTCACCACTAAAATTAGCAGAGTCTCTTGTACTGTGAGCTCTACCCAAAGTACAAACCTGTCCCAACAAGTGTACAATGACCACATATATGCGAGTAAAATAATGGTCACTTGGGCCCCTGCATCAATACTCACAAAATATATCCCACCAACTATCTTACATGGTTCAAGAGTAAACACATTACTCTTAATACAAACATATTTTAAAAATTTACAATTTCTAATACATGTTATACAACAATATCAAAGCCACAAGTTAGCTTTCTTCTAACACGCTACTTCATGGAGTGCCACCTTCCCGAATCTTCCCTGTACCTAAATGGTGATCCTCGACAAGATGGGATAAGCCTTAGAGATAATTTCACAAGCACATGGCTACTCCCCCACCCAAATGTACATGCATGACAAAAAAATCACATTCGCTACCCCCATGAACCTACCGGATGCCTACATGCCCAACGTTGCCCTAGTCCACCACCCTCACACATGCCTAAGTCAATGTTATTTAGTAAAATATCCGCTTTCACAATGTAAAAGCTTTTGTTCGAAACTTACTACCGAAGCTCAGAAAATATTGACTACTCCTCTAAGGCTAATTGGCCGGATAACTCTCCAAACAATGCATGGTCCTCATTCGGCGATCCATTGACGTCCCTCCTGCAATTCTTCTAAAAAATCTTCCGTCGAAATTCCTTTCATAAACATTTCCGCTTTTCTTGAATTTGCGTCATGCACTCACCTTGACATTCTGCGCGCTTCCTACAAGATATTTAAACGATTTACGCCAATTACAACACATTCACGCTTAATATATTCACATGCATATATATATTAACATAATTAATTACATAAACTGCGCTGGCAATTTCAATGATTAATAGCATCAAAATTATCGATGAGCTAATTAACAAACACAAACAATTCATTTTGAATCACTCAACATCATAAAAATTCACACAAAAAAAAAAATATTCACATCATACTATTCATGGAATGAAACCCCAGAAAACTGCTCACTTACTACATGCGAGGGACTTTTTCCTTACCTCGGTTCAAAGCTCAGATCGACCACGCTCAAAATAAGCCCCGTAACATGCCTAATAATTTACAACAGGTTCTTAGCCAGCAGACAACACAAAGTAGAAGATTCCACTCGAGTCATTTAACTCCACCAAATCGGTGCTCACGCCAGAAACTCTCGGCCAAAGGTGAATTTTGCTTGCCGCGCCGAGAACCGACTACTCGACGGTCGAAAATCTGCAGAGAAGGAGCCTTTCCTCTTAAAATCATACAAATCTCAACCACGCACGTCTTGTTCCAATTTACTGCCCATTTTGTCTTCAAAATGAGAAGACAATACTTTGAATCATTATGTTTTTGTCTTATTATCATTAAACTTTCATTTAATTCTCCTATCATGTCCTCTTCTAGATTTTTGACACTGTACCATCTAGTCATCCGCTTCTATCTCATCCTCTTAATCTTGCAACATGTGTCATAAGAGTACATGCACAGTGACTTTTCTTATATCACATGTCTCAACTGCTTACTACATCCTAATAATTTCGTGCCTAGAACGTGAAATTCCGACCGGTTCTGATTCGATGACTAAATTTAATTAAATCTGAATAAATTCGACGTGGTAGCTACCATGAGACTCATTCCAATGGAGTCCGTTTCATCATTCGAGATAAAATTTCAATTTTTACTAAATTACCGTTTTACCATTTTTCGTAAACAAATTTTCTCGATCTTACATTATAATAAACTCAGATCGAGAGAAGAATAATAACGTAAATATTGCTTCGAGATTTATTTCCTTTAATGAAATTTAACTTAAATAAATCTCACTTTGATCCTATCAACGCAAGATAATTTGCACTAATATTTTATAATAACCACAGACATTTACAAAATATTGCGCCTCAAAAGCGCCTAACTTTGTTTAATGACTGTGATCTTATTCATTAATTATGAGAACTATAATCATGTTCCTATGAACGTATCTACAGGATCATATGGCTCTACAATTAATCCCATCTATAATGCAGAAATATCAAGCAGCCAATAACAGTAAGCCACCTCATATTGTATTAAAATTAAACTCGTAGTAAAATATAATAACACATCAATTGTTCTAAAAAACACAAATAAACCTCACTAGCCTTAAAATGTCTGGTAGACTCTAACACTCCATATAATCTACATGTTTCTAAAAACTCGAATGTAGTGTCTTAGTAAATGGGCATGCTAAATTTTCCTCTCATGTGATTTTCGAATCAATATCCCTTAGTTATGAGTTCAGATAACCAATAGTTTCAGATCTCACTAGAATATATCAGTGATATAATCTTTGCTCTCCTTAGATACTGGAGAATATGAGTCACTACAATCCAATGTTCTTCTCCGTGATCGATTGATAATGGATCAACTATTCCTACGAGTAGCGTATATCCGGCTTCGCACATAACACAAAGATACATGAGACTACCTAATGTCGGGCAATGGTATCCTACTCATACGTTCTTTCGGCCAAGAGTTTTTGGTGATTGCTCCTCAGAAAGATGAACTCCATGCCCGGCGGTAAGTTCCTCGAATCTTTCATGCCGAACCTAGCTAAATTTTATCTTATATAGTTTAGAGATAATGCCAACACCTTATTCTTCCGGTCCTGTAGAAGTTTGATTCTAAGAATATAGTCGCTTCAAAATCTTTCATATCAAATTGCTGGCAACTATCCTTTACACTTGATAATCACTCTATGTCAAGCCTCCGATTAGTAAAATGTCATCTACTAAGACCAGGGAAAAACTACTTTTGTACCTTGATCCTTTTATAAACACAAGGTTCATCAGGACTTTTCCTAAACTTATATAAAGTTATATTTCTGATCAATCCTAATGTTCCATGTTCCGGATGCTCTCATGTAGTCCATAAATGGACCTTGCAACTTACATGCCATGTGCTCCCGCTCTCTACCTATGAACCCTTTTGTCACGCACAGATGTCCTCTTCTAAACTGCCATTTAAAAATGCTGTTTTGACATCCATCTTCCAAATCTTAATCCGTGACTTATGTACTTACAACTAAAAGAATCCTGATGGATTTTGAGCATGGCTAATGGCAAAGGTTTCTTCATAATCATCCCCTCTTCGGTATAACCTTGCCACCAATCTAGCTTTGAAGGTTTCTACCTTCCCATCTGGTCTTCTTTTTTTCTCTCTTTGTATGATCCACTTACACTCCTATAAGTTTTAATTCCTTCGGGTGCCTCTACAAGAGACTAGACTGAGTTTGAATACATAGACTCCATCTCACGGTCCATGGCTTTGAGCCACTCCTGTGCATCAACATCCTCCAGTGCTTCTTTGTAATTTACGGGATCCTCTTCATTATCAATGGTTATAGCTTGGTATGATTCGCCTAACAAGAGATATCTTGATGGCTTGCTTGTCGTTCTCCCACTACGCCGAAGCTCCACTAGTTGTTGTGGTTCTACAGAAGATCCCTCTCGATCATCTTTGAATTTGATTTTCGTTGTTCCGGGTTCCACTTGTATATCCACCGCTGCTCTATCGTTCCACTCGCTTGTTCACCTTCAAGTATATTTTCATTTTCCCCTCTCATGAACACGCACCGAAACAATGGCACAATAGGTCCAAATTCAGTGTTTTAAAGCATTTTGAGCCGAAATGTTCTCACAGGCTACCTTACTGGGCTTGAAATTGTTTACACAATTTTCCTCGAAGAATTTTCAGTTGCTCACTATAACTTTCTTCTCCGAGGAACTATTAAAAGTCCACCTCTCTGCCTTTACAGTCTTACAACAAACATACTTCACATTTAGATTCCAACTTATGTGGTTCCTTTCAAGACATATTTGAGCACCCTTGCATACGAATATGGCTTAAACTAGGCCAAGGCCTGCTCCATAATTCAGTGGGTGTCTTAAAACCGACTTAAGGAATCAAGTTCAATACATGTAGCAAATTTCTAAGGCATATCCTCAAATATATAGGGTAGAGATGAATAACTAAGACGATCTCACCATGTCTGGTGGAGAGTTTTATTTCTCCTTGCAACTCTATTTTGCTGAGTTTTATTTCTAAATATCAAAAGTTTGACTTTCGCGATTTAGGTAAACAAAAGTATATCTCGACTAGTCATCCGTAAAAGTGACAACACTAAGGCCCACCTCTGGCTTGAACACGGATTTCCAGCTTCCATGAACAAGATGCACCAATTCCAAATGCTTATTGCTGCGCTGATATCCCTTCAGCCTTGAAGGGCCTGTCATTTTACTCTTCCAACATGATTCAATAGTATTGGTATAGGTTCAAAATGCTAGGGAATTTAAAAATCCCACTTTTCACCAAACCATATGTATCCTATTAGGATTAACATGACCTAATCGCAAATGCCAAAGGTAAGTTTCCATTTGATACTTTCCTTTCTCGCAAGGTGATTATGTTCATTTTCAACAATTTCAATAGCATTTATAATATGTGACAAGGACTTAAAAATAAAGATTATTCATAAGATCACCGGAACAAATAAAAGAAGATTTACTTCTTATTGAAACTGAGGAATTAAACTGTACTGTCAAACCGTGTTCAACTAAACAACCTGACTTAAACCAAATTTCTCTTGAAATCCGAGCAAATAAACAATCTTCTAAACATAAAGTCTTATTATTCTAAAAGCAAAACAACTGGGTCTCTATGGCCTTACGAGATTTCTAGCTCTCCGCTCCCAAGTTTCAAGTGATTCTTGGTCTCTCTTCACAGAGTCAAGCAGGTTTAATGCATCGCCTTTGGTAGCCTGGGCAATTCCGCTTCCAGTGTCCTTTTCACCACAGAGTCAAGATTTTCCTTACCTTTCGCTTCTTCATTGCTCAGGATGGTAAATCGGTATCACGCTTCTTTTTCTCGTTTGCTTCACCCTTAGGTTTCTTTAGGTTTAATGTAACCTCCTATAAAATTGATATCGTTTGGTTTCTTTTTGAGAGATCGTTTCAAGACTTTCAAGTCACATCAATTGAATCGAGTCGATCCATCTATGCATATTGTAATCGACGTTGAACTATTGAAATGTTTTCAGCAAAGTGGATTGGCAAGATGAGATCTATTTTCATCTCTTTAAGTTTTGCCCTCATCACTGGCTAACTGATATGTGAAATCATTGTCAAACAACAGATCCTTCACATGCCTACCGCCACATGTGGTGTTAATCAAATCGTTGATAGCAATTTTTACTTCGTAAGTAGCACTTTAGCTAAACATCCCTTTCCTGAGGGTCTCGGAGCATTTCTACTCCATCAGCCGAGAGGTGTTATTGGTCGCTCAAATAACCCACAACACTAGCAAGAATATAACACCGAAGTGAAGTGTTTACATTCTTTTTTTTTGGTTATATCCATCCAATGGTTTTTGATTCAAAATCATAGCTAGAGGGTTGAAAGATGCCATTTTATGAAAAAAATACATCAGGCATTAATTAATATTAACTCAGATATTATATTAATAAACATATATTTAGTAAACCCCAAACAAAAATATATTTGCTTTATTGTGTAAATAATTTAGTTTCCATAATAAATGCTCACGGTGGGCAAGACATTTATAACAAACTACAACTTGATCATAAAATGAATAGTATCCAACTAAGTCAGGTCCCAAAAAAAAAAAAAATTGGGGGTCACTTATCGGACTACTTACATCATAATCTTCTTAGATGGAACCTTCCTAGATAATACACTTTCATTTCAATCATTGTTCATATGGCCCATAATAATATTGTTAGAGCCTCGTTGGGAGGTTAGTAAAATTATCGTGGTTTTTATTTTTAATCCTTATTTAATTTTAAAAATCTCTTAATCTCTAAGATGAAAAATCTACCAATCTAATGGGATTTCAAATTATTTAGGTCCAATCCACAAACCCGGCTTGAGATTAATCCATAATGAAGATAATTATTTATTACTTGGACCCACAAAATTTAAGGATTATCCTCGTTAATTTAAAATTCTCTGACCTTATTTGCTGTATGGACCTAAGTGAATCCACTAAGATTTAAAATTATTTAGGTCCAACTAATAAACCCGATCATGATTATCCACAGCTTCACATGACTATTTTATTATCACCAAAAAATAAGAGGATTTTTCATAATTGAGTATTTATCTAGATTTAAAAACACTCTAATTATATGTATATACGATGCAAGATAACATGGCACCACCTAGTCTATATGCCAGTGTTATCTCTCAACTAAAGATGTTACCAAATATACTAACCATCAATGAATAAAATAATAATATATGAATAAATATAAGTCAAGCCCCAATCCATGTTTTCCTAAGAAAAGAAAAAAATTCATGTTTAATAACATTTTGATTCATCAGACATCCCGTCTGGCCTTGGTCCAAAATTTCATTCATTTGGGTTCTGAATTTAATTGGCATGGAGGGCCCAAATTGAAGAGATTTGATTTTAAAACCCAAACTAAACACACAAATATGAAAATCAAGTGAAACCCGAAAATTTAATTTTTTCAAAAGTAAATGGTAATTTCGGTCAAAATCCCGAAAATTTTCTAGATTCGAATGAGAAACTAATTTCACCGCTGAATCGACATCTCACAAATCTGGGCTATAATTATCGTCATTAATTTTGCTGAATTCGAGATACACTATTTGTTATGGCAACTGAGCGTTTAAAAGAAGTAAAACAGTTTGAGAAATCTGACGGTGCCAGTTTTCATGTGTCAAAAAATCAAGAAAAGTACATGATGGGGAAATTATTTTGAAATGTTAAATGGAAAAGATAAAAGCTGAAATAGTGTCATCTTCTCCATTTCGAAGACCAAAATCTAGTGAACTCGGAGTTGCGATTTTGCAGAGAGAAGAGCCTTCTCTCAGATTTGCTGCCGTCAGGACCGTCTGGCTCTCGACGAGCTAAACAAAGTCTATCCGCGCGAAGAGGCCGTGTGGACTTATTTGGTGGAGCCTGACAACCTGCAAGAGAGAATCTTTCCTATCATGCATCTTTCAAGCAAGAGCCGTGTAAATGGTCAGATGTTCCGAGGCTCTTTGATTAACAAGCCAGTCTCAAAAGTTTAATCTGAGTGAGAAAATCCTCTATTATCAGGCTTTGAACAATGCCAACTCGAGGGTTTCACCGTTTCCTGTGAATAGTGAAGATTTTAGTGAATTTTTACGGATGTTTGAAAGATTCAAAATGAATTGCTTTTGCTTGTTAATTAGCCTATGAGCTAATTTGCAGTACACCGAGAATCAATAATATAAATATACAGCATTGAATGGTTTGAATTGTGTGGAGAATTAATATGTTATACATGTACTAAATGTGTTAACACGACGTAATTATATAAAAATATAACACAGAGTTCACTTTGTAAATCTAATTTGTAATTAGCTCAATATGAGATAATTTCTACGTTATTAATGAATTAAATAACATGTGGTATGTGTGGTTTGAGAAAATTCACATAATGCATTTCAGGTAACGGGAACCTAGAAAATTAGTGAGGCCATGAAAGACATAAATGATATTTTACTTCGTATTCGGCTTGAAAAATATGTGAGATTTGTGAGGACTCGACATGGATATCAGTCATGAAGGTTCAAATAGGTTCATGTAATCATTGATGTGATTGTTTGCCATGTCATGCACTTATACTTTTATAACCCATTTATGAACATTCACTATCGGCTTCGGGCTTTCAATTTATTATGATCACTATTGCAATGTGTGAGCAGGATGAGGACGACACTCACTAAAGGCCGCATTTAGAAAAGCCAGATTGTGGCTTTGATATTTTCATTTTTTGTATACACGGCTAAAATTGTAACCAGACATATGCTCGAATTTATATTTACTTAATCCCTTTGAACATGTTATATAGCTGATATGTATATCAGGAGGATGAGGCATGGACCCGCTGCCCATTTTATCTGATGTGGACCCTAAGGTGGTCATTGTAAACCGTCAGACAGTAGATTTCAGAGGGTCTCCAGATGCCGAGACTCTGTCCGACATTTATGGTGCCTGCCACCCGACATCCACCTATTCCTGGCTTGATTGAATATTTAACGAGACACCTGGCTTTGGGCGCCACAAAAACCCCTCTCTACTGCTAAAGCCCGGGTTCTTCTCTTCTCTTCTTCGCTTTTGTTCTTCATTAGTCTTCAAAATTTTACAAAAATATCTCTATACCTCTTATAAAATGGTACAAGAAATCTAGATGATTGCGAAAATAATCAAGAAGGAAACTGCCGACCTATGACACCCCCTTGTTACAAACCGATGAAATACACGTAAAACTTACATCATGGATTAAATGGCAACCACAATGTCTTAAAATCCATCCATAAAAGAAACACATAAACATGCAAATATGCGAATCAAATTAAATATAGAAAACCCAGTGCCACACATTGCTAATGAACACCAAATACATGAAATTTCAGATCAATTGAAAATTTAATCACACGAAGGTTCGGGACAATTGTAATTGTAGGAATAATCAAAGAAAGCAAGAATCATGTGATTTGAGAATATTCAATTTGAATTGTTAAACCATTATAACCAATGTGATCGTACTCTTGTAGAATTTTATGTAGAAGTATGCACAATAAGAACTCGGTAGATTCCTAAAACTATCCCGTGTAGATTTTGGAGAATAGGACGCTTGAATCACTAAGAAAGGATTGTTTTTTCTCTGGCTATTCCCCTCTTGATTCAGATTTAGATATAGATCTAGTTCTAAGGTTGTATTATCTTACTCTATTTATAGAGTACAAACCCTAGAATACTTAATACGATCTGCCTCTATTATCTCAGTGGCCCAAGCCCATGATGAACTTCCATTTGAAGGTTTTGCTCAATTTGACTTTGCTTCGTATAGCAAAATCCAACAATCTCCCACTTGCTATAAAAAACAAAAGTCTGTTCTTTCTTGTAACCGTGATATCATGCTCCACCATTTATTTTGGAGCTGTTTGGGATCATACGGTTATCATTAATCAAGGCTCCTACAATTGCCAAGAAATTATCTAATCCTGCTATTCCACTAAAAGCCTTAATTCAACCCGAGATTTTCTCAATAATATTAAATATTAATATTATTTTCCCTTGTAAATATCAATGATTAATTGATAAGATTTTCTATCAATCAATCAATTATTTATTCTCTTGATTTATCACTTAATGGATAAAATGCAATCGGGTCAAGAACTTTATAACATCCAAGATCGAAACATATTAAGAGATATTTCATACAAATTCCATATTGTTTATTTACAAATACTGACAATTAAATAATCTTGCTCCCAACCATCAAGATATTGGTCGCTTAAATAGACGCCACTCTATTGACAATAATCATTTAATACCTATCTATAATAAACTCGGATCGAGAAGAATAATAATGAATATTGCTTGAGATTTATTACATTTTATAAAAATTCTAACTTCTTAAATAAATCTCACTTGATCCTATCAATGCTATTGACTTGCATCAATATTTTATAATAACCAAGACAAATTATTTCATAAAATATTGCAATCTAAATAAAGCGCCCAACTTTGTTTAATGATTGTGATCTTATTCATTAATTATGAGAACCTATGATCATGTCTTCTATGAACGTATTCATATGATCATGCATGATTAGTGGCTCCTGAATCAATGATCCATTTATCATTAAAATTCTCCACTAAAAACAAAGCTCTAACAACAACCACCCATACCGGCTTTTGTGGCTCGGGCAATTTCCATTTCCAAGAAAATTCTTTCGTCCGCACTTCAGCTAATTTCGCTTCGGCTTCTTCATTAAGTATTCGATGGTAACGGTATCACGCTTTCTTTCCTTTGCTCTTGCTTCCTAATCTTTAGGTTTCCTTAGGTTTAATAGAACCTTCAGAAATTGATATCGTCGTTTCTTTGAGACTCGTTTCAAAGACTTCTCAAGCTCATGACACCAACCGGGAGTTTGATCCATCTTATGGTATTGTAATTGACTTAAATTGATTGAAATGTTTAGGGTAGTGATTTCAAGATGAGATTCATTTTCATCTCCTTTTAAGTTTTGCTCTATCACTTCGCCGATCGATATGTGAAATCATTGCCAACAATGATCATTAATCACACACCCACCACCAATGTGTTAATAAAATCGTTGATAACAGCTTGTCTCTCGTATAAGATTTTTAGCAACATCCTTCGAGAGTCCGATATTCACTCCATCATAGAGGTGTTATTTGTCGCTCAAATGACCACACAACACTACAGTAAATAATAATAACGTAAGTGAGCGTTTTACTTCAAGTCGTGATATTCTTTTTGTTATATCATTAGCACTAGCTTCCGGATAGCTCGCTAGGGTATCCGTGACAAACTTGATTTTCTCATAACCGAATGATGTATAAATTCGTTTTCCAATCTTCAAAGTTATTTCCATCCAATGGTTCATCGGTTTAGATAGGCTGTAATTGGAATTTTTTTTATTGGATTAAGATTACATGCAGTTAATTTAAAATATTTCTCGAAATTTTTAGTTCATTTGTGAGTTTTCATATTGACGTTTTAGATAATAAAGTTTCGATTCGATTATAATCATCAGACAACATCGTCGCTAGTATGTTGTAGATCCGGAAGATGTCAATCACTTCAATATTCCTTTTGAAAAAGATTTTAATTCATTTTAAGACAGATTTATTTATATTAAGCTTATTTTTTTGAAAATATAATATTAGTTTATAGTTTCAATTTGCAATTTGCTTGATAGATATTTACATATTTTAAATAAAAATACTCACTAGTAAATATTATTATGTGCATACAATCTTACTATTATTATTTACTTTTCATTTGAAATTACAAGATCGTAGTATTTTGTTATCACATATACTCGAACTTGAGTCTTTCTTGCTCTTTGCCAACTTTTTAACCATTGAGTTAGACTATTGGTTAGCTAAAAGTTGAAATTGCGTGTTATACTTTCTACAAAGTGCTTTATTTGCGTCGTTTTATATATTCCCACGGTCCGCCGTTTTCGTATTACTCAAGAAAAGTAAGGATTTAATTAATTTCGTTTGAATTCTTGCATGCATGCAGACAGGATTAATAGACCATATGTAAACTAAATTTAATTTAAAATTGATATTATTCATTCAAATAATTAAAAATTATATTATAGTTTTATTCATCAAATTAATTCTAAAAATATGTATTTTTAATAAATTTACATTTTGTACTATTTTAAAATAAAACAGTTAAAATTAAATAAAATTAAAACAATAAATATTTTAAAAAATAAATAAATGTGAATCTATGATAATTTTTCAGAATAAGATTGAATTGATGAATGAATTGTAATATTTTTTATTTTTTATTTTTGAAGGAAAGTCCATTCTTTTATTCAACTGAACCAGTAGTTACATGTTTAGCAATAACTTCTGTTAGGAACTGGGACAACAACGCTATTACTTGAGCTTAAAGTACTGGTACTCTAGTGTCTATAATATATGTGATGTAATTCTAAATTCTTTACGAATTTATATATACATTACTAGGTGTGCTTTTTCCTTTTAAAGTTTCTACATATATTCATGTATTATTATGTTATTTTTTGAGTTTTTATAACATAGTTTTTTTTTTTACATCTATTCACTTTGCATAATAATATTGTGAATATTCTATTTTCATAACCTTAAATTAACTCATTCCTTACGCCGTCCAACCCTTAACCATTAATGTCACTGACCTTATACATTAAGTGCCTATTATTACTGTTGTCAGACAAGTGAAGGAATTTTTTAGTGGATTGAATGAAATTAACTTTGGATTTGAAAGAATAAATGAATTAAAACCCTTTTGAAGTGATTTATGGGTCAATTTGTATACCGTCAACCCTTCCATTCCTCCCTCTTTATTTAATTTTATTGACAAATAATCATTTAAAAGAGCTTGCTCCTTGAAGCAAGAAAATATCATGTGTGATTTTTTTGTGATCGCTTGAGATACAAACATAATCTGTTTCTGTCAGGATGACTGCAACAAGGCAATGAGTGTGTTGTTGTCATTCGAAAAGCATGGGAAGTAGATGTTGTGGAATAATCACACAAGACAACTTGTTTAAAAGCATTGGAGGCAAATACAAGACTTGGTCTATTTCATCTTTCTTTTTGTATGTAAAATTTTTATTTTTTCTTTCTTTTTCGTTCTCTTTGTTTTTTCTATTTATTTCCATACTAACATATTTATGTTATAAAAATAATTAAATAGATTTGATGGAGCATTTTCATTTCTATTTATATCTATGAATAACAGAGCAGCAGACTATTGTTTTTTAAGTAAATCTTTCATCGTGATCGGGAGTAAAGTATCTTGATGTTTCACTGCCAGAGTTGCAACTGTGTTTGTTGAAAGACAGTATAGGGGCTTAGGGATGGCAGAATGTTCCCAAACACGGTTAACCCGATCCGACCCGTTCTTATTGGGACATGTATGTGAATTTTAAAATCGAGTTTTATTCGGGTTTGATATTTTTAAAAAAACCTGAATCGGGTTTGGGACGGGACAGATTTGTCCCCCAATCCTGCTCCTGCCAAATATCATGATGAGTTTAACCTCCATATAAATATCTCAATATAGCTATGATGGTTCACCTTGAACTCAATGTAAATAATTATTTTTTGCTTATTCATGAGATGAGCATAAAGTTAGCGAATTGTTAGGCCATTCCCATAAAATGTATTCATATGATTATTTGATTGAACATCCAAGTCTATGTTAAAAGACAAGTTAAGAAATGAGTTAATATCTGATTTATGAATATAATGTTACAATTTTATAACTTCATTATTATGGAATTCATTTTGTTCATAATGCATATGAGTGATGAAGGATAAATGAGTAACCTATGAAATTTATGGTACACATAATGGATAGAATAAATGAAATGTATAACCTATTTGTAACTCCATTATAAGATTTATTGTATATGCATAATGCATGTTACTAATGGAGAATGAATGCATAACCTATGAAATTTAAGTGTATGCATTAAAGGTTATAACCTACCATTACAAATTATTTGCACATATTGATGATGAATAAATGTGTAACCAAAGAACTTTTCTTTTCCTTAAGTAAAAAGTCAAGTCCCAAGTCGCAATCTCAAGTTTTGCGTCATCGGAAGTATTTACTCATAACCACATCATTCACACAAGTCGACACACTACTTTTGGAGCTGTGAGTTGGAATATCTGAAGTTAGAAAGGATCTCATGCGTAATCAAATTTCACTTAAAATGTCATTTTCTCATGGATCAAGGTATGGAGATCACAATTCTTTTATCTTTTCTTAAGGATTTAAATCTAATATGTTTTTACAGATCAAAATTGGTTTTAAAAAAAAAGTTGTTAAAGATAATTTTCTACTAATTGGTATCAAAGCCAACCACTTTGGATCTTAAAACATAATTTTGAGTTTTATTAATTAGTCATTATTGGCAACTAAAATATTGAGGTGTGTATATGAATGGTTTGTTAAATTATGAGGCAAGTGGTGATCAACCCAAAGGAGGATCATCACCATGTTTGTTTGTATGATAAAAGGTTGATGAGGTTTTTTTTACCCAACTGTATTAAACTTTTTTATGGATCAACACTTTTATTTTTTATTACATACATATAATTTATGAATTATAATTCATCACAAAAGAAGAATTATAATATTTTGAATTTTGTGATTGTAGTTTGGACCAACAAAAGAACTATAACTTCATGGCTAATTAATGAAATAATTTAACTTTTGTCATAGGTGGAGATATTGTTAAGTGTGGTGTTAAATATTTCCATGACATAAAATAATTTACCTTTGCGTCACTTTTATTTTATAGCAATGAATTCTATTGCTATTACTGATTATTTATCTGGTATTGAACAATTAAGTGGGACAAACTTTAAAAAATGGAAAGAACAAATTTGAATTGTTCTTGGATGTATGAATTTAGACTATGTCTTAAGAGAGTCTGAACGCACTAAGCTTAACTCTGAAAGCACTAACGAACAAAATGTTGGAATAAATGACATTCATTGTCATTTACCCCTTGAGGAGTCCAAAGGGCAGAATTGTTGGAATAAATCTCACATTCATCAATATTTACTCCGAGGAGTCCAAAGGGCAGAGTCCAATGATATCATAAACGCGATTTCTCGAGTTTGTTACGGCCCCACCTTTACCATAAAGGTGAGACTGTCTGGTAAGAGAGGCTTTTTTCCTTTATTTTGAGTTTATCAAAGAGGTGGTAGTTTGGGTGATAAATCTGACAGTTTCATCACTGAGCAAAGGTTCAGGTGTCAGGCACGCTGTCCGCCGTTGTATCCTCGGGAAACAGACGTCAAAGCCGACTCATCGGATCGACACTGGTTAAATGCAGATCGCGAGCAGTGGGATTACAGAGAGCAAACTCGAGAGACAGAACAAAACCCTAAACCAATTAACACGGTAAACGCCGCCGCATCGTCATTCACGCCAGATCCAAACACGTCATGACTTCTCCCAGCACCGTGAGACGACGAACTGCTTTAAGGAGATCGTGTGACGCCTACTTCTAGACTCAGATTTTGCATTAACGTTTCCTGGCTTGTTTGTAATGATCTTCTCAGCCTTTACTTTCTCTCAAGAATCCTGTAAATATTATCTAACAAACTTAAAAAACAGATTGGTTCTTGAAAAAAAAAAATGCAGTTGAAGCCGGGTCGAGAATAGCTAAATACTGAAAAATTTTGAAAGAAAAAAATAAAAGAAACTTTTTCGATTTTTTTTTTTTTGGTTGGTTTACTCGGTTTTGGAAGGGGAAATACTAGTCCCTTTGGTTTTCCTTTTGGTTACACGTAGAAAAATTTAAGGGAAAAAAAAAAAAGAAAAAAACAAAAGAAAGAAACCATATTTGGCCTTGCGGGTTTTCCTTGATACAAGGAGGAGCAACTTCACTGACAAGGAAACACCAAACAAACTACTTGTTGCTGGAAAGTCCTTGTAAAATAATAAAAACAAGAAGGAGGGAATGAAACTGTAAGATATTTGTTCAAGAGTTGTCATCCATTTAAAACTACATGCTTACAGATATTTTCGCAGAATATACGATAAGGGAAAAGTCTTTAGGTTAAAACTTTAGTCTCACTTTAGAGTTTGTGCTAATTCCTTAGTTCAGAATTTGGAAACTACTAAAACAGTAGAAGTTCTCGTCTTAGGAGGCTAGTTGTTTGCCTCGCTTTACCCCACCCGCCTTCGAATACTTTGTTACGTGTTAATTCCAATTATTCGCGAATTGGAGCCTGGGGAATAAATTGATCACTTTGTTACATGTTAATTCCAATGACTTCATAACAGCTCGGGAATAGAAATCGATCAATTTTCTATACTTTGTTCTTATAAATGGACATTGGTTCATATACACCATGGTTCCCATCGCATTCAGCCAAGTGGCAACCCTTATCAGACACAAAGCACCAAAGTGATGCTTCACTTGCTTATCTCCTCGTTTCACTTGGAGAAAACCAGAGAAACAAAGGACTTAATTTCCTCAAAAGGTGGCAAAGAAAAGATGTCGTTTATTTCCACCACCTTGAATTCATGAGATTCGAATGCGGTTAGCCCGGGCTTCCAAAGAAGATGCAGCGACATATCCAAGTCATCGCCAGGATGCTTGGAAACATTTGACTTTCTGCAAGTGAATTACGCTACGAATTGCTTAATCGATTCTCTCTATATGAATGCATGAGAGAAAACAACATGAGCCATGATCCACTGAGATCAAGAGAAACTGAGATGTCGCACAAAACATATAACATTCTCATTATAAAATAGATCGTAAGATCATGTACATTAAACCCAGAACTCTATGGTCCCCATAGAACTACTTCGAGAAAATGATGTCTTCCAGAAATCCTTCTGCAGCCATTGTTGAGGTGTCCTCTCCTGTTTGAGCACTCTCAAAACCATTCAAACAATAGAAGGAGATGAATATTCGCAGACTGGTTGCCCATCATCGCAAGATAAAGATCCAATACGTCATACATAACTACGAGGCTATGTTTACCTAGGGAAGATAATATATTCTTGTTCAAAAAGCAAATACTAGCAAGAAAGTTACCTGTTTATCAGCGTGATATGTCTGGCAACGTCATCATACATCAACTCAAGGGCGGCCATATTCTTCATCGCAAGATCAGAACAACCACTGGGCCGCCGCGTTCACTGCGAGTCTCCGCGATAACTGGCATCATCCTCATCAAACGATCCTTGAGGCGAATCCAGTATCAACCGAACATGATTGACACCAGCACCCCACGTTCTATAAGACGTTTCATCTTAACCAACAGAGGATCCAGAAAGGCAACACGGCAACCACATCTACATCAAACAGCATGTCCTTGAATATTGATTCATAATATCGATCATCAATGCGCGATAAATCAACCAGCGAACTGAAAAACCCGTCATCAGAAGAGTCACGATTTGTTGAGGTTGAGTCATAAATTGTTCACCAAACAGGTGAACGCGTCGCAAGAGCATGATAAGTTTAACAACATCGCCCATTATCGCAATGAATAAAGCTAGTTTCTTCGGCGACTTCGAGTTGATTCAATCGCGGCACAGAGAATATGATATGTTATCGATATATATTATAGAATTAACTAGAATCAGTGTCAACTCAATGATATATGAATGCAGAAACTGAAAGAGTGCAAAACAACCAAACATCTTTCAAAGTATCGAAGATGTCACTCAACCTTACTGGTCCATATGTGATGATTCAAACAGTATTAAACAAAGAGGTGCACAATATTTATACTGTGATTGAAATACACTGACAATACGAAGTACATGAAAGAGAGGTACTGTCTCGAAAACTGTTGAGAATCCAACCAATATGAAAAATCAACGAGAATCATAGAGATGATCTCATCGGTTATCTCACTGAACATGACGGCGGCATGGTGTCCAGCACACCTTATTCATCCATTGAGCATTGTTTAGCATCCACTTAAAAGAACATGAATGAATGCTGATGTGTTCCAGGTCACACAAAACATGAGTCGGCCCACACAATTACTTCGCAAGGGCGGTATCAGAAGAGTTACAACCATTACGAGCAGAGTGAAACAGCGGGATCGCCAATATCGCAGGGTATGTTCGCCGCGGCGCCTCCCACTGGCGCGGCGGCGAGAATATTCAACATTGATTTACCGTCGGTTATACGACACAATGTCGATCATTTGTTGAGTTCAGATCCGAGAGTTCATCAACAACATACGAACGAGAACATCGTTCTTCGAGATGTTCTTCGCATTAATCGCGAAAGTCATCATCAAAACCACGCTGAGACTGATCGTTATTGAACGCGAGGCGATATCGCGTGAGGAACCGGCGCGAAAGCGCGCACAGAAAAATCATCGGTCCGGCACCGGCGGCGCATGCCGAAAATCCCTGGAACTGGCGAAGAGCGTTAATCCCGCCGGTGGGTCGCGGCAAAACGCTATACGATTCCGGTCGAAACGGCGATCAACAAAAGACCCACATCACTGCAACCCCTGTCCGGCGATTCAGATAGAAACGAGCACGATCACACAAATACGCGCGATCATTCAGCGCACAAAACCGGCATCCGGACGTTGATACGAGTCGTAACAGGACAACCATGCACGGCGCTCGGCACCACACAAAGATCTGAGGCGGCATCAAATATTACTGGCGATGCCTTCTTGGTCGAGGATCGAATGCGAAACCGGCGGCAACCCGGAGGCTCTTCGCCGGCGGCAAGAAGTCTGGATTCAGCGAACCACGATCGCCAGCTCACACCCAAACGCTATGGCGAGGAAGGTCGATACTGTTTGAAGGTCGCGCGACCCAGCAAATCGCGAATGCTATGGCGCGTTCGGTCGATGAACATAGTCGCGTCACAGGCGCGTCGGCACTGGCATATGCCATCACTTCGAGCGCTACGCGAGCACAGACCAGTCTGAACCAGATTTGATACAGGATCAGTTTAAGATTTGTATCAAACCATGAAACACCCATGATTCCATAGGTCAGGCCTGCACTGAGGTTGACAACACAGCCTTTCTGATAAGATAGAATTCAGCAGTCAATGTCTCAGAGCAGACCCTGGGCATTTTCCAGAACATATAGAGTGTGGCTCTGGCAACACTCAAAGGATAGTGAGTCTGAATGGCTGATTGATTTATACAAGGTCATATATAGCCCATAGTTGACAACCAGGAGGCACAACAACCCAGCTATGGTCATGTACAACAAATAGAGTGATTAGTGAGATGACACCACTCAAAGAGTCATGGCTGCAACATATATGGATAGATCCATCACAGTCTGAAGAAGAAAGATACAACATGAGCCTGACTGGCAGACTAAAACCATAGTGGTTTGGTGCCTCACCTGAGGCAAAGTGATCATGAAACTGAGTAAATGGTACGCGTATTTATCTCAGTTTGAATTGAAAGCAGAGCACGGATAAAATGGGAATACACGTCACTTCATCCCAGAGATTCAAGAAGCTGTGCCAATATCAATATACAGATTGTGATGAACAATCTACACAGGTAGAATACAAAGAAGAGGGAGGAATGAGAGTTCAGCATATCTGTCTGAGATGATACACTGGTTTAATTGAATATCCTCTTAATCATTATATCTCTATATTATGGCAATCAAGATAATATTTATCCAAATCAGAACTAAAATTATTAGAATGAGAGCCTAGGTTGAGCAACCATCTGTTGAATGATCAGCCCATGAAAAGTAACAAGTTCACAACATATTCCGAAATCTGAATAATCTGAGATCCAAGATCTGAAATCAGGTGTACAACTACACTAGCAGGATCTGATAAAACACCAAAGAGAGTTACTGTCCATTCCAAGACAATAGCTGATCATGGGAAGGTCTGCTGGTTTGATGATCTCGCTATTACAAGAATAGCTACAGCCGGCCTTAATACAGATCACCCGCATGGTAAATAATGAGCAGTCAGAATGGAATGAGGCAATAAATTTTGTTTAACTTGGTGGTGTGTCCAAAGCATGTCCACAGCCAAACACATAAAAGAGAACTGAGTCATGAGCTATAAGGATTCATGAATATATTTGCTCGTCAACATGAAGGGTTCACATAATCATGCCTCCATCCGCTGAAGGGAAAACATATTTTATGCTGGAAGGTTCAAAGGATAACACCTACCTCCATGTGCTTCTTCATGACCTACACCCATTTCCCTCTTAGGGATCTGGTCATGAATGTCATTCATGGATTAGTTTCAATAATGACATTCAATCTGTTGATTTATCTCGAGGAAACTAAAGGCGAATTGGCTGGAACAATGATATTCATCATACTTATCTGAGAGTCTGGGCAAGTAGAGTCTATAACCATTACTTGCCAAACGTTGCTCTCAGTTGATATGGTCCACTTTAGCCTATGCTGCAGACTATTCAGAAAAGAGGTTTTCTGGTCTTGAGCCACTCAAATATGGTGCCATGATAGCCTCCATTAGCTCTGGGCTTTACATACAAGAATCATGTTGAGGCAAACGCTCATCCGCCATCCCCAGAAACACTACTGATGATTCGAAGAACCATGAGATCATCAACATAATAATGAGATTCATCGCCACTGAGAGACCTTGATTTCGTATTAATCAAGCTCCGTTTTGTTCTTGTACACCTTTCATAATTTTTACTCCTTATCCTTGTAATAGACCAATGTTATTTTTATATGAAAATGGTTTTAATCAATATGAATCTACTAGGCAAACAGCAATACTATGAAAAATTGAGCTGATATGGCTCTAATCAGTTGAAATGAATACACTAATTATGAATGTTTTCTGTTCACTAATATGAATTCCTAATTTTCCACAATTCTGATCCTTTTAAATAATTATAATACTCAAATGACAAGTGGAAGAAGTTTTCATGAACTAATTTATAAAGGTAAATTTACAAATAAAGAGGTACTTGAAGAAAAGTGCCTAGTATGACCATATCCACACTTACATGACTACAAGAAACCTTTCAAGAAAAAGCAAAAGAAGAAAAGAGCTAAAGTTAATAACACTTTACATGGGAAAAAGAAGAAACATAGTGTTAATGCCATTTTGCCACAAGAAAGGCTTCACAAAAGAAAGAGATCGTTTCAGCTTTAGTCAATGGGAAAAGAAAATAAACCACTTTTCAGTGTCTATGAATTTTATTTGTTGATGTCAATGCCACTGGGGTGGATTGATAATCAGATGATAAACATTAACACTCTTGTACACCTTACAAGCAAGATCATGAAGAGTGCAATCCATCACTAGAAACAGGAACAAAGTGGAAATTAGAAGGCTATAATGCACTTAATGCTTGTTCTGACATCTGGGTTTCATTATGGATTCAGAGATATAGCCTTGTTCCTATTTTACAAGAAACCTGACTTAGTTCCAAACCTTCTGATCTTATGAGGTTAATTTCCAGTTTGGAATAATAAAAGCCTCCTCTTGTTCTGATAATTTCGCTTGGTCGGGCTCTAACCTGTAAAAACTTATAAATTTAGACTCTTCCAAATGCAAAACCAAATCACATGTGAGTACAAGTTGTAAAACATGAAATTTTTCTGAGATCAAGGATTAAGAAAAATCACAATCCCATCGATCGCCTCTAATCTAGTTAATTAGATCACCTTAATGTTTGAATCCTCAGGGTTGTCCCATTTTACCATTTTTGAGGCGACTGTTGTAGCCAGTGAACCCCAAAACGGATTTTGGCAAAATCTTAAAATTGGATGCTACAAAGTTCAGAAAACACCACCTCAGTCGAGATAAAATAAATCAAGCTTCAAGGTAAACCACCTGACAGTCTGCGACACGTGGAAGGATTTATGGAACCACCTACTCTCAAACTTGGCTGGTAGCTCAATAAAACATCCCATTTTCTTGGTTTTCTCACGGAGAGAGAGAGGAGAGAAAAAGAACGACTGCTTCCTCTCTTCATCCCCGCTTGGTCACTGAATCAATATCAAAAGAAATTCATTTACCCGACCAGCCACAACACATAATTTGTTGAATAGATACTGCACCAAGATCTAAATATGAGATTCTTGTGCAATCATGATTCTGGCTAGGGGGAGACTCACCATAATCTCACAGGTAGACTTCCCATTTAATATCTCCACCATATGCTGTTTTGGCCCCATTTCCACCCTGAGAGTTGTCACACTTTTCTTTCGCCTCCATGCTATTCGGCATGAGTTAAAACTGATTTTAATTTCTGCCTCATGTTCACAGATTAATTCTTGTGTGTTGATTTCAGATTGTAATAAAGTCCCAAATAGCGTTAGGACCTGCCTGATTTAAAAGAATTGGTCCATTGTTAATCATGTCTAAGGGCTTGTTTCAATTGAGCCTGTGAAACAACCACTTGCCGTGCCATGGCCCATTTTGTGTCATCGCTTTGTAAGATTTGTGTCAAAGTAATATGGTTCAAAAAGTGTTTAGGGAACGCTGGATTAAAAATAATATCTTGACTATTAATTATTCTGGCGGTTTGTTTGACTTGTTTTTAAACGACGGACCGCCATTTTTGCAACTATATTTGTCCGGTTTTAAAGATTTGTGGTTGTGTGTAATAGTATCCTGTAAAAGTGCTTAGGGGACTGTTTGGATTGAAAATAATAATCCGGACTGTTAAGGACTTGTTTGGTCGATTTTGTAGCCGATTTAAAGGTTTATCACGGTTTTGTGGCCTTCAAGAGCCGCTAGTCATTGCAAAGAGAAGTTTTGCTGCATCATACATGCCACACCATTTAGGAGAAGGTACATACTTTGATTTGGGGGCCAACATGTTTGATAATTGTTATATTATTAAAATGTTGATATATATATATAGTGACATTGAAACACTTGCTGTTTAAAATGAGGGTACAACATAATCATCTACATTATATGGTTTAAATGTATGAGATAAATGGTCTATATGATCTGATTACGATAGGGAAATGGGACATTAGATATGTTGCAGCACGGATTGTATATGCACGAAACACTATTTCATGTGATATATAGATCACCTCACACGGCATTGATATGATGCTCACATTTGTTGATGACTTGAACCAATGTATCAACCCATTTAGAACTGAATGGTAAACTCTGTGTTTCCAGTAAGAGCAGGTGGGCTGGCCAGATACTTCCTCGCATCTGATCAGTTTTAATAACTGAACAGAGTTCAAAAAGTTGGAAGGCATGGAAGCCTTCGCTGATAACTGTAATTCTGCTCCATAAAAGATATATGGTTTGCAAATGAAATTGCATCATCTGAGGTCAGAATTGATCCCAAAGCTGTTTGTAAAACGAAATGATTTGGTTTAAAACAGATCACTGATGAACTATCACGATAGTCATCACAAATATGACTGATAGTGTAGGAGTCGGTAAAGACTCAGCATGGTGGTAATGAGTATCCTTCATCTCATTCTTTTATGCACATATGAAATCAGAACACAGATTTCACATCTGTTGAACTGATGATATGACTGTGAAGGTGAATATTGAATGCACTAGTGGGGAGAGCTTCAAGAAATACTTCAAAATATCATGGCTCATCCTTCAATAAAATATCTCAGTAAGACTTATGTTTGATGATCTGCTCTTCATCCCGGTCATGTGAAGAAAGCCCATGGTTTTTACATTTTTGTAAAATACTGAAACAAATTATTTGGTAGAAAATATGTGTGTGAGCTGTAATTGAACCCCAGTTATGGATCTTACATAGTTCACACGTTTATATAATGTGATAAATGGGTCCAATGGTCATTTTTACCCAACGATCAAAAGTAGTCATTGTGTTATATTACCTTTGATGAGTCATGTGGATTATATTTGTTATATATGTAGATTTTGATGAGCTCTTGACAGCAGACTCACAGGTCCTATTTAAAGCAACAGGATCCCAATAAATGGGAGGACAACGGTGTGGGTATCGAGTTCCACGATATCCATAGGCTGGCAAGATGTAAGTGACTAATGGACCTTGGATTTTGGGGCGTCACACTAATACTTTACATGGCACTTTGTCTTGAATTTAGATTAAAATACTCTAACTTTTTATCCCACTGCATGTGAACTTTCAGAAAATGAACTGAGAATGTACCATCCATGTACTATGTGGGCATAATAGATTAGGCCCACAGCCTCTAAGACAAAAACGAGTCTTGCCACGCAAGTACGCTACGAGTTTACGTGAATATAACTATTAGTCATGTTTCGTTCCCATTTAATAGAAGTGTGTTGAATACCGGAATCGGCTCTAGAGTATTATTTGGACTCAAACCAAAGTGTGAATTCACAAATTTGGTTATAACTGACACTGATCGTGTTTGAGTTTTATTTCAACTAATCAAGATTCGTGGTTTTTCCTTTCTGCTGTTGAAACAGACTATCATATGTGTAAAATCAAGTATTCAGTATGTTAACGGATATACACCTGAAGTTATTGATCGTGTCTATGAGATGTTCTCTCTTTATGTATATTCGCTTATTACATCTGCAGAGGTTTGATTCACATCTTCATTTCAACTCCTACTCCGAGACGCTTTAAATGGTTAAAACTTAACGCTTGACATTCAAAACCTGAGATCTCTACTTCCTCCGATTGGACCGCGTGTCAGCTCACATGATTCTCAGTACCTTATTCTCAATTTCTTGATTCTCAAAAAGTAAGAAAAGCGCCAAACACCACTTATGTAGGTCATTAATGTGAAATGAGTCAATCGATATCAAATCTATATATATATATCGACTAAAAATGAATTAAAAACTAACTATACAGAATATAATAAAAGAATACAATGAAAACCCTAAAATAAAGTTAGGTTATCATTTTATGTCTATTACAATCAATTGAGAGATTTTAATAAATTTGAGTTTGAGAAAGAAAATACAAGTAAGGATTGAATAATCTCTCTTTCGAATCTTCCTCTCGCTGCCTCTCCGTTCCTATCCCTTTTTTTTTTTTTTTTTCTGCTCTTATTTTTTATATTTAAAATTTCGCTGGAGAGTTCCTGTGGACGCCGCTGACATTAGCTGGATGTAGGCTGCATGATCGTTATGACGTTGAGAACGCTAGACTGCCGAGCCTCTCCAATCTCCTCTTCAAATCTCCACACAGCCTCTAAATGCCACATTTTTCACCTGAAATGTACAAAAAGCCTAGTATCAGATATTCGATGATAACCGCACTTATTATTAGATGAAATGAACTGAAAACGTGTTTCACACATCTGGGTAGTATATGATGAGTGCTTAGCACTCATCACACTCCCCAATCTTAGCTCTTGCTTGTCCCCAAGCAAGAAACAAATTACAATATCATATTAGTGCATGAAAATTGACACACCAAACTGTTTCTCCGACATGAGTGTCACACGACGCCAACAACACGTAGAGCCAAATGAACTTCAAATCTCGCAATCCCAGCCTTTATCGTCAGAAATCTCGTGATCCTGAGTTGTGCAACTTTCTAAGAATCATAGCTATAAGGCTTCTATGCCAACAAGCAACTCAACCCCCCATGTTCTCAATGACCTTTCCTTAAATCTATGTAATTGTTTCATGATCTCTGGACATATACCTCGGTTCCGCATTCCCAAACTTGAAGTCCACTCACCTATTTGAAAGACTCTGCAACTACATAAGGATAAGAATGTATTCCCTTTAGTTTACATACTATATGAAAGAACCCAAGGCTCTCATAAGTTCTTTAGCCAGTGTCCCTATACAAGATTCATCAAGACTCCTACCAATTGCTATACACCGGACATTTAGTTCCCCTCGAACTTCACACCGAACATTCAACCAAACCTAAAGGCCCTAGAATGTGGGAATGGTCCATCCTCTATCCCATGTAGCGAGCAATGAAGTCATTGGCTCCCGGCTAGTTGGCTCAGGGCATTAGGCTTTGAAAGACCTCTTGGACTGTGCCCGGGATTCCGATTAGACAATCCCACTTATTCTATTCACACATGTCTTTTTTTTTTGATTTGAGGCTCGATGGCAATCCTTTTTTCAAAGGTGCCCCATTACTTAGGCGTTTAGAAACCCTCCAAGGCTGGGTAAGATTCTTGTGAGCAAAGGTCTCAGGGCCTTGGTATCTCCCCAGAGATCACATGTGTGTGTGTCACCGAAAAACTAGCAGGAAATGGCTTCTTGAGCCCACAGGGGTGACTAAGCTAAAGTCACTGACCTTTCTAGCACGCTATTCCAGATTATGTAACAACCTAAGGGTCCCTTTTCATTCTCTACTCAATCTTTTTAAAAAAAATTGACTCAAATTAACCTCCCATTCGTGAGTGTGACATCCACTCACACATAATATCTAAAACACGCCTAAAACATGAAAATGCTGCGAAAACAACCTAAAACACGTGAACAAGTAAAACGCCGAATATAAGAACAGAAATACTTGCACCTTGAACACCTAATACCTCAAACAGCCTAAACACTAAGACAAACTAAAACAGAAAACCAAAAATAAACAGGAAACACATAAATAAACACAAAAAAACCCGATCCTGCTTTAAACAGAGTGGACAGTGTCCTCAATGTCAATAGAATAGAAAGAGAGGGTGGAGTGAACTCCCTTGGTGATCGCTCGAACTGTGGTGGTAGTGGAGATGGCATCTGGAAGGCGAGGGGCTGGGCAAGCTACTCTTAGATGGACTACTAGTTACTGAGGATGGTCGCCTGGTTGTGCATGACTGTGCGCATGTTGGCCTTGAGTGCATCCATGTCCTGGCTTATGGTGACCTGGTGCTCCTGGGTCTCATCCCAATACACATCAAATTGGGTGGTGAGGTCCTGTACCTGGTCCTCTAGTGTAGTGGAAGGACTGACTAGGTCCTCCTCTTGAGATGGCTGTGGTGGTGGGGGTTGGGTGGATGGCCCCGCCCTACCTCTCACTGAGCCCCTGGAATCTGAGCTTAGGCCAGGTATGCTCAGGTCATCCTCATCAGAAGGCTCATTGTCATCGTACACCTCCTGCAGCCCCTTGGTACACCGATTTATCTTTCTTAACCATAATTGCCTTGATAGGGTGTATCGAGCCTCCATTATCCTCTAAAGGCACCAGGCTTGCTTGCAGGCCGTGAATGAAGGGTGCCCGAGATTCATCTTCACATCTTTGTTATAGAGGATTGCATCCTCTATAACCTACCCGACATCAAATGGAAAGTCCTTAATGATGGCATAGTTATGCAGTGCCCTCTTGGCTGTCACTTCACACACATTAGTCGTCGGGATGAGACGCAATGTGATGAAGTGATGCCATACCTTAGGAATTTATGCCAAGTGTTTGGCCTTGAAGTGCACGGCGTGCCCTTCAGCACATTAAGTTTCCGCTCCACCACAGTTGGTCAACATCTTAAGGACTTCGGGATAGTTGGGTTACTCATGGAGCCTATCATAGGCCTCAGGTTTAACCAGTTCTAGGTTATAGTATCAATTGATAAACTTCGCACTGAAGTCTACCAACACTCCACGCACCCGGACCCTTTTAGTATGTGGGATGCGAGATTGGTGTAAAACTCTTGTACCACACTTGTGGCAGCTGGTCTCAGAGGTTGGCAAAGTGCCCTCCATCCCTTGTTCACAATGGTTTTGCGAAAGAGATCATCGGGGTGGTGAAACCCCTTCTCCTTGATGAAGGACCTATTCTTCGAGATGAGGACGAATTTCTCGACCGCGCTCCCATTGACAAATTTCTCATGATTGTAATCATGAGTTGGCTCTTCACTTACCCGGTTTCTTTTCAAGATCAGTTTTTGCTTTTTGCTTGACATCGGGCACTTGATAGGGATAGGGGTTGGATGATTGTCTAGGCTTGAATCACTCTTTAGTTGGCTTCCTAACACCTATTGTGATGCCACTCTATCGATTTACCCAATAGAGTCACCAAGAACTCACTTAGGCAAAAGGACAAACACTTAGTGTGAGCTAAGGGAGATGGCGTTTGTGGCTCTATCCTATGGCTTCTATGATCACCAACCACTCCTAAGGTCCCTTCTCTAGCACAAGCAACCCTAAAATTAGCAATACAAATTGAATCTAGACCTAACTCACTCGACAACTAGATCGTGTGGAGTGTATCCAAATGACAGTGGGTCTTAGGGTTTTCAGACTTGGGAACATTTTAGGGCTTTGGAGAGTGCTAAGGTTAGTTGGGACAAGGATGGGTGGAGGTTGGCTGGGGCACCTGCGAAAATCAGAGAGCACAATTAGGGTTGTTCAGGTTTTCGGATATGAGAATATGAACGTTCCTATTCATAAAAACAAGGCAACGTCACGACATTCGAGCCAAGATTGTGACTTTCTCGAGAGTTAAAATTTCCAACGTCGTAATGTTCCAGAATGTCAGGCCTCCAATGTCGTGATGTTGAGATCCAACGTCACAACATTCCAGAGGCTGCAATTTTCAACGTTGCGACGTTGGGATCCAACTTCGTGACGTTCCCGAGAGTAACTCAAATATGAGTTACCAACTTCGCGACGTTACAGAGAGTTAAGATTTCAGTTTTCCACAATGTCGCGGCGTTAAGGAAGAATCTCACTTTTGATAAACAGTTTAAGTTTGAAACACTCCATTTTTAGGTTCGTCGTTATCTGACCATGGTTTCGGTTGAAATTTTGCCTCTCTGATTCTTAAAACTGATCTCGGAGCCCGAATAGAACAACACACATAAGTTATGATCTCCGAGAAAATTTTCATCGCTAAAATAAACAAACATATGGAAAGCTACACTAATGAAGGAAAAACTTGAAAATGCTTGGGTTGCCTCCCAAGGAGCGCTTTGTTTAATGTCATTAGCTCGACTTCCATGAATCTCAATGTTCTTAAGACTACGGGACTACATGAACTCCCTACGACACTATTTTCGGAGTGCTCAGATTTATGGCCTGCTTGCTTGCATTAAACTCGCCACCAAAGTACGCCTTCAATCGTTGTGCGTTAACTTTAAAGCTCCCTTTCTCTAGGTTCATAATTTATGCTCCTCCATATGGAAAAACCTGAGTCACAGGAAATGGTCCCAACCACCCGGACTTTAATTTCCTTGGGAAGAGCTTGAGTCGGGAGTTAAATAGGAGGACCCGTTGACCCGGCTCAAACTCTTTCCTTATAATATGCTTATCGTGCCAGGCTTTCGTCTTTTCTTTGTATATCTTTGTGTTCTCGTATGCCTCATTGTGGAACTCTTCTAATTCACTGAGCTGCAGTATGCGTTTCTCGCCTGCCATCTTACTATCCATATTCAACTACCTAGTTTCCCAGTATGCTCTATGTTCCAATTCCACATGCAAGTGGCATGCTTTCCTAAACACTAGCCTGAATGGCAATAGTCCCAATGGTGTCTTGAACGTTGTTTTATATGCCCAGAGCGCATCATCTATCTTTTTCACCCAATATTTCTTCGAGCTATTGATCGTTTTCTCTAAGATAGATTTGATTTCTCTGTTTGACACTTCTGCTTAGCCATTAGTCTCTGGGTGATATGCAAGTGCGGTCTGATGTAGGACACCAAATTTTCTCAACACATTGTCAATAAGTTTGTTACATAAATGTGTTCCGAACCAGATGAATATATGATCGCAGAGAAAGCTTGCTACCACTTTGGCGTCATTAGTTCAAGTAGGTATGGCCTCCAACCATTTAGAAACGTAATCTATGGCCAAGAGAATGTATAGGTTGCTGAAAGATGAAGGAAAGAGATCCATAAAATCCATCCCCAATATATCAACCAACTCTACCTCTAAAATGGGTTGCAAAGGCGGCTCATCTCGTTTTGATATGCTCCCCATTCTTTGTCATTTGTCACAGGTGGATACAAACTGGTGTGCATCTTTGAATAAGGTGGGCCAATAGAATCTCGATTGAAGTACCTTTGTGGCTGTTCTATTTCCCCCAAAGTGCCCCCTACATGCTAGAGTGTGGTAATGACTTAGGATACTTTCCATTTCCTCCTCTAGGACACATCTTCTTATGCTGATGCGACACAAGTAGCATATAGGATGGGCTCTCCCCCGGTGTGGTCTTATTTGTGCGGAAAATCTCTTCTTCTTCTGATAACTAAACTCTAGTGGGAGTAGTCTTGCCACCAATTAGTTCACAAAATCCGTAAACCAAGTTACTGGCTTTTTGTCTTCAATCGGCAAGAGCTATTCATTAGAGAAATCATCATTGATATGAATTTCTTTACTCAACCCTTCCAATCGTGAAGATGGTGGTTGTGGATTTCAGTCCTGCTTATCTTTAATTTCTAGGTCAAACTCCTGTAGCAGTAACACCCACCTTATCAGTCTCGGTTTCGCGTCCTTCTTAGTCATCAGGTACTTTATGGTTGAATGGTCGGTGTGCACTATTACACTGTTACCAATCAAGTATGACTAGAGCAATGAGAAGCCTTGAGCCTGATAGCGGATTCTTTTTCGGTTGTTGCATGGATTTAGTTGCATCATTCAATGTTTGGATCGCGCAATAGATAACTTACGAAATGTTCTTTCCCTTTTTGCCTAATCTTTGCCATATTGTGTAGTCGCTCGCATCACACATTAGTTCAAAGGAGATTTGATCCGATGCTACTACAATGAGTGCCGATACGATTTCTCTTTGAAACAAGAGCGACTTTCAGGACAACGATCATCAAACTCAAAGGGCTCTCCTTGAACAAGTAGGTCGACAGAGCTTAGCTATTTGGAGAAATCCTTTATGAATCTCCCTATAGAATCGTGACCTAAGCTCCTTATTCCTTTATTTGAAGATGGGGCGGTGGAACTATACATTGTTTCAATCTTGGCTTTTTCTACCTCGATTCCTCTTTCTGAGATCCTGTGCCCTAGTACAATGCCTTCTTTCTGAGATCCTCACATCTTATCAGTGCATGTCTAAGGTTCTCCAGAAAATTATCAAAGGATTTCCTTGGCACAGAGAAATCATCCATGAATACTTCAATTGTTCTCTCGACCATGTCTGAGAATATGGCCATTATGCAACGCTAAAACATGCCCGATGCGTTACGCAACCCCGAGGGCGTCGCTGAAACAAGCGTGCCATACGGACACGTAATGTTGTTTTCTCTTGGTCCGCTAGTGATATAGTGATCTGGTGCCAACCCCCGAATGCTTGTCAATGATGAATTCTCATTCCTACTAGTGGTCTAGCATATGATACCAGGAGCATTAAGTGGGAAATGATATTTTTAAGTTTGCTTATTTAACTTCGATAGTCTATACCAAATTCTCCACCACATGCTTTGACCGAGAAGGTAGCATTGTTGTTAAGAGTAGATTGTATATATATATATATATATATATACACACACAAATTAATAACACTATTATCAAAGGACTATTAGCTAATCCCCAGCAACGACGCCAAAAACTTGTTAGCTAGATGCTTGTGTAGATGAAAAGATTGATTTGCTCTTTTTGTAAAATGTATTCATTAAAAATTGAGTTGGTCTTGATTACTGCAAGTGCACAAGTCGTACAAGTAATAAAAGTGGATATTTAAAGTCCAGATATCATTTCCACGAGAAATGATGATAAATCAAATACTAAGACTACTCAGAATCATTACTATTTGGGAACTCTATTGTTATGATGATAGGATGACTAAAAGAATTTTAATCCACAGATTCAATTCCTTAATATACATGAAAATAATTTTAATAAAATGGGTTTAGAATTCCTTTGAGTGAGACAAAATTGGATATAGATCAATGAGTAATAATCAATCTCTTACTTCTTGTAGTTTATAAGTCGACTAAAAATTTGAAAAGCCCGAGTTTGTTAAAGATGCATGGTAAGCATGGATTTGGATTTCTCCTTAACCATACTTTCAACGATTAGAATTCTGTATTCATTTATGAGACAGATTCCTAATCGATTCTTATCAAATAATATAGCCTCTACCACAGATTTAAGTATTTTTTAAACTTGATGCCCGTACCAGAGATCTTAGAATTAGAGAATTCTTACTTGTAGACGGGATGTGCAAGCCTTCTCCAATTTGTTTGACACCTCATCCTTCATTTATGATGAAAATTTCAATCTCCTTGATTAGATCTTTGCTAACATTGGATCAAAATCAATTCAGCAAAAAGAAAAGAGACCTTTGAGTGATTACACTGATACTTCATTCAACTATCCTCAAATTATGAGTAAGTTGGTTATCTATCTGAGTAACCCATCAAAGTTCATTAGTTCCTTAGTATTAGTTTACCATACCCACAAAGAACCGCTCTATACTCTCAGGATTCTCCATCTCGATTGTCATGCGAGAGGGCCTCTTGAAATCGAGTAAGATATAGGACCTTGCTTGAGTACACGGTACTAGTCTTTGGGAACAAATAAATTAAAATACCCGATCAAATAAATTCGAGAATTCTAATTAAAGGCGTTCTTCACCTTGTGCATAAACGTATCATCATTGACCCATTTCCAAAGAGCTCAACTTTTCAAAGCTGGATTCAAAACCATATCAATGACTAATTGATCAGGAAAATTCACTGAAATCATAAACGAACTGAAATAAATGAACTCCATAAACTTCCCATCCTCCATTTAAATCAGACAGTAATAAAAATATGATTTTATAAATAAATTCCAACTCAAAGCTGCACTTCAGTTCAATGCCTAGATCCAGAAATCTAAAAGAATACCAACTAAAATCTACATTGAAACTAACTCTACTAAAAAGAAAAAAAATAAAAGAAAAATAAAATATACAAGAGTCTTCAACTACCCAAATGTCCTGGAGTTGCGAAGTAGCATACGGTCTGCAAAATCGTTTATTTATGTTTTTCAATGTTGTTACACTTCATTAATTGAATTTGTGGATCCCCCGAGTGCTGGCCCAAATTAATTAAGCTCTATCGTGACATAGAAAGTTACTGTTGTGACGAGTTTCGATCTTTGTCGGTAGCCTCTGTTGTAGGATGCGGGGCTTATCGCGACTTGTTCTCACGAGCTCTTTCTTGGATTAAATGCCCAGCAGGACTTCTGATAATGTCACAACAAAATTTTTGTGTAGAAATCTTGTTCTTGTCGAAACAGGAATGCCTTGTGTCCCAACATCAAACCTGTTTGTAACCAGCTTCTCATGTCCTTTTGCTTTTAGAATATGTCGCAACATAATTTTCCTTGTTGAGACAAACATTTTTCTTTTCAGCCTGTCAACTCTGTCGCGACAGAGTTTTCTCTATAACGACAAGATTTCTTTGAGTCCTTAGTAATTTCTATCGCGACAGGAAACTCCTTGGTCGCAATAGGCTTTTCTTCTCTGATTCTTATCGCTTACTGAGCTGTTTGTTGTGACATAGAAATCTTTGTTGCGACACGCGGCTTATAGCTAATCTTAGTTCTCCTTGATTTAATAGCGACCTAATTTTATTTTGTTGCGACATAATTCTATCATTCCATAGCTTTTATTGTCACGATAGAAATTTCTTTGTCGTGACAGGGATTCTTCCTTCAGTTCTTTACTATGTCGCAACATGAATTTCTTTGTCGCCATTCCTCTTGTGTTGCTCTTCAACTCCTTGTCACGACAGAGAATTCACCTCCTTCATATTTTGTTTGTCACGACAGAAATAATCTTTGTTGCTATAGAAATTCCTCCTTGAGCTGGCTTGATGCTAAAAACTTTGTTGCAACATAAAAACACTTGTCTTAGCTGACTTGTGTTATATTCTTATCATTTTTTGTCTTGACAGAGCTGTCTTATGTCGCTATAGAGTTCATTTGTTAGTCTTTAGCCTTTTATGTTGTGACAAAGGAAATATTATCATGACACAACTCCTTTGCTATTTTCCTTGATCATTGTCGTGACAGAGTTAAGGATTGTCGCAACAGTCTTCTTTTCATTCTTCTTTAGCAATGTCACGACATAGAACTCTTTGTCGTGACAAAGATTCTATTGTCGCGATAGAGACTGTTGCATTTTCCTTTTCCTTTTTTTTTTTTTTTTTGCTTATTTTCTGCTTGTTTTCTCTCATTTTTCAATTAATACCTGCAAAACACAAAGTTGGTGAATATTCCATAATTTGGCATAAAAATAGATTTAAAACTGTTAAAAATATGCCAGAAAAATGGATTAAAAATAGATGAGTTTAAGACTCATCAAGTGCGTTATTCTCAGTCCTTATCATTATGGTCCCTTCCATTTTTAGGACTACCTGTACTAGGCTTACCCACGAACTATCTGAGATGGGGTAGATTACTCCTGCATCTAACCACTTCAATACCTCTTTTCTTACCACTTCCTTCATCATCGGGTGGAGTCTCCTCTGAGCCTCCACTGAAGGTTTGTGCCCATCCTCTAATAGGATCCGGTAAATACACATAGAGGGGTGGATCCCTTTCAAATCAGCTAGAGACCACCCGATAGCATCCTTGAGATGTCGAAGCACTCTCAAGAGCTTATCTTGTTCCACTACTATCAGAGATGCTGATATGATGACTAGTAGGGTTGAGGATTCCCCTAGATAAGCGTACCTCAAGTGACTAGGGAGTGGCTTTTGCTCCAATTGTGGTGAATTAAGCTCAACGAAACCTTGAAGTCTAAGTGTTCTCTCAACTGACTCATAATAATTCCTTCTGTTGTTAGAAGGGTTCATCCCACTTCACATACTCTTTGGCCTCTTCACTTAGTTCCTCCTTAGCATTCTACGCAAGGCTAGCCTCTAAAGGGTCAGGTCAGTCAAACCACTTTGGCTAGGCACTATAGCCTCTACTGCCTCTATCATAAAACATGCATCGCTCTCCGTTTGATGCCTTACCTCATTGAATACACTAAATCTGACCTCATCATCCTACATTCTTAGTTTCAATTTTCCCTTCTGCACATCAATCATAGCCCTGCCAATTGCTAGAAATGGTCTACCTAATATGATGGGTATCTCTTTATCTTCCTCCATGTCTAACACTATGAAATCGGCTAGGAAGATAAACTTGTCTACCTTTACTAGCACATCTTCTATCGCTCAGGATGTTTGTAGGTTATGCGGTACCTGATGCAAGTACTAGTGCAGCCGCTCTTGTTAGCTAAACATGGACCGCGACATGAGGTTAATGCGGCTCCCAGGCGTCACATAGGGCTCTCTCGAAGATCGAGTTCCCTATCTTATAGGATTGTGAAGCTGCTGGATCCTTCGGCCTGTGGCGATTTCCTCTGCAGTATAGCCTTTGCACTCCTCGATGGGTCAACATCTCAAATTCTTATAACCTTCTTTTCCTTGACAGTATATCTTTCATGAATTTAACATAGCTAGGCATCTGTTCTAATGCATCTGCGAATGGAATGTTGATATGCAGTTTCTTAAACACTTCTATGAATTTGGTAAACTACTTATCCAATTTATTCTTCCTCAGTGGCCAGGGATATGGGGTAAGTGCGGAGGTTCGATTGTAGCGCTGTTTCTTAGTCTTCTCTCATATGATCTCTTTGTTAGCTTCTGCCTCTTGGGCTAATCCTTGCCCTTTGATCTTAAATTTTGGCGGTCATTACCTCGGTTCCTCTTCTCTTCTTATTGGTGGATTTGCCCACAGTGGCAACTAGCTCTCACACTTCTTAACGTGATAGCAGTAACATGTTCTGCTCGCCTCGGGTTTATCTCCCGAGTAGCAGCAAGAACCTTGCTACTTCTCAGTTAATAGATTGGCCATTTGGCCATTTGCTCCCGGGTTTCTCAAATTGTGTTCTTGATTCCATTCCAATTGGGTTGTTGATTCATAGTTGCCTTTGTTTCATTCATAAAGGTTGTATGACAAGTAAGATTTTGAGCTAGTGCTTCTTCCAAATCCACTTTTTTCTCTCCTTACAGTTTGCTCACTTGGGGAGGTGGCATACTATTCTGATTGTTCCTCCATCCATAGTTTTGATTGTTTTGATTGTTCCGCCATCCTTGGACTGGTTTGGTTTGATTCGATTAGGTGTTACCCCACATCTGACCACATTGCTGGTCCCCAGATTAGAAATCTTGACATATATTGTGCATGTTCTCTCTGTCATGCAGCGGCGGCATTCCGTGGTACTATGCTTTCCCCCACATGATTCGCATATCTCCCAAGGGTTAGCCTGAATAGAATTTACAACACCTTGCTTCCTTTGTAACTGTTTGGTGAGTTGTGCGACATGACTTACCAAATTGCTCAGGACATCTATGTCTGCACCTCCCACTGCTTTCCTCGGTATCATCCTCTCCCTAGGCCATTGGTTACTATTAGTAGCGATGTCCTCTAGGATTCCATATGCTTGATTTGTAGTCTTCTTCATCAATGCACCCCTTGTTGAGGCATTTATTACTGTTCTAGTAGAGTCACTCAAACCGTTGTAAAAGGTGTAGACTTGCATCCATTTAGTTAGCCTATGATGTGGGCACCTTTGTAACAGTTCATGGAATCTCTCCTAGGCCTAAGCTAAGTTCTCCCCCTCTTTGTCTAAACGTGTTAATCTCTTGCACCAGCTGTGCAATCTTTGAGGGCTGGAAAAACTTGGTTAGGAATTTCTACACTAACTCATTCCATGAGATAATGAAATCTAGTGGTTGGCTTGTCAACCAGTGTTTAGCTCTATCACCCAATGAGAGCGGGAACAATCTCAGTCTTCGTGCTTCTTCTATCACTCCATTGTATTTGACGGTGTCGCATACTTAATGAAGTTTGTCAAATGCGTGTTTGGGTTCTCACTTGGTAGACCATAGAACTGAATGTTCTAAAGCATTTGCAGTATTACTGTTTTTAGCTCAAAATTGTTCGCTTGAATAGGTGGTCTTCGGATAGCAGACCGAACAACCGTAGGCGGTAAAGCGAACTCCTCTAGCAACATAAACGTATCATATGGCTGTATAAACAGCCTAGGGGCATAATTCATACCATTATTCCCATTCTGACCCCCTTGTTGCTTGTTTTGCTCTTGGCCTTGATCTTACGCTACATTGTTACGCGATTGCTAGATCCTATTTGGTATGCTTTTTCTTTGTTCTACGTGTGGTCGTGTAGGTTCTTTCACAGTTTGAGTTGAGCGGAAGTAGTTCAACTTGACCTTGTCTTTGCATACACTCACAATAACGTTCACTGTAATCACATGCACAAAGACCAAATTACAAGCACTTGTATAAACAAAATAAAATGAAAAGAAAAAAAATTCTAGAGTAATATCTAATTGCACTATTGTGAATATCAACATGAAACTTCTCCCCGGAAATGATGCAAAACGTACAAAACGTAATTAGTATAGGTGTGTAAATTAGTACAAAACGTAGGCCTGTACGCGCAAGTATACACATCGAGTTTACGTAATATAGTGGCTAGTCAAGTGTCGTTCCCACGAAGAGAAGTGTGTTGAATACTGGAATCGGCTCTAGAGTATTATCTGGATTTGAAACTTGAGTGAATTACTACTAATATAATTACACTTTTATCCTAAACGAGTTGTTAGTTCAACTAACGAAGACTAGGGTTTTGCCTTTCCTTGCCATATTCAATGGATTATCATCTTTGTAAAATCAATTATTCAGTATATTAACATATATACACTGACAGGTTGATCGTGTCTGCGAGATATTGTGAAGCATCGAGAAAATCTAATTTTCTGAAAATGGGCGAAATGGTAATTTCGGTCAAAATCCGAAATTCTTCTAGATCTCGGGTAACGAAACGAACTTCACCGTTGGAATCGTCTCGCGAAATCTAGCTACCATATCAATTATTAGATTTGAGGCGGTCGGAATTTCACGTTTTTGAGACGCGTGGGAGTACGGGACACTTGACACTTTGTGAGTGGCTTAAGAGGAGCCACATGTCAAGCTGTGGGCAAGTCAAACATTGAGCTCAGTGGGGCTGCATAGAACCTGGCATCATGCCGTGCAGGAAATCAAAGGGTAGATGGATGAGATGGAATTGTAATCAATGGGCCCATAAAATTTGACAAGTGGCATGAGAGAATGAAGTCTGTCTTATCTTGTCAAATGGGTTGGAGAGGGGAAGAGGAAGAGAAAGACCAAGCGAAGAGAGAAAAGAGAGGGATTTTAGAAGCTCTACCTTCTCTCCTAGAATTCCAGCAGTTGAACCGATCAGTTTAGGTGGGGCAAGCAAAGTTCTTTCCCCACGCGAAGCACATGTAGATTACGGTTTTGTGGAGTTCGAAAAACTCAAAGAGTGCGGGGTTTCTTCTCACTTGGTTTATTACTATTAGTGTTTTTTAATGGTTTGGTTGATTTGAGGCGTGGTAGTCGTTTGTTGATTCGAATCTTGGGACCAGTGTGGAAATTTTAGACTGTTTGGACAGTCCATGGATTGTTGTGCAACATTGTACGACAGTATGCATTAAATTATGTTTTAGTTAATGCTTGAGACAAGAAATAGCCATGATTTGGTTCCACAAAGTGGAACCAAACGCTAGTGAGTGCGTACGCGCGGACAGCCACTCATTAAAAATTTATTAAGCAGTCGGTTTTGTAGTGGTGGTGAAATTGGTCCGTGTGTGTTTCAAGAAATATAATGCTTGAATTGGATGGCTTGAATTGTGTAGAATTTAATATGTTAATGCATGGAAATTGATGGGTTAACATGATGTGGTGATTTAATTTATGTTAATATATGCATGAGTGATATATTAGCATGTGTTGAATGTTTGGTGTGTGTTGCATGAACACTTAGGTGGGGAAGTAACCATATGGAAAGAATTCCACTACTGGCGTTGTCACCTTGTCGAGAAAAATATTCCCGGTCTCAGAAGGCGCTTTTGAGATGGGACACATCCATGGCCTTAGAGGTGAAGAAATGGCCTAGAATGGCCTTATCTTGTATTTTTGTAAAATTCTGGACAAGAGACCTAGTTTTGGATAAATTGTAATCAAAACAATTTGTGATTAAATCCTTTTTGTATAATATATGCATTTTGTGTTGTATGGACGTGTGGGCCCTATTGGGTCGTTTTACACATGTATGGGTCTCATGATGTGAGACACGTGAATTCATGGGGTTGACGATTCGACGAGACCTCACAGGATAAATGCATATATCTCGAGGTATATTCGCCTATCTCGCCAGTAGGGTTGATCGCATTTCTACCTCAACCCTCGACTCCGAGACGCTTATGGTTAAAACCTAATCGCCACATTGATGAAGTCTCTACTCAGGTGATCGCATCATCACTCTACCCAGTCGGGAAAACTTTATACGATCTTAGATTCCAGAAAAAAGCAAGTTGGTGTTGGCGAACACCACCATGTAGGTAATTAACAAAATAGAGCAAGTGATATTAAATCTATATATATACTAAATATTGAATTAAAAACTAATCCATATGAATATAAAAATCTGACAAAACCTAGAAAATAAAGTTAGAACATCTTTCTCATTGCAATATGATGGTTTTTAATCAATAGGAGTTTGAAAGAAAATACAAATACAAAGGATTACCACGATCTCTCAGAACTTCCTTTATTAAGTGCTTCTCAAGTCTTGTCCCCCCGTTCCCCTTTTTTCGTTCTTATTTTTATAATAAAATTGTGCTGGGAGAGTCCACAATGACGTCGCGATGTTAGCGTTGTGGGTGCGCGTCATGACCTCAACGTTGCGACGTCGCGACGTTGAGGCTGAGCTCTCCTCCAATCTCCTCTTCAAATCTCTGGCCTCCCAAATGCATTTCATCTGAAATTACAAAAAGCCGAGTATCAATATCTGACAATAGCATTAACAATCTTGGATGAAATGAGCGAAAATGTGCTCACATAGATATGATGAGTGTTTTGGGCACTCATCGGTGGCATAGAGATTAGGTCACATTTCAAAGAGAAAGTTCAGGCATTTTGTGAAAGATGGAACAGGTTATGACTGTGTTGAATGCATCGGGGGGAAAAATACACTAAGATTAAGAAAAGGGTTGCCTCGAGCTCTTGGTGTTAAGAAAGTACCAATGCGACATTTAGGGACCATATCTCCTCCCGACTATCAATGGACACAGTACTTATTCTTTATTGATGACTTTCAAAATTCTTATGTATTATCTTATTCATGAAAGTAAGAAGCACTAATTGTTTTCAAATCTATAAAGCGTAGGTTGAAAATCAACAACTAGAGAATTAAAGTGTAAAAGAATGATCAGGTGGTGACTAATATGAAGGCGATTTACCTAATTGGTCCAACATCATAGTGCTATCTCCTTATTTTTATGAGAGAATGGTATTGTTGCAAATTACACAATGCTTGGAACACTAGAGCAAAATGGTGTACTAGAGCAACGAAACCGTACTCAAATTAACGTGGTGAGAAGCATGATGAGTAGTATCTCGATATTGCCTGAATTCTTGGCAGAACTCAAACATTAGAAAAGCTGTGATCCTTCTATAAATCATTGATTCTAACAAAAACTACCTAAACTCCTTATGAGTTATGGTGGGTAAAAACAGCATGATTATTTACATATATGGGGATGTCCATCTGAAGTTAAAGTTTTTAATCCACAAATAAAGAAATTAGATTCTAGAACCATAAGTTGTTGTTTCATTGGTTATCCTAAAAGATCAAAAGGTTTTAGATTATATTGCCATGGTTAAGGCCTTAAAATTGTTGAATATAGAAATGCTATGTTTTTGGAAAATGAAGCTTTCAATGAGAGAACTGAGCCTAAAGATCTCTCTAATGGAGTAGTAACACCAATAAGGGAATATGGTGTTACTCAAGAGGCTATTCATGAAGGAAATAAAACAATCCCAAATTGTGGAAGTACTTTGAGATCTAAGAAAAAAACACATTTCAAGTGACTATGGAGGACATCTGTCAGAGTGTGATTTATGATTATTAGCAGAAATGATCCTTCTTCCTATGATCCGGCCATCCAAGGGTGAGAATTTGCATTATGGCTTATTCTTGCCGAAAGAAGAAGTTGAAGAAATCAATGGAAGATCATGAGGTTTGGGATCTTCTAGAATAGCTTAAGAGAATTAGAACTATTGGTTCTAAATGGATTTTTAAAACTAAACATGATTCTAAGACAGCTCTTGAAAGATATAAGGAAGCCTAGATGCAGTGGCAGGATACCTCAAAAGGGAGTAGTATAAGAAAACATTTTCTCTTGTTTCTAAGAAGGATTCATAAGAATAGTCATGGCTTTAGTAGCTCATTTGCAGCAAACTGCATGATGACGTTGCACTTCTTGAATGGTGCATGGATCAACTTGAGGGTTTCCAAAATAAAAGGTAAAGGGAACATAAGGTATGTAAACTAAAGAGATCCATATATATGGTTTAAACAAGCTTTTGAAATGATGGTATCTTAAGTTCCATGAAGTCCATCACTTTGGTTTCAAAGAAAATATAATTGGATAAATGTATATACATCAAGATTAGTGGGGCAGATTTCATTCTCGTTTTTGTGTGTTGATGATATGTTTGGCACTGGCATGGCTGTGGAATAGTTATGAAACCAAACAGTTTCTATGAAAAAATTTGATGTGAAAGATCGTGGATTAATAAATTATCCCAAAAGAGTTATATTGAAAAAGTTCTTAAAGATTTGCTGTGCCAAATTATTCTAGTAGTATTGCTCCTATTGTGAAAGGGGACATATTTTGTAAACTCCAATGTTCTATAAGTGATCTTGAAAAGAATCAAATGGAAAAAATTAACATAACATGTAGTATGAATTATCATTGCCTCCAAGTTTACTGCGCCTAGACACATAACATGTAGTAGGCATGCTTGGTGAATACCAAAGTAATCTAATTATTGAGAATATATTGAGATGAGTCTTTGTTGTAAGTTTCAAATCTGTGAAACTTTACAGGATCAGCTTGCCGATGTGAAGTGTTTGGCTGTGGGAGAGGGGTTCAAATAGGGTTATCTCCATTAAACACACAATACTCATGTTAGCGGATCCTTTGACAAGCTCTTCACAAAACTTTATGGATTGTAATAAATAGCATGGACTTGGTGGCATCTTTGTCAATTTAGGTTGATTGAGTGAGATACATGTGATCATATAATAATAAAAGTTCTTCATATTGATGTTTATTATGTTACTTTTAGACATTGATCTTGTGCACAAAATCAAACCATATGTTAAGTTGAAGGACCATTACGTGAATGATTAATTATTATCCGATCTATTAACTATGCTAATGGGTTTTTAATACTATAATCATGAAGTAAGTAGTCATTGTGTGATCCATTATTCCAATGGTTTGATATTTGAAGTTCTATGAAATATTTATTTAGATATCTTGAGTTTAAGAAATTACTTGGGCATATCATGTTTTGAATATAGTCACTTATAGGCCAAGAAGTTAAGTTGACCAGCTAATTGTTAGCTATTCTATAAAACAGTGGGCGACCTAGAAAATAAAGTTGGGAGGGGCATACAAAATTTAAAGGGGGCATTATAACACAATGGTTAAGGAACTACTTTCAAACTAAAGGTCATTGGTTCAAACCTCGTTTAGGAACTGCACCATAAATGAAGCTGTAGTTATTGATTGGTATCCAAAGAGTCTTATGTGAACTACTATAAATGTGACACTATATGGATTACTTGATTGGGCATCCAAAAGTCTTATGTTATAAGACAAGTTATGAAAGGGAGTTAATATTCATTTTATGAATATAATGTCACAAATTCTATAACTCTATCATTATGGAATTCATTGTGTTCATAATGCATATGATGGAGGATAAATGCATAACCTATAAAATTTATGGTACTCATAATGAATAGGATAAATGAAATGCATAACCTATTTGTAACTCCATTATGAGATTTAATATATATATTATATTAATAATGCACAGGACAGATACCATGTTATAAATTTATGTATATTAAGTTACTCTTCTAATTTAAATTATTTGCACATATTGATAATGAATAAATGTGTAACTCCCATATGATTTTTGATGAAAAGATAAAGAGCTTTTATTTTCTTTAAATAAAAGGTTAAAGTCCCAAGTCACACTCTAAAGTTTTATGTCGTTTGGTTGTTTACTTATAACTACACACCACACAAGTGACTCATCCACTTTTAAGAGTTGTGAGTTGAAGATCTTAAGGATTCACAAGGTAATCAATGTGTCATTCTCTCATGGATCAAGGTATGGAGATCACTATTCTTTTATATTTTCTTAAGGATTGAACCTAATATGTTTTTATGCATTCAAAATTGGATTTAAAAATAAAGTTGTTCCAGCGTAAATTTTCTAACAGGGTGTTGCCTCGCTGAACATGATTAGTGATACAGCAAGATTTTATAAGTCCGTCTATTTTCGGATGAAGCAAGAATCAGCATTTTCGGAAAAATATTTGCCTCTATACCTCATTTAAATCAAAGGGTACCAATTCGACTCCAGTAGTAGTGATTTCCCAGAAAATTAAATGCATTTTTTTTTATAAGTTGCGTTTTGTTTAAATTCATGTAATGCCGTTTTGTTTTTGACATGCCTTACGGATCTTTGATTTTTGGGAAAGATCAAGATTTTCCTCCAATTTGGGATTTTGGTTTGATGAATCAAACTTTTGATTTTGTTTGGGAGTTTGTCTCAGTTGGAATCCTTCAGTCATATTCTTCAATTTTTGTTTGTATTCGCTGCTGGAGTGGGAAGAAGTTGAAACCACTGTAGCCACCTGGTATGGTTTAAGACGAGAATGGGAAAAAACTTGTATAATGGGATGGGGGTGATTTGTCCCAAACTCATCCCGTTGTCATCCCTGGGGTTTAAAAGGCTTAAACGGGTTCTAGTTTTAGTTTTTAGCCTTTGCTTTCTTTTATAATTTTATGGTGCTCCCCCTCTCTAAAATAAAAAAAAACGGTAATAAAAGAGTTGTTATACAAACTTCTTCTTTTTTAATTCTTCTGAAAAAATATTTTCTAAATCTTAATAAATTAAGAAGTGTTAGGGTAGACCTTAAGATTCTTCTACTTATATTTAGTGTGTAAATGTGTATAGAATTTCTTTAAAAACAAAGGATTTACAAATGTTCTCCTTACTATAATTGTTTACAAAATAGATGACCATAATCACCATATGATATAATATAAAATTTTTAAATCAAGATGATATATTTAAATCTGTTTTGTGTTCAGTATAAAATCTGACAATCTTTTGAGGATTTGGATGCGAGGATCTTCTCCTAATTAATGTGATTAGATGTAAATATACAGCACTTACCAACCACAAACAACATGACCCACTTCATAAAATGGCTACCCAAATGTTGAATGGATAATTTAAACAAATCACAAGGCTTCATTCAGGAAACTATAAATTAAATCGAAAACTCTGAAGAAAAGAAAATAAGAGAAAAAATGGAAGAATGAAGAATTTAGAAATAATATGCAGTTTAAGCTTAATAATTAATTTTATATGTTTATTTAAACTTATTTTATTTGTTTAGCTTTATTATATAATGAGCTTTTCCTTAAATTTCAATGTGTAAAATTTTGAAGGGTTGATTATGTTTTATTTTCTTTATGAGGTGAAACTAAATATAGAGAAAATTATTTCTTTGTCTTTTTTCTTTCGATAATGTTTTTCGGGGTTTCCAAGCGGCGCTAGGGAGTTATTTGTGAGAAAAATAATTTTAAAAATATTTGGCTTTTTTGAAAAAAATAATTTTATTGATTCAAACTTGCAATAGATTGATGGATCCAAGTTATAAATTACTAAAAACTATAAAGAATGAATCAATATCCAAGTTAATAGTATAATAAATTGACATAAAACCTATGAAGTTGATAATAACATATTGTAGATTGAATTCGACTTTCGCATCTTGATTCCTGCATACAAATAAAAGGTTTACAATAAAATACGAAAAACATGCATTTACCTTAGTGACGATAAACAAAATGTCTCAAGCAAGGCAGCCAATGACACGAAAAATAAGATAAAATTACTAAATCTTTATGGAAGGAACCAACATTAGAAGAAAATGAAAAATAGATGTGATGTTAAATTTTCATTAGAATAGTAAAAAGATCAAGTCATATCCCAAAATGATCTTTTAAAAACAAAATCTCTCAAAATAATTTGTGTTTCAAAATAATAAATAATGTCTTTTTGCTGTACAAATGACAGACAGGTGACTATGGTTTGAAACTTTTTCAAAAAATTAAAACCGTAGTTGGTAACTACGGTTTTAGGCTTAAAGTTAAAATCATGGTTGGTGACTATAATTTTTAAAATTTATAAAATCGTAATCACCAACCACGTTTAACATTAAGCTTAAAGCTGTAGTCACAAATTAAGATTTTAACTAGCTTGAAAGAGTTTAAAATCGTAGTCACCAACTACGGTTTTGATGATATGACAAGAAAAGACTAGTTTAAGTAATATTTTAAAACACAAATTACTTTGGGAATTTATGTAGGATATGATTTAATTAACCTAGATCACCATCATTAGAATACAAAAACATAATTTAATGGAGAGAATATGAATATTATGTACTGATTTGGAATCCATGGAATGTCTTGATCTGGGTGGTGAGGCTGCAAAGCGACCTCAGATCTCAGATCTTCTCGGGAATGACGCCAGTGACAACTGGCTTAAATAAAGTGCACTCTCTTGGTTAGAGAGAAAAATCTCTCAGAATCTGTATGTGAGAATGATAATACGTATCCTTAGGGTTTAGGAGGGACTTGAGCCTTAACTTTGTGAAGGTTCGGCCTTTGAAATTTTCATTCTGGGCCGGGCCATACTCAACCCACACACTTGCCAGCCCATGTAGTTTGTAGAATCTAATAATCTCAATTTAAATTAGACTTGAATAATCCAGTTAATAAATCGATTAATAAGCCCATGCAATCTAACATTTCTCCAGCAGCGATATTAGTGAAACAAAGCCATGTCTTCTTTATATTGGTCTAGAGATTATTCTTAACTGGTCGATCCGATCCCCATAAAGTCTCGAACCTTTGAATCATGATGGTAATTGCATGTACTCCACATAAGCCACTTCCATGGTCACAGTGCTTTCAACTGCGTGCTAGGTTCAGTATGGTAGTGTGTTGATAGACGATACCTCATGGTGATACTTCATGTGGTATCATTTGTAGTCAAATTCTCTCTCTTAAATTGTCCTGAGAACTTCAGTGTGTGTCGCTGGAGAATATCATCGTAGTTCAACTGAACACCTTGCTATGTATTTATATGATAACTTTACTTTATAGTAACAAAACATCTTTGTTAAGGCTAATGCCAAGAATGCCCCCTCTTTGTATTCAAGAGTTTTACACACAATGCCTTGAGATTTTCAACAATTATGTACTCAGCTCGATAAGCCTACATTCACAAATACCTTATTGAATGTAAAGTTGATAAATTCAATTATTACCAAAAATGTAATGAAATTGGATTCATCCTTCATAAGAGCAACATAAAACTTAATAAAGCTCCCACTAATTTACGATTATCCACAGTACTCCTAAGCCCGTATTAATGACATGTCGATCAAATACACAAGAGTGAAGGCCTTTGATTTAAGCGGATGCACAGTCATATCATCTGTTGATGTGTACTCACTTTACCAATCCTGGATTTTGAACTTTTTCCTTTATGGTGGTGCTTGACCTCAGTAACTAGACCCTTGAGACCTGCATTGTTGTTAATAAACAACAACTGGAGGTGTGTGCAATACAGCTTGTATGGGCCTATCCACAAAATCAAACAGGTTAACTCCTTGTGAGGTTTCGGGCCAAATTGCACAGTAGTTGCTGAAAGCATCTCTTTCTGAACTCGCTTGCATGGTAGAGGGTCTGATTGATTTATATTTCTCTTTCCTACCATGATCGCACCTCTGCCTTAAAGATGTAACTGTTGTTGACTAACCCGTCGGCGGCTGACAAAGTCGAGATACGGATACCCGACTAGGCGCAAGGTCTGGCATGTTGTAAATCAACGCAAGTCTTTGTCCTCTTTAAGTACCTCATAACCTTCTTGGCGACAACCCAATGATCATGTCACAGGTTTGATATCTGCCTAGAGATCACAGTATAAACGCAATATCAGGCCTAGTGCATGCCAGGCATGCATAATGCTCCCAGTGCACTAGCATAAGGTACATTCTTCATTTGGGCTTTCTCTATGTCGAGATGGGGACATTGTGACGGACTGACTTATCACCTTCTGAGACGGGCAATTCACGAAGCATTGTTGCATATTGAATCTTTTTCTAAATCTGATCAACATATGCCCTCGAGATAAACTCAATGGTCGCAGAAACGATTCACAGCGCAGATCTAATGCCTAGGACAAAAGACGCCTCACGAGGTCCTTCATATCAAAGTTCTTTGACAACATCCAGCTTTGTCTCATCACGATGAAGCCAAGGACCCCTTTGCTTTGCGGGATATCATCCACATGGAGTATTAGGAAAATGAATTTCCTCCATGACCTTAGTATATACATTGATCTACTTTGTTCTCAGCAAAACCATATGAAGTATGACTCTTTATGAGCTTTAAGTACCATTGTCTAGAAGCTGGCAAGAATATAAATAGACTTTCGGTCTACATACAAGTTTGAATCATTTGCCACAAAACCGGTTTGTGTCATATGAACTTCTTCATTAGGGTCTCCATTGAAAGGCGGTTTAACATCCCATGCGGTGTAACTCCAGCTATCAAAATGAGCAAGCGCCACCATGAGTACTAAAGAAGAATCTTTAGAAGAGCTAGGAGAAAAGGTTGCTTCATAGTCTCTCCTTCTCTGGGTGAAAACCTTTGGCTACCAGTCGGCTTTAAACTTCTCAATCTTTCTTTAAGTCCCTTTTAGTCTTATACACCCATTTCGCGACCAATGGGTCTGACCTTGAGTAATTGATAAGTTCCCAAACTCCCATTATACACCGTAGATTGAGATTTCATCTTTCATTGCATCAACCACGAGTTCGATTGAGGACGAAACGCTTCCTCATAGTTGTGGATGGAGTCAGGTAGATATCGTAGTCTTGCTCTCCTATATCAGACCAACAGATAGATTGGTATAGCTGATCGTCTCCACAGTGGATCTTTTGCTGGGTAGTAATAGCCACATCACGCACTGAGAGCCTTGATGAACTTCATTAGGAGGCACATCACCAGCAACGGGATCCCGAGTCTCAACGGGTTCAATATGATGTGTGGAGTTTCCCTGCAATTATAATATAGGAGGAGATAAAGATACACATTGCACACGTACTATCATCCTCAATGAGTGGCGAAAGCATTACTTTCTTCGGCCCACATCAAACTCAAAAAACTTAGGCATGCAGCGATTCCACTAATTCTTGTGCCTCCTTTGGGATTATGGAACCGATATCCTCGAATGTTCCGGGTAAGATAAAAAGAAGTAGCTTTTATCGAGTGGTTGCGGAGTCCAACACGTATGTTGGATTATATACAACCCCATATGCGGGACATCTGAATACTTAAGATGGTTTAAATGAGCTTGCGGGTCCATAACTCGAGGAGTCAATGGAGCTGACTTTTGTGGTGATTCAAAATGTTTTTGAGTGTTTCAGCTTCACCCATAAGCAAAGATGAATTGTCTCACTAATCATACTCCTTACCATTTCCATAAGTCACGATTCTTCATTCTTTCTCATTTCTTTCGGACCTCCCGAGCATAGTAAACTGTGCCACTATCCCAGAGTCCTCTAAGTATTTGGCGAATGGCCCTTTAAGCTGTCCAGCATCGCCATGTTTGCCATAATACTCTCCACCCGGGACGATCTAACAACCTTTATGACTTTTCCCAATTGTTTCTCGACTTCAGTCCGAAAATCTTGAACTTGTCAAGAGACTCAGACTTTTCTTTAATCAAGTACAAATAACCATATCGAGAATAGTCATCAATAAATGTGATGAAATAAAAATTTCTACACAAGGTTGCCACATAAGGTCCACTTATATCGGTGTGAATGACTTCCAACAAGCTCTAAAACCACGGATCAAGTAGCTTTTCTTCTTATCTTGGGCTATTTTAATTTCTACAACAAATTTCTACGATATCTCTAAGTCATTTTTAAGAGCAGAAAGGTGATGTTAGTCTTTATCAAATTCTTTCTACTCTATCCTGGTGAGATATGGCAAGTCGTTTATGCCATAATGCATAAGACTCTTCCTTAGGTAGTGGTCTCTTAGAAACAACCTTTTCTGCCGTATAAGCGATGTATATGTCATTGGGAGAGACAAACTTAATCAGAACTGGCCGACATATGACAGCACTCAACCTTATTTGAATTAAGAAATATTGAAATAACATTACTTTAATTTCAAAAGAGTAATCATATGAATCCAAACATGATAATGGAAACTAAATTCGTCTAAAGGAAGGTACATAAAATGTCTTTTCAACATCAATTTAAAACCGTAATCTAAAACTAAGATTACATCTCCCACGTAACATGACATCACCCTTCCTTGTTTCCTACAAAGGAGCTTGACCATCCTCGCTTGGCCTCCTCCGGCTTATGAATCCCTGTATGGTAAATGCAACATGATTAGTTGCTCCACTATCGAGCCACCAAGAACTGGATGGTGCCAGGAGTAGGTTGGATCTGGCCAAACAAGTGTTAAAGAATAATTACCTGTAAGCCCACGCTTGGACATCCAAGCTTTAAATTTCAGACACTTCCTCTTCATGTGACCTTTCTTCTACAAAGAAGCAGCGATCACCATCCTTTTCAAGAATGTCTTTGGACCCATATTGTCGATTAACCTAGTTTCTTGAGCACCTTTATGAGTTCGACTTGAACTTTATTTTTCCTTTATGGGGACTGAAGAAGATATAAGGCCACATGCTCTTTCTCCTTCTTCGCTTTTCTCTCTCTTCCCGCTACCTCACCCTCTTTATTAAGTCATTAACACCAAGTCTCATCTTGGGAATTGTAGTTTGTCTTTATAATCCCAAAATCGTGTGGAAGGGGAAGCTAGGCTTGATGCACAATGCAAGCATCTGAATGCAATATTGAGAGCTCGAGCTTCGCCTCTCAGTCTACCATCCTCGTGACATAATCTCTAACCCCACTGCATTCATCATACTTCATGTTGAAGAGCTTTTGAAGAAGAGTTCCAACTCAACATTAGATGAAACTCGATTTCTAGCCTCTATGGTCGCCATCATTTCCTTAGCATAAATTAACTCGGTAAACCACTTTTCAAGTGCCTTGTATGGATTTTTTCATTGTCAATAAGCAAATCCTATTGCTCTCCCAGGTAGCATAGTCCGTTTTCTCAGCTTCAGTACTAGAGGTTGTGATATCTGCCGGCTTATCCATTGTGTTTTTATGTGAACATCCGCCAAATTTCCATTCCAAATAGAAAGTCCTCTTTCCATCTCTTGAAATTCAATTCAAGAAGGATCTCAATTGAAATGGAATTGCCGCTCTGCTTAAAATTGACTCAAAAATAAAACAAAACAATACAATCAGCACTCTATGTGAATACTCATATAGAGAATTACATACATCATCACATAATCACCTTTAAAATATGACATGCGCTAGACATTCTCCACATGATACGCTATGAGAACATATTCTAATCCTTCGTGAAATCACCACCTCGGGGTGTATGAAACCACTAAGATCACTATTTCCCAAGACACGCCATACATGTATCCTCCACGAACTAACACAGACCACCTCCTTGGGAGGCTGATCACGTAATACGTGAGACATCCCACCACACACATGGTGCAGATCGATATTTCAAACCCAATCAAGTGTGCCACTCTTGGCTACAACTCAATTGAATCCTGAAAATCTCTCATACCAAGGATATAAAACTTTATGTACTACATTCAATATATATGCCAATTGTTGTTCAATCATTCATTAATAGTCAACGAATATAGACTCTACAATGTACTCTTATGTGCTGATATGCATGTTAGCTACCATATGTATTCCTAAACCATAGAGAAATATACAAAATACGTGAAATACCCTAAATTCCTAAGTGTAAATAGTGGTTCTATAACAATTTTCATATCTGTAAAGCTTCAAACATGCAAAGAATATACCATACCAGGTGGAATTTCACACGAGTCTCGCAGATACCAAGATCCCCTGTAACATCACACGCTACCACGCCACCGTATGCTCGGTGGCGCGTGTTCGTGCCGGGCCCGCTGACCGTCGCGGTCGACCGGGTCGGGCCACCGCTGGACTGGTCGGGTGGTTGACCTGGTTCAACCCTGACCTTGACTGGTCGGTCAAGACCGTTGGACGCCCGTTCACCGTTGACCGCCGTCAAAGACCGTTATGAGATGACGCCGGCCCACGCTGCCGTACACGCCAAGATTCACTTCTAATAACCGTCAAAAACGGTCGCGTAGATCCGGGCTTGACCGGCCGGCCACCGATCATTGCGCCGACGCCATCATGACGCCGCAGCCGTCGATCAGATCCGCGCTGCGGTCCTTCACGCCGCCGTCTTCACGCGCTGGGCGGGCGGCGCGCGGAGGGCGCTGGTCCGCCACCTCCGCGAACGCACAACACCGATCCGATCGCCTCGCCGTGTAGATTCAAATATGCAAAAATCTAATTTCGATTTGTAGAAAATCTCTCGAACCGGATGTAATGCCCGATTTGAAGAAACCTAAAATAAACATATTCCGATTCATATGCTTTGAATTTAATCCATGGTCAGTCAGATACCAACTCGTAGGATATGATTTAATTAACCTAGATCACCATGTTAGAATACAAAACATAATTTTAATGGAGAGAATATGAATATTATGTACCCGATTCGAATCCATGGAATGTCTTCTCGATGCGGAATCGATGAAGACCTCGCAAAGAAAAACGAATTCAAGATCTCAAGATCTTCTCCCGAATGGCCCCTTGATGACACCGGGCTTAAATGAGAATGCCTCACTTGGTTAGAGAAAATCTCGTAACTGTATGTGAGAATGATAATACGTGATCCTGTGGTTCTATGACTCGAGCCTTCTTATATATTGAGTTCTGACCACGGGCCCTCTCATTACGGGTCGGGCCATACTCACCCACACACTACAAACCCCATATGGTTTATTAATCCTAATAATCTCAATTAATTGCACCGAATAAATCCGGGGTTAATAAATCCAACACAAAGCCCACTTTATGAAAAATCTAAATAATTTATTTTTGAAAAAAAAAAAATATTTTTTTGGGACATATCTCGAAAAATCACCCATCTTTATTGAAGAAAAAAGATTAGAAGAGAACAAGATGAGAGAAAATGAAGGGACTAAGGTAGGTTTTATAAGGATTTATTATAGGGTTAATTATATAAATAGTATCTCAACTTTATTTTTGTTCAATTAAATGTAAACTTTTTATATTTTTTATTTTAGTGTATCAACTTTATTTTTGTTCAATTAAGAATCATTTTTTTTTCTTTTTTGGTGTCTTAACTTTGTTTTGTTCAATCAAGTATCTAAAATTTTTTATTTTTTCTATTTTAATGTTTCAACTCTATTTTTGTTCAATCAAGTATTTAAACTTTTAATTTTATTTAATCAAGTGTTTCTTAGCCAATAAAAAATTACTAGGATATTTGAATTAGTAAAAATTGAATTCAAATGATATTCCACGCTATATAAAATAATGAAATTACTTAAATACCCTTTAATGAAGTGAAATAACAATATTATCATTTCCATATTAAGGGTTTTACTATCTTATTTATCAATTACAAAAATTGATACAAATTGTCTCACTTATAGTAACTCGAGACAAAAAGTAAATGAAAAAAACAAAAACTAAACAATAATAAAACAAAATCTATGAAAGCACTGATTTAGAATTAACATCCATTGTTTACTGTTCTTACACACAAGAAAAAAATTATATATGAATAATTAAAAATAAATCATTATTAAAATTATTTTTATAAAAGTAATTATTTTACATGGTAACAAATAGATAAAGTAAAGCCCTAATATGGAAATGATAATGTTGTTATTTCATCTTATTAAAGGTCATTAGTAATTTAATTATTTTTATATGATTAAAAATAAAAAGTATTTGGATGCAAATAAAAATAAAGTTGAGATACCAAAATAGAAAAAATAAAAAAGTTTAAATTTTATTGAACAAAAGTAAAGCTGAGACATAAAAATAAAAATAAAAAAATAAAAAAGTTTAGATATTTGATTGAATAAAAATAAAGTTGAGATACCAAAATATAAAAAATAGAAAAGTTGAGAGATCATTTATATAATTAACGCTTTATTATAAAATAACATTTATGGAAAATTACAGATTGTGTTTGGTGAGCCAAAATATGAATGAGAAAATATATGAAAATAAAGGTGAGCCATAGAAACTAGAAAGTTGAGCTTTACTCATATAAATTAAATTTCTCTATTCATATGTTTTCTATTAAATAATTTAAATATTAAATCTATTAATAATTGAAAAGTGAAATTAGACATTTAATTGAATAAAAATAAAGTTGAGACACCAAAATATAAAAAATGGTAAAGTTGAGAGATCATTTATATAATTAACCCTTTATTATAAAATAACATTTATGGAAAATTATAGATTGTGTTTGGTGAGCCAAAGTATGAATGAGAAAATAGATGAAAGTAAAGGTGCAACATAGAAACTAGAATTCAGCTTTTACTTCCATATAAATTAAATTTTCATTCATATGTTTTCTATTAAATAATTTAAATATTAAATCTAATAATAAATGAAAAATGAAATAAAAAAGTGGATAATGAAAAGGATTTTTTATTAACATAACACCACCTTACTTAGATTATTTTAGCTTATCAATACAACTTAAGGTAAAATATGAGGGGCTTTGAGGCCTAACTCAAGTAATAAAGGGGTGGGTATATAGGGGAATCAAGATTGAATACAGAACAGAGTACTACAATGTAATATGTAAATTGAACAAATATTAAAAAAACAAGGGAAAGAAATATAAAAAAAATGGAAATTTAAATACAAATATATTCAAATATAATAAATTATTTTTATATCTCCTTTTAAAATCATTTAATTTATTTTTTTATTTATATAATATTAATAGTTTTATATATATCACTAGTTCTAATTATATTTCACTTTCTTTCTTATTTTCATAGTTATCGGGTTGCGCCCAAATGGGTTGGACTTAATTCCGACCCGACCAAGAGTATGAAATGATATAAGGGACAGTTTTTGGAAGGTTTTAAATAACTGTTTGAAAAACCACATCAGAATATCAGAGGGAAGGCTTGCTTTTCTCCCTATATACATTTGAAGTTTAAGTAAAGAAGAATATGTCTTCTTCTCTCAAGAAATCCTTCCTTAAATTGTTTTCCTTTTAATTTTATTTTTTTCATGAAAATACGAGAGACCAAGGCATTTGTGATGTGCTGTGAAAACAGAATGGTTCCCGTTTGTGATTCCATTCATGACTTCAGACGAGAAAATGTAGCCGGTGAAATAATGAAGTTCAGATCTTAGGCATTAACATGGTAACCCGACAATTCATTTTTTCCGTCAATGGTATTAGAGCAATTTAACGTTATTTTCTGGCTTATATATTCTTATGTATTTTCTCGTTTTTGATCCTCTTTTACATGCGTCCTAGATGTAATTCGATAAATTAAAAAAAATGTGGAAGAAATCTCGAAATGGTATGAAAAGTATGGCATTGTCGAAAGTTTAAAAAAAAAGTTTGTGGTTCAGAAACACATTGATATCGACATACTTTCGAGAAACAATTTTAAGAAAAAAAGGTAGTACAGTGAATATAGACATACGTAATATCAGCCTATGCTTCAAAAAAGTTTTCTTTAATTATAATAATACACATTAAATCTTTGTGATTGTGGTAGAGAGTTTTCTTTAAAAAAAAATGGTTTTTCTGGTCCAGACTCCAGAATATATTTGTGCATAATTTTTTTTGAATATTTGATATGTAAAAAAGATAACATGAATAATCAATATACATTTATCTTTTTATATGCATGTCTTCAATTTTATATATATATATATATATATATATATATATATATATATATATATATATATATATATGTGTGTGTGTGTGTGTGTGTGTTATTGAAACATATTCGTGATACAATATTATTTAATGAAGTGGGAATTTTTAGGTTTAAAAGAAATTTGAGTAATTTCCAGCCTTTAAAAAAATTGAAATAGTTGTATAGATTATTTCTAAATTGTAATAATTAAAAATTGTTGATAGAAGGAGATTGAGAAAATAGTGAACTTTCGTTTCTATTGCAATTTGAGGTTATTGCATATTAGAAGATAATTAAAGCAAGTAAAAGTATCAATATCCATAAAAGTACCAATTAATTAGATTGTGCAATATCTCTATATGATTGAATATGTCAACTATAATACAGAACAACATAGCATATACAGACAAGGATAAAAAACTAAATGGTAATAACTATGAGTTTTGATATCACAAAATTCAGTATATCCTTATTGGGCAAAAGAAACTTTACTCGATATAACAGGGATTGGGAGGCTTATGTGGCATACCAAAATTAGTTCCCATCATGTTTTTGAATTGAATGAAAGATGATATTTTGAGAATGAAGTATACAATCACCTATGAAATGGAGCTGAGCTTTAAAAAAAGTAATTACACTTTGAAAATTTTTTTACATAAATAAATATATAAAGAGAACTTGGAATGAAAGATTCCAAAGTTGGGATGATGAACCATACAATGAAACAACATTCTAAGGAAGATTGAAAGAATAATAAAAGTGCTTAAGACATAAAGTATGTTTTACTAATGGTTAAAAAGTTGAAGTTGTAAAACCGAGAAATTCTGTCTTTCTCAAAAATTGTAAATGGTACTTCAATAAAATCCGGAATTTTTCTAGATCTCGGATGATGAAACGGACTTCACCGTTGGAATTGTCTCGTAAAATCTAGCTACCACGTCGAATTTCGTCGAATTCCGAGACAATCGGAATTTCACGTTTTTCAAGGCACCGAGAGTAGTGCGGGACACTTGGAGCAATAGAGTGGCTCAAGATGAGACACAGGTCGTCGTGAGTGTTTCAAACAAATGGTTCTCAAGTACGGCTATATGTTTTACTACAGACATCATGTCATTAGAGGGAATCCATTTATGGATGAGAGGATACGGGAAATCTTTAAGAGCCAAATGAAAATTGGACATATGGCAAGGAGAGATTAAGCTCTTGGCCCATCTCTGACCAAGCAAAGGGGGATGGGAAAAAGAAAGAAAGAGAAAGAAAGCATAGTTAGTGCTATAGAGTTTGCAGGAGACTCCACCTTCTCTCTAAATTTCTCGACGATCGGACCGGCGGTTTCAAGCGGAGCAAGAGGAAGAGTTCATCCTCACAGCAAGGGCTTCGCATAGAGACTGGAATCGGGGAGTTTCGACAAACTCCAAGAGGTAGGTCTTCTCCTACTTTGGTTACTTTCTACCCTAAGGGTCGTGTGGTGGTTGTTTTGCCCTAAGAGGAATGTTTGGTTGTATTTTGAATAATGAGAAGCTGCCACATTGGGGTAGCACACATTAACCGGACTTTAGAACTGATTTTTGGGTAGGAAATAAAGGAAATTTGGTAGTGAGTCCTTCAGGTAAATTGTAGCCACATCAGTGAACTTGATGTTAGGCTTTTGAATTTCTCAAATCGGACCTCTGTAACCCAAGTTATGGACCGTGTATTCTGAACAGTCTAGTGGAAAGGGCTGTCCGGCTGGGTTCACCCCGGATGGGTTCCGTTCGGTTAGGATCCTGCATGACCTCCAACTTTGGAAGGTCATAACTTCTTTGTCCGAATTCCGATTCGGGTGTTCTTGGACTCCATAGAAAGCCCATTGAGTCAAGTTTCTAGCCGGATGTCTTTGGAGGGCAGTGGGTGCCGGAGCTGGCCGGAAAGGGGCGTTCGAGCAAGTAAGGTAGGCTGCCCGAGTGAGACAGCTTAGTCATGTGTGACCTCCAACTTCGGAAGGTCATAACTTCTTCGTCCGAATTCCGATTCGGGTGTTCTTGGACTCTATGGAAAGCCCATTGAGTCAATATTCCAGCCGGATGCCTTTGGAGGGCATTGGATGCCGGAGCTGGCCGGAAAGGAGCGTTCAGGCAAGTAAGGTAGGCTGCCCGGGTGAGACAACTTAGTCATGTGTGACCTCCAACTTCGGAAGGTTATAACTTCTTCGTCCGAATTCTGATTCGAGTGTTCTTGGACTCCATGGAAAGCCCATTGAGTCAAGTTTCTAGCCGAATGTCCTTGGAGAGCAGTGGGTGCCGGAGCCGGCCGGAAAGGGGCGTTCGGGCAAGTAAGGTAGGCTGTCCGGGTGAGACAGTTTAGTCATATGTGACCTCCAACTTCGGAAGGTCATAACTTCTTCGTCCGAATTTTGATTTGGGTGTTCTTGGACTCTATGGAAAGCCCATTGAGTCAAGATTCCATCTATATGCCTATGGAAGGCATTGGGTACTGGAACTGGCCGGAAAGGCGTTCGGGCAGGTCAGATAGGCTGTCCGGGTAAGGCCGCTTAGCCAAGCAGGACTCCAACTCAAGGTCATAACTTCTTCGTCCGAATTCCGATTTGGGTGTTCTTAGACTCTATGGAAAACCCATTGAGTCAAGATTGAAGCCATGTTCCTATGGAGGACATTGTCCAATCGAGTAGGTTAGTGCTGGCCAGTTAGGTTGTGTGTTATGGCTTGTGTGAATAACATGCAGTGTGAATATGACATGTTAATGTATGCTGTATGATGGATTAACATGGGTTGTGCATGAAGGAGAATTATATGTATTAATTATAATTATCCATGGTATGTTGAGGAATTTTGTTAATATGCATGTGCATGCTTGAACTTGATATGTGGAATGTTGGATAACATGGTTTGGAATTTGTATGCACTTTAATATAAATGCCCAAATGATGCATGGATGAATATGCATGAGTATGTGTGCACATATAGTTCTTATTTTATATGTAGCACTCACATATATACATTTGACATAATAGCATTGCACGTGCATGAAAACATCGCATGACATGGGTGTGAGTGCATGGTTGGGACGGTGACTGTTAGGTGTTCATGGAGTGTCATGGGTACAGTTGTGGATCAACACTGCGTATGGTGTTGATTAGTGGGCTCGGTTAGTGGGACAAAGTCCAAATGAGTCGCACGCTTTGAAAGAAATGAAAATAAATATACGCGGTGTCGGGCGAGTGCGAGGTAGATCCTCCCGTGGTGAAAGACCCAAATTTATTGAGGTTAGACATGATCACCGACGGTGAAAGCCCATCAAAAATGTCGGAAAGGCGCGCTGCGTCCAACGGTGTAATCCCAAAACTGCGGGTCTACAAATACATAAACACACAAAATTGGACAATCAAATGGACATCGGGGTTTGCCACCACTAAGCTGTGTTTAAAGGTGCATGGTTGTAAATGAAAATGTTAAAAGGTTAAGAAAAGTCCTTGGTTGTCATCGGAAAATGACAATAGTTCACACTTGGCATAGGTAGGTGTGAGGGAGTCGGTGAGTGACTCGGGATATGGACATGATGACATTTCATGCATGACATGTGACATTCATGTAGACATTTTACTTGGATGTGTGTTTTCCGTGCGACTATCGTATACGCACTTGGGATGAGTAACCCTTGTAGGAGATTATCACTACTGGGCTTTGCTCACCCCGTCGTGGAACCCCCCTTTTAGGTACACGAGAAGACGGCGCTCCATCGAGGCCGTGAGTACGAAGAAGGCCGGTTTGTAGCCTTAAGAAGCATTTTTGTAAAAATATATTAGAACAATATAGTTTCATATATTTTTGGTATGTAAAAGAGTTGTACATTGGAACTTGTATGAAAAAATGAATTTCGAAAATTTGGGGCTTCTACGTATGATCATCAAATTTCTCCTAAAGGGTTGAAAACATGAGGTGATGAACATGATACATAATAAGAGTGTCAAAAACCTTTGATGATATAGTTCATCTTCTTGAGTTGAAGGCCCAATGGCTTATGTTTGCCAAGTCTAATGAGCAAGTTTATGTAGTTGTATCAAATTCTTGCAAAACTTTTTGAGTTTAAAGTGTTATAAAAAACAAACAAACCTTCTTTAAAAAAAAGGATAAAGATTAAATGATCTTCAAGGAATGAAGAATCAAGACATATAAGAATTTTGAGCATGATAAGAAGGAGAAAAACAAGTTGAAATGCTGTAACATAGCAACCAAGTCACTTTGCTCTTGAGTCTATTAAGTCAAAGTAGACTCACCAATCATATAGTTAGAGATCAAGGAGCATATGTAGATATTCAAAGAATAGTTCCAATACAAGAAGGATAGATGTATGAAACAACTTTAAAGTCGAGGTTTAGGTATTGGAATATAAAAAAAAATGGAATTGCTTTACTCTACGTACTTTATTGCTACATGATGTTCTTTAAGCTCCAAGTATTTGATAGAACTTGATCTCCATGCTAGTCCCTCTTAGGCTATGTTTCAATTTGAGTTTTCATGATTCATAGATGAAGTTGTATTTGGAAACAACATACTTTGTTTATGGATTTTTTTTTTCATAATGGTTTTATAGTCTTGGATTTGATAACTATTTGTTATCTAGTAATAATAATAATAGTTATTATTTGTTAATTACTACTCTTAGAAATGCATGTGATAATAATAATAAGATAAGATGATATGCTATACTTAAGCATGTAAGACAAGAAAGAGTGAATAGACTAGTTAGAGAAAATCTTCTCGGTCAATTCATTAAATTGATATGACAACTTGGGAATATTGCCTAGTTGATAAAGATGTAAGAAAATCAATTGAGAAAAAGAACTAGAGTTAAAACACCATTGCAATTGATTCATTTTGACATATGTGATCATATGAGTGTTAGAGCAAGGCATGAGGCCTTGTGCTTCATCGTAATTATAAATGATTTTACTTGTTATGGTCATATTTATCTGATTTCTCATAAGTGAGAAGTATTGGGTTACTTTAGACACTATATTAATTTAGTTGAGAATCAATTAAATACAATTCTAAATGTAAGGAACATGCCTAAGATCATCGACAAAGACAATTTGAAGATTTAAGTGATGAAAAAGGTATTGGTGAACAACTTACTATTCTAGGGATTCCACAACAAATCGATGTTGCTAAGAGGAGAAATAAAATGTTGTTAAACGTAACTAGGTTTCTGAAGCCCCAAATCTTCGGGGGTCTTTTTTTTTTTGGCTACTGGATAAGTCTATTGCGACAAAATTCCTCTGTTGCGAGCATGTCCCTATAGTGTGCGCGTCCCGGCCTGGTCATGTATGCACCTAGGGCGTTGTCACCGTGCACCAAAGCTATATCGTGCCAACTCTATCGCGACCGGCCAGGCCATGTCGCTTATTACGACTCCTTACGCTCGACCTAAACTTAGTCACGACTTAGAATGTAAAGTCGCGACATGGGAACCTCGCCTCGTTCGTCCCGCCGCGACAGAGAATCTCCGTCGTAATAAACTTCCCCCTTTATCGCTTGCTCAATCCTCCTATCGCGGCGCTGATCTCGTGGCGCTGACTTTGTCGTACGATAGCTGTCCTCCTCATCTCCGCGCCGATCACAACCTGGAAGTCCTTTGTCGCGACACAATTTCTCCCTATTATGGCCAACTCTGTCGCGACCCAAAAATGCTCTGTCGCGACAGAAAATCTTTCTAGCCTGGCAAACTATGTCGCAACCTAAAATTCCCTGTCGCAACATAAAGCCTCTCATTCGGCCATACTCTGTCGCGACATAAAATATTCTATCGCAACATGAGAACCCTGCCCAAGGCCAAACTCTGTCGCGACATAGAAATACTCTGTCGCGACAATGAACTCCTAGCCTTGACCAACTCTGTCACGACATAAAATCCTGTGTCACGACACAAGGCCCTTTGGTCTTGGCCACACTCTATCACGACATAGAATACCTTGTCGTGACACATCTCCATGAAATCCTGTCGCGACACTAAAATTTTCTCGCCATGGACCTGAAATCCTGCCTTACCTGTTCCTCGTCGCAACCCGACCTCTTTCCTGGGCCGCCCTTGGCTATGACAAGGAACCTCCTCATACATTGTCAAGACAAATAAAACACTGGTCAGGATTAATCGTGGGGGACCCCCCCACGCGATGTGTCTGAAGAAAACAACCGTCGCTGACTAGGGCAACCCCTGCCGCGACCCAAAGAACCGGCCAAGTGTACCGAGAAACCATGCTCGAGACAGAACCATGTCACGCACACAGCAAGAAAGCTCGCTGTGACTCCAAACCCGCAAACGGGCAAGAACTCCTCCGGCCTTTTCACCCTAACCTTTTTTTTTTTTTCTTTCTAAACACCTTAAATTCGATATACACTAACCATTTTGTTACAAAGGCAACATGGAACCTGGAAAAACTTGTCAAACTGTATTAATCATACAAGATGAGTTTAATTACAACTCTTTTCTTCTTACATAAACAGAAACTGGGTTTTTTTTACCAAAATTTAATGTAATTGATAAATATCCACTCTTACATAATACATGAAAAAGCCATAATTTGGCCCTTCTTCACAACTAAAATCTTGGATGTATTTCATCCCCCAGTGTACTTCCAGTACATGAAAATATTTTCCCACGATGGGATGAGCAATGTCCAGTAGATGAATTCTCCTATAAGGGCTACTCCCCACATAAGTGCCAATGCAATGACAAACACACACACATTCAAGTAAAAGTGTGCATATTCTTACTCGAATGTCTACATGCCATTCCCCATGTCTCGAGTCCTCGCCAACTTCCTCACACATGTATTTGCCATGTATGAAAAAAAAAAACTGTTTTCAAAACAAAAGATTTTTGTTTTTGAAAACTCATTAGTCAATCTCCGATATAATTTATTGGACAACCCTCCGATATAATTTATTGGACATACTCCGATAAAATTTATTAACCCTCCGATATAATTTTTTGGACATACTCCGATAAATTTTTTTTTCCAAAAACCATGTCATGCACTCACACCCGTCTTCACGCAATATCCCCAGGCATATGAAATGCGAAAACTGTTACCATGCCAATTCATATTATGCATGATGAGTACTACATCCAACATTAATAAATCATGGATAATTATATTTTCTACATATAATTTACATCCATCAAGTAATCCATGCTAATACATCACCAAGCATATATCATGATTTTTCACTCAACCAAAGATGTTATTCATTTTTAGCAAACAACACAATGTGTAGCACACTTACTCAACCACGCTCATATATTAATCCTGCATCGCCGTAAAACAATCCCGAAAATTTCAGCATTTAGTCCCAAAATTTTGGGACTGAACCGTACGACCACTTACGGCCCCAAGAAACCCATGCCATAAAATGGCTCTTAGACTAAGAATAACCAAAGTAGGAGAGAAACCCCTACCTCTTGGAGTTTGGAGAAAACCCTGGATTCTTGTACCTACACGAAGCTCTCGTCGCGTAGATGAACTTTGCCTCTTAGTCCGATGAAAACTGTGACGCCCCAAAACCGGAGTGTCCGTTGACAACCCGTCAACCCGCGGAAAATCTATGCGTCTCGTATCGCGAGACTCATACCTGAGTAAAAATGGCCACTTGGGCCCATACACCAATACTCATCAAAATACACCCAACTATATTCCAATAATTCAATATTATTACATTACCTTAATACAAACACATATTAAATTTACACTCTAATACATGTATACCAAAAACATCAAAGCCAATAACCCGGCTTTCTTCAAATCGGCCTCTATATCAGAGCCGTCGAACGCCTCCCTATACCCTCGAAATGATATTCCTCGACAGGTGAGCTTATCGCCCAAAGAGGAATTCACCCTAGTCGGCTCCCACCTAAGTGCATATGCAATGATCCATAATGTAAACACACACTCAAGTAAATTCGTGATCCTACTTGAATGTCTAAATGACTAACCCATGTCCCAAGTCCTCACCACTCTCACACTTCAAGCCTGCCATGTATGAGAAAACATCATTTTTAAACAAAACTTGTTCTCGAAAAATACACTACTAATTTCTGGTGAAAATACGGGACTACCTCCGAGGCGAATGTGTCGGAGAACCTTCCAAACAATACATGGCTCCTCCCGACGTTGTAATTGTAGGACCATCTCCTAACACCATTCTCCGGAAATCATCTTGTGAAATCTTCCTTTTGCAACTCATACCCGTTTATTTTTTCATTCATGCCATGCACACACTCATTTCTGGGGTTACCCTTGCATATGAAATGCATTATGTCATTTCAACACAATTTATATAACACATGTAAAATACATCATGCATATATTGACATAAATTAAATCACAACAACATGTTGCATTAATTCTCAATCCATTACACCAAAATTAGCTCACATGGGCTAATTAACAAACACGAGTAATCCAATTTGAATTACTCAACCAAACACATTTTCTCACAAAATATTTCATGAACACTATTCATGTGAATAGTGAAACCCTCGGGTTACTGTTCACGGCTAATCACCCAACATCGGTTCCACTTTGTGAACCTGAAATCCATGGTCATTTCCGGCCTCATACACACTATAACATGATTTAATGCATAAATCACAACACAAGCAACCCAAACAGTCCATGGACTGTCCAAACGAGCTCCAAAAATCCCAACAATTCGGTCCCAAGTTTTGGGACCGATCAAATGGCCCCTCACGGCCTCAAATCAACTCAATCATTAACAAAACACTTAAACAAAGTGTAACTCAAGTAGGATAAAACCCCTACCTCACGGAGTTTGTCGAAACTCCCTAAAACCGGTACCCACGCGAAGCCCTCGCTGCATAGAACCGCTTTGCTTCTTGGCCCGAAGAAATCCGACGATCCGATAGCCCGGGATCTTAGAGAGAAGTCACTCCCTCTCTCTCTAAAAATCAAAACCTAAGCTCATTGTGAATTTTCCCCCTCCTTCACGTTTTTGGTCTTTTTCATATGTAGGAGATGACACTATTCGTAATTTTGTCCTTATTATCATTTAGAATTTAATTAATACCAATCATGTCCCTAAGCTTGGATTTTTTACATTTGGCACTATCTCGACCGTCCATTTCCATCATTTCTCTACTCATGCAACATGTGTCACATGAGTACATGTTATAGGTGACTTTTGTCACATCACATGTCGTTTTACGACACCCAATACTTGGTGCCTTGAAAAACGTGCAAATTCTGACTGTCTCGGAATTCGACAAAATTCAACGTGGTTGTGACACCCCGAAATATACCCTAGTAGTTATCGGACTTGTTTAGGGTATTTTGTAAGTATAATTTGATTGTTTCATGAGATAAATAAGTAACCACGGAACGAGATAAATTCTAAAGTTACAAACTTAAGGACAAAATTGTAATTTGTCCAAAAGGCCAAAAGACATGGATTAAGAAGATTTGAGGCCAAAATGAAATAAAGGAAAATTGAATTATAAATAGAAGGGAGTTGTGGCTTTAGTGCAATAAGAAAGTTAACCCAAAATGGTTTTATTTGGAGGGCCAAATACGGCCTTAGCAAACATGGTTTGAAAGACCAAAGTTGGTCTCATTTGAAGGGGGAGAAAAAATCAGAAGGAGGAGGAGAAGAGAAGGAGAGAAGAGGAACAAGAAAGAGCAAGCAAGGCCAAGCCCAAAAAGGTATGGAACTACCAACCTTGAGTATGGAACTTGATTTTTGGTAATGGATCCTTGCCTTGTCTTCGTTAATGGTTATTTGTTGTACCCAAACCTAGGCCTGTTAGATTTCATCCTAACCAAAGATGTATTGAAATTAGTTAGCAAAACTCTAAATGGCATAAGAAAATAGGGAATCCTTCCTTGAGAAGGGATTCCTGGTTAAATTGTAAGTAAATGAGTTAGGGTCAGAGCAAATCCTAATTACGGTTCATGTTTTTTATTTGAGATGGGCCATAACCCATATTAGAAGGGTTTCGGAAGAAATTCAAGGAAAGAATTTTAGAATGAAAGATATCTAATTGAAAGATGAATTGTGTAGAAAGAGCCTACAAGGTGAATTTGAAATGGTTTCTTGAGGTGTATAAGGAGATAGAGTTGACGGGGTTGAAATATATGGAAAATGTGAGAAAAACACATTTGGGGTGGCATTTCGGGCACTGTACCGTACACTTTGAAAAGTGTACTGCACACTTTGAAAGTGTACCGGTACAATTTCGCTTCTGGTCATTTTTGGCCAAAGTGTACCGCACACTTTAGGTGTACCGGTACACCACGCCCGTTCCCAGCTTTCGACCAGTTTTCGTGATTTTGGCCAGAACTTGCTCATTTCTTATCCGATTTGAGTGATTCAAGGGCTACGTAAAAATAGAGGGGACTTCGAAGGAGAACAAAACTTAAAGAATAGGCATCGCCAAATTATTATCCTAAGTGGCCTAAAAATTCACTCAAAGTGGGGCCATGTGCAAGCCAAATTCTGGTTCTAGTTTTGAACATAGAGTAGTCCGGGTTGTTTTACGCAACTGAGTTTTGTCTAAATTTGGGGTGATTCTAGTTGGAATAGAACCCCTAGTACCTTATCTTTAAAATAGCATAAATGACCTTTGAGTCAAATACGAAGTTAAGATCCCGGAAAAAATTTTATAATATGAACTGTTCTAGTGTAATCCCAAACCGACTAGTTTGGCATGAAAATGATAACTTTAGTTCGATGATCCACTGATTGGATTCCACTTCCTAAGCAAAGCAGATTCATAGAGAATAAGAATATATGAATGAGGTGTGATTCCACTTATACATCATACTCACAAGAATATGAAGTGCCATGGCCAGGCATGAAACAAGGAAAATGTAGAAAATGAAGATCAGAAAGATGTGTTCATGAAACATGATTGTGAACATGAGAGGCAATATGTCATGAACACATAATGTGGTTAAGTGATATATGATTATTGATCATGAACCAGAAAATGATATGTCGATAGAAGTATACATGAAATGAGTATACGCTAAATGAATATGTGAATGAGTATTTATGAATGAGTATAATGTGGAATAAGTATACGTAAATGAATTTAAGAATGAGTATACATGAAATGAGTATACAGAATGAAAATGTGAATGAGTTTATGAAATAATGTACATAGATTGAGTATATCTTTGAAAAGATAATACGAAAGTGATTATGAAATTGAAATGGGATATTTGAAAACCGAATGAATATGAATGATGATAAAGACGGGATTCATTAAACGAACTGGGCCATAAATGTGGAATTAATTTGATATATCGAATTTAACCGCTCACTTCGATGCACCAATCGGCACTGGCCACGGCGCACTCGAAATTTTCCAATGTCCCATTTAAGGATACCCACCGGGCATTCGCATGATGGCGTATGACATTGAAGAAATGTCCTACTGGCGGATTCACTAACCGATCCGCCTTTGATGACGTATGACATTTAATTGATACCACATGTCGGATGCACCAAACGGCGCATCCGCCGCGATGTGGGAGAACCGGTCGCGGATACCACGTGGTTCCGATGCACCAAACGGCATCCGGCCACGATGGGAGAACCGGTCATGATACTAATGCGGTCGGGATGCACCAAACGGCATCCGCCATGATGGGAATTAACAAGTGATACCACGCGGTCGGGATGCACCAAATGGCATCCGCCATGATGGGAGAACCAATAATTGATACTAATGGCTTCCGATGCACCAAACGGGCATCCGCCATGATGGGAGAACCGACAAGTAATACCATGTCGGGTGCACCAAACAAAGATCCGCCATGATGGGAGACCGAATAAATGTAGGCACATTACCGAATGACGATAAGAGCTGGATTCATTAAACGGAACTGGCCGTAATGTGGAACAAATATTCAAAGTGAAATAACCAACAATGACGAGTGTAAATGGGATTTTTATGTGTATGCTTAAATCTCATAAATTGAATTGTGAATTAGATTATTGCATTGAAAATGCATGTCGTGATATTATAAATGATGTGTAAAATGAAAGCATGCGAAAATTAGTAGTATGAGTTTATGTGGATAAATGGCATTATTTTGTAAATGTGCATGTTATTAAGTGTGAAGGTTATAGTCTTTGAATTTGTAAAATGGTCATGGATTGCCCGAAAAGAAGTGTCGCTTAATTAAAAAGGTCTGAAATAGAATAACATAAACATGTTTTTAAAAGATAATTGAAACACGGAGTAAACCGGCTCCGCCTTCGATCCGCCTAACCGGCCAAGTCGGGATTCGGGTCGCGACACTTTTAAAAATGAAAATTTAATAAAACGAAAGCTAAAAGGATTTAACGGGCATCCCAGATCATGAAACAAAATTTCTAAAGTTTGTTGATTAATGGTCAGTGATAATGATAAGGAGTCTTACTATAGAATTGGTATTAAGATCAATTTAATATGTATTTAATATGACTCGACATGTTTCGCATTTACCATTGTATAAGTATAAGTTTGTTTCAATATGATCTAATATGACATACATGTAGAAGATATGAATTGAAAACTTGTAAAAGACATGATATACGGAAGTAATGTATTTAATAAGATAATAGATATGAATCTGAAAAAGGTAAATCTACATGTATAAATGAGATGAGTTAGGAAGTCACATAAGAATAGGCTTCGTTATATGCATAAGGAAAAGTAAAATAGATAGTGATGGCGATTATTGTTATTGGTCGTTACTGTCTATATGTCTCTACCTGCTGCAGTTTAGCACGGGTGTTCAACTTCTTGTAGGTACTCGAAGAGGAGATAAAGAGGATGTGACATTCCACACTAGTACAGGCCATCCAGAGATAGGTGCTCACCAAAGACTGCTCCGCATCTCCGAGATGTTGTTTTAGATATGAATTTGTATAAGTAAATGGACTTAGTATATGTGTATAAACTTTAATGGATACCACTCCGTGGTAGTTCAATAGTAAATGTAAATGATTGTTGGTTATGAAAAATATTGTTTGTAAAAAAAAAAAAAAAAAAATTGTAAGAAGTCCCAAAGATAAGGGAGTTTCGCACTCGAAAACCTGCTCGATTCGCACCTAGCTCCACTGGAATCGAGAGAGGTGATGTGCTAGTGCTAGATTTCTTCGTGGAGATGATTCCAACGGTGAAACTGGCTTTTGTCATCCGAGATCTAGAAAATTTCGGTTTTAATCAAATTACGATTTTGCCATATTTTTCAAAATTTGGGAATTTTCTGCCCACAAAACCACCGCCTATCTATAAATCCTAGAGAGAAGGTGGAGCTTCTCACTTCTCTTTTCTTCTTCTTTTTTTTCTTTTCTTTCTTTTTCTTTCCCTCATTTTTCCTTATCTCCCACCGAATTATCCCAACTTGATTCAATTGGGAAATTTCCTCCCACCTTCTCCTTGTCACATGTCCCTTCCTCATTTGCTTTCTTTTCTTTCACCTTATCCCCTTATCCAAAGACTTGGATTTCCTTTCTCTAGGGGTGTGACACATGGCCTCCATGGGTCACCCCTTAGACTTTCCCTTTTTGTTTGACTTATCTTCCTTTAACATATGGCTCTAATGTAAGTTATGGATCTTTTCCTTTTTACTATTCATGTGCCATGTGTCACATGGACATATGCATTAAGTGGCACACCCACACCATACGGCTCTCTATGCCATGCACCTCATTAAGCCGCTATGTGGAAGCACATGTCATGCTATGTGCCACCACTCCTTGTGTCACCCGACACCTGGTGCCTCAAAAATTCTACGAAATTCGACGAAATTCTACTAGGTAACTAGATTTCGTGAGACGATTCTAACGGTGAAGTCTGTTCCGTCATCCGAGATCTAGAAAAATTCTAGGTTTTCAACCTGTACTATTGCGGTAATTACCGTTTTGCCCTTTTTTAGAAAAATTTAATTTTTCCCGCGTCTTACATTCTTCCCCCCTTAAAAGAATTTCGTCCTGAAATTCTACACACATACACATAGAATCACATGCATATGTAATTGTACACAATCACATGCATATAAACTAGTCATTTAATCACCAAACAACTAAACCACGTACCTTCATCCTTAAACAAGAAAGGATAGGTGGCACGCATCGTGTCCTTGTGTTCCCATGTTACCTCCTCCACTCCTCGATGTTGCCACAACACCTTCACTAGCCTCACGGTCTTATGTCGCAAAACCTGATCTCGACTATCCATGATACGCACTAGTCCCTCCTCGAAGGTCCCATCTATATCAACAACAATCCCTCCCTAATCCACTACATGAGCTGGATCTGGAGTATACTTCCGGAGCATGGAGACGTGGAACACCTAATAAACTCGGTGGTAATGCCAACCGATATGCAACTATGCCTACCCTCTCGAGTATCTCGAAGGGCCCGATATACCTCGGCAATAGCTTCCCCTGTTTGCCGAACTTAACCACTCCTTTCTTAGACATCACCTTTAAGAAGACGTGATCACCCACCTCAAATTCTAGCGGTCGACGCCGTCTGGTCGGGCGAGCTCTTCCGCTGTACCGAGCCTAAGAAGACGTCAGATCAAACCCACCTTCCTCAAGCAGTCTCTAATCAAACTGGGCCTCGGCCACGGACCTCTCTCCCACCTCTGTCCAATAAATCGGAGATCGACATGGCCTCCCATATAAAGCCTCATAGGGTCCATCTGTATACTCGCTGATAACTGTTGTTGTAGGCGAATTCCACCAAGGGTAAGTGCTCCTCCCAACTACCCTTAAGATCTAGGACACATGCTCGTAGCATGTCCTCTAAAACCTATATGGTCATCTCCGACTGACCATCTGTCTGTGGATGAAAAGCGGTGTTCATCATCAACTGTGTCCCCATGGCCTTCTGGAAACTCTTCCAAAAGTGTGTCGTAAACCTAGGATCTATGTCCAATACTATGGACACTGGTACTCCATGTAGCCGGACAATCTCTCGAATATACAACGGGCAAAATTCCTCCAATGTGAAGGTCATCAACACGCTAGAAAATGTGCCGACTTAGTGAGCTGGTCCACTATCACCCATACCGCATCATGCCTCCACGGTGTCCGTGGCAGGTGGGTCACAAAGTCCATCGTGACGTGTTCCCACTTCCACGGCTACTTCCAATGGTCGGAGTGTACTCCGCTAGCCTTTGATGCTCGCCTTTACCTCGCCGTCACGTGAGACATCTTCGAACAAAATCGCAACTTTGCCGCTTCATCCCGCCTCCAAAGAATATCGGGCGACATAAAGATCACTTGTGACATCTTGGTGGCAAATTTAGATGCATTTAAAATTTAGAGCAATGAACCCCTAAGGATCTCCTCTCTCAGATCTGTCAACTGGGGAACCACAACCCATCCCCTATACCGAAGACTACCATCTGTGTGAATGGCCCAACCTTCCTCACTCGTACCTGACTATACCCGGTCCTTGATGGACACTATCTCTGCGTCCTGCCCTTGGGACTCAATCACTCTGCATAGTAGGGAAGGTGTTGCTACTAAATTCCCCAACATACCCTGAGCCTGATCATTGTATCGTAGTCCAAACCGGCCCCATTAATCTCGAGTATATGCTATGTAGCGATCACCTCTAAGCCCTACTTCAACCCGAATGAAGTGATCCGAACTCAACTGGGGACGCCATTTAATTTCTTTATTTTATACTTTATTAAGTTTTTTAAAAGTGTCAGCACTGAATCCCTGATCACCCGACGATGGATCCGAACTGAGCCCGGTTTACTCCGACGTTTTTATTTATCTTATTAAAACGTTTAATTAATTTGCTTAATACAGCGTAAGTTTCGCTGCAAACCTACGTAATCATTTACAAATTTCAAAGCAATTCGGGTAGGCTCCACAACATTTACAAAGAAAGGCATTCTATGCCCCTTTCAAAATGATATACAAAAAATCAAGGTTCAAAGTTTAACCCTTTTGTTTGCAAAATTCCACTTGTTCAAAAGATATGATATGCAAATGACGGAGTATATACTTATACGCCGTACTCTCTCTATGACTCGCTTGCACGATCTTGTCTCCCTTTCCTCGTTTTCTCAAACCCGCGATAGATAAAACTATACGCCTAAGCATTTTCATGCTAGTGGTTCTATACAGCTTATATTCCAATATTCAATGTAACTCAAGATGCATTTAACATTAAATCATGCCTATTAATCTGTTCAACAAATGCTCATGCTATTTATTTTCACATGCTTTCAATTTCTAAATAATTTATCAAATCACATCATGCACTAATGCAACAATTCATTTCACAATTTAATTTATGATTTAAGCATAAAACATAAAAAAATCTCATTTACACTGCCAATGTTGGTTATTTCCTCTAACTATTCAATTCACACTTCTGACGGATTCCGTTTGATAAATCCCGCCCTTATTATTATTATTCGGTAATGTACTTACACATTTAACAATTCGGTCTCCCATCATGACGGATGCCGTTTGGTGCACCCCGACATGTGGTAATTACCTAATGCCATATGTTATCGCGACGGATGCCGATTGTTATCCCGTCAAGTGGGACATTTTCAATGCCATACGCCATCATGACGGATGTCGATTGGTGCATCCCGCCAAGTGGGACATTGGACATGTATTTTCTGATTCGATGCCGATTGGTGCACTTCGTCAGCAGTCATTCAAGATATTTGATGTAATCAGATGTCGAATTGTCCGATTCATTTACATTTCTGGATGACAACTACATTCATTCGTTTTCAATATCACATTTCAATTCCATATTCACTTTCGTGATTCTCTTTCAAGGATATACTCAATCTATGTACTCATTTCCTATACACATTCACGCACTCATTTCATATGCTCGTAAACTACTCAAGATACTTGACATAAGAATAGAGTCAGAGAACAAACATGCAAAAACTTGAAACAAGAATAGGATTCAGTAGAACAAACATTTCAAACTTGAAATGAGAATAGGATTTAGAAGAACAAACCCAAAATATTTGCACTTTGATTCCAATCCTTGGAATCTCAATCACAGTTTGGCTTTTCCTCCTCGTCAGTCCCTATTCCAAAACCATTAAAGAACAATATTATTCAAGTGTACTATGGTTTTGGTTAGGATTGATTTTCGGAGTTTAATATGAGTTCCACTTAAACATTCTATATGTAGATGGATTCTTGACTCAATGGGCTTTCCATAGAGTGCAAGAACACTGAATCGGAGTTCGACGCAGAGTTGCACCTTCCGTCGAGGTCATACACAAATAAATCCCTGAACCGACGAGCAGACCTGAACTGACGAGCCTGTCTACCACCCAGGCCAAACATCTTCTATACTCCTCAGGAATATTAATGTATTCTGACCTAATGGCTTTCCATAGATTCCAAGAACACCTAAATCGAGTTCAAACGAAGGAGATATGACCTTCCAAGCTGGAGGTCATGTAGTCAATCCTCACGAGATCGACCCGACCGACGAACCAGACTGCCGACGAGCTCAAATAAACACCTCGGTCTGACATCTAACATCCTCCTCTCAGGCATATGAATGTATTCTGACTCCATGGGCTTTCCATAGAGTCCAAGAACACCTAAATCGGAGTTCAAACCGAAGGAGATATATCTTCCGGTCGAGGTCATAAAGTGGACAACTTTGACGAGTCGACCGAACTGACGAGCAATCGTCGACGCAATCGCTTGACGAATAATCGCTTGACGCCACCACTGACCTATTCACTCGTTTCGTGAAAGAAGCACCATAACTCGTCTACGTAGTTCAATTAAGAATTAAAGTTCTAACATCGCTTCATCGACGCCGCTACAATTTCACAGAAGGACTTAATGCCAAATTCTCTTTATTTCTGATCCAAAACCCGTTCTAAGGTACGGCTAGTTGACCCGAACTCGGACAACCGAATTCGACCAGATTTAGTTGGGCTGGACTCGAAAAGGACTATAACTTAATCTACGCAGGTCCAAATTGAGAGTCTAAAAGCCTAACATCAAGTTAATTGATGGCTAAGCAATTTACTAGAAGGACACATACCAAATCCTCTTCATCGCGCACTCCAACAATCAGCTCTACTGTTCGGCTAGCCAAGCACTACCACACAATGTAGCAGCTCCCATGGTTTAAAATGCAACTAAACTTTCCCTATACGATAACTACCCAACAATCCTTAGGGTAGAAGAAGACCAAGTGAGGAGAAGACCTACCTCATGGAGTTTGTCAAAGTCCCCGTCTTGGCCTCTACTTGTAGCTCTTTGGCACTAGGAAGGACTTCCTTCTCGTGCTTCGCCGAGACCTATGGTCCGATCAAGGCCGGAAAATCTAGAGAGTAAGGTGTACTCTCTTCTTAACTTTCCTTTCTAATTTTCTTTTTTTCCTTTTCTTCCGATCACTCTAAATCTAGATTTTAAAAAGGAGGAAACTTCCTCCCACTTTCCTACATGCCACACGCCATTTCCTTGATTTTTTTCTTCTTTTTCTTATTTCTTTTTATATTTAGGTCCTCCATTTCTGCTTATTATTCATTTAAGCTCCCTATTTTCACTTAGACATATAAACTTATTTACAATTGACCCTTAGGTCCTACTTCACAATTTCCATGATTTTCTCTTTTCACTTCTGGGTTTATTTCTCGATAATAATCATTTAGTCATTCATCTAAAATTTCTAGAAAAATACCTAAGTTATTCAATTATACCTGCACATATAATAATAATATTTCTTTTATTATAAAAATTTAGGGTATTTTTGGGGCGCATATGCCACTCCCGAAGCTACACTAGCTAGTACCCTCGCGGACTTCCATCGAGTGCAATCAACCACCTCATTTTCCTTACCAGGATGGTTATGCAAAGTGAAGTCATAATCCTCCAGAAACTCCATCCACCCGCGTTGCTTCATGTTGAGGTCCCGCTGTGTAAAAATATACTTCAGACTCTTGTGGTCTGAAAATACTTCAAACAAATTTCACCATACAAATAAGCAAAGCATCTCAGAAGGCAAAGACAATGGCCGCCAACTCCATGTCATGCGTGGGGTAATTCCGCTCATGATTCTTCAACTGCCGAAAACCATAAGCTACTATCCTCTCGGACTACATCAAGACATTCCACTTCGTTCTTCGAGGCGTTACATTACACCGTTTACCTCTGTCCCTTTTCCGGGACTATCAGAATAGAAGATGAAGTTAGCCTCCTTTTCAATTCCTGGAATGCCCTCACATAGGTCATTCCACTAACTCGACTCCTTCGACCTTGTCATAGGTGCCATGAACAGAGAAATCCTCAATGAACCTCCTATAGTACCCCGCCAATCCTAAGAAACTGTGTATCTCGAAGACTGGCTTCGGCCTCACTTAACTCATAACAGCCTCAATTTTCTTAGGGTCTACTAACACAATTGAAGTCAACACGACATGTCCCAAGAATTTCACACTTCAAGCAGTTTCAAAATTCACATTTGGCCGAACTCGGGTATACAATCGATGGCTTCAAATATGTAGAACGACCCTCAAATGATCCTCATGCTCCTCCTCAGACTTGGAGTAGATCAAGATGTCGTCAACGAAGACCACAACAAATTGATCCAAATAGGTTTGGAATACCCTATGCAAGAGATCCACAACTCCTGCTGGTGCATTCATCAATCCGAAAGGCATCACTGTGAACTCGAAATGCCCATACCGCGTCCTAAACGCTGTCTTAGGGATATCCGCCTCCCTAACTCTCAACTGATGATAACCAGTGCGAAAGTCTATCTTAGTGTAGACTCGCGCCCCTCTTAATTGATCAAACAAATCATTAATCCTCGATAATGGATATCGATTCTTGATCGTAACCCTGTTCAACTATCTGTAGTCAATGTACAATCGAAGGGTCTTTTTTTTCTTCTTTGCAAACAGAACCGAAGCACCCCATGGTGAAGTGCTCGGTCTAATGAAACCCTTGTCCAACAATTCCTGTATCTGGACCTTGAGTTCCAGTAACTCAACCGGTGCCATCCTAGGAGGAGTCACAGAGTTGGTGACGACTGTGGTAAAATCAATACAAAAGTCTACATCCCTCCACGGAGGTAATCTCGGTAGCTCATCTGGAAAACATCCTCATACTCGCAAACTACTCGAGGTAGATCTAAGTCTTGTCTCACCTCGTCCTCCAGGGGTAAGGCTTGCTAGCCAACCCATCAACTGCCCGTGCCATCTTGAGTCGTACACGGTCTGGGGTAAAACATCGTGCTTGTCCCCTTGAAACGTAACACGAATACCGTCTTGTGTGTAAGCGATAACTCTCCTATGTTCACAATCAATGACGACTTGGTATGCCATCAACCAATCCATCCCTATGATGACATCAAACTCCTCGATGTCCATTTAATTTCGTGTCCACAAGGAGTAGAATCCCGTAGACTTAACTCAACCCCGACATATCAGATCCACACTCACCCTAATTCCTAGGGGAGAGCTCACATACAATGACTTTTCCAAGGTCTCAACCTCTAAGCCCAATTCTCTCACATATGATGCTACAATAAATGAATGCGATGCACCAAAATCAAATAATATCCTCGCTCCATGTGCAATAGCAAACATACCCTGTGATAATCGACCGGGATCTGTCAGTTCAATCAGGTACAATTATGTGATACGCCTTTCATCCTCAAGTCCCTGGGCCAGGAGCCATGTCCCTAATCTCGACCCATACTCTAGCCTCTTTAGCCTACCTGTGACATGGTAGGTGCCTGTGCCGCACTCTGAGGCTGATACTGGTTCCTCTGGCCCATGCTGGGGTAAGAAGAAAGATATTGCGTCTGTGCACGTCCCACTGATGACTGAGACTGAGGTGTCCCGTAGCCATGGGATCCCTGCCTCTGGGGGTAATCCCATCTCATATGTCCGGGCTGATGGCAATGGAAACATGTCGCCTGGCCCCGACTAGCTAGAGCCCCGATACGGCCTCGCCTTGATAGTCGTGAGTCTCGTCCCTTGAAACCCGTGGAACTGTAAGCCTTCACTCTCTTTCCCGAACTAGAAAAAGCAATGAATTCTCCTTCCTTCATTGTTACTAGCACTCGTGATCGCGATGTCTCGTGCATCTTTTGTCTCTCTCTCTATAGCCATAGCCGACCTGACCATAAAGTCCATGTCTCAGGAGGAATCCTACACCCGCTTCAATGGACAACTTCACCATTCTCAAACTTCCTCACCTCGCCATGTCCGTGGCCACATAATCATCCGCAAACGGCTAACTTCTAAGAACTTAGCCACGATTCCATCACCGTCATCGCTCCTTGCTTTAGCCTCCAGGAACCCTGGCCTTTTGCATGTCTAGCGCTTGCCGAAAATATTCGTCATGAAGATCTCATGAACTCTACCCAAGCTCATTGCCTCTAAGTCCTCGAGGTCTCGACTCCAATCCCACCATACTTGGGATTCACCCTCTAGCCGACCGCCGCTTAGTCTAATCTTTATCGTGATCGGAGGTGATTTGATAGCCTCTAATATCTTCAATTTGTCATAACTAATGGTTAGCCATCACAATGGTCAGCACCATCGAATCCCCTCCTCTCGTGGAAATGCCTGAGGATAATGCCTTTAAACCTCGAGGTTATTTGATCCTCCCCGACCCCTAACCGCACTAGTCTGGTGCACATCGAAAATCACAGCTTCCATAGCCTCCATAAAGGCTTGTTGGTAAAAAATGGGTGGTGATTACGACGCCGCGGGATCGAATTTACTGCCCCGTCCCTCACTCTTGCCATCTACACATGTCAAGTGGAAAATTGAGATTTCTTTCTCTTTATTCAATTAGTAGTGTATATGCTACTACTAATATACATCTCACTCATTTCCCGTATACTATTTACCAAGTATATGATTTATACTATATACAACACAGTATCATGAAACATATCACACATATTAATTTATCAAAATGCACAATGAATGCATGATCTAAACCTGTACCCATCGAGTCCTAGGTATTCGTAAACCTAAGCTCTGATACCAAGTTGTGACGCCCAAACTCGGGGTCATTTTTCACACTGACAAGTCCGTCATACAAAGAAATCTCTCACGCGAGCAGAATTCCGCCGCTGCGCATGTCCTTATCGTAGGCGTGTTCTACCGGGTCGCGGTGTGCACACAAAGCATTGTCGCCGCGCGGGGCTTAAGCTCGGTCGTAGGCGCTTGGTGCTATCGCCACGCCGCCAGCCCTATCATGCTAACTTATCGCTAATTCGGCCAGGCTATGTCGCCATACCGACCTCCATGTCTCACCCAAACTCAGAATCTTAGAATGTCGTCAATGCACGGAATGTCGCGTCGCTGGCATGGGAACCTCTGGGCCTTGTCCAAGTCTCTGGCCGTGATTTAAAATTTCCTATCATGTCGTGAACTCACTGAACGATCTCGCCCCTCACGCATGCCAGTCGTGGGCGATAGAGCTCCTCTGTCGTGGCCAGCTTTGTCTTAACCCAAAAATGTTCTATCGCGGCAGAAAATCTTTCCAGCCTTGCCAACTATGTCGCAACCTAAAATTCCCTGTCGCAACACAAAACCTCTCATTTTGCCATACTATGTCGCGACAGAAAATATTCTATCGCGACACGAGAACCCTGCCCAAGGCCAAACTCTATCACGACACAAAAATACTTTGTCAAGACATAGAACTCTTGGCCTTGACCAACTTTGTCATGACACAAAATGTTGTGTTGCGACACAAGGCCCTATGGTCTTGGCCACACTCTATATCAGGACATAGAATATCCCATCGCCGGCTATCACCTTGAAATCCGTCGTGACACTAAAATTTTTGTCGCAACCTCGAATTCCTCGCCTCGTAAATAAGCCCCGTTACAACCCTGACCTCTTGCCTTAGTCGTCTCTATCGCGACAAGGGAACCTCTGTCACAACATTGTCATGACGTAAAACAAACATCACACATACCCGCTGGGGCCCGATCGCAAATGTAAAATAACTCTGCTGCCACTCGTGAAAACCCCGCCGTCGCGACCTAGAAACCGTCAAGTACCTAAGAAACATGTCGCGACACAGAGAACCATGTCACAACACAGAGCCAAAAAGCTCTATCACGACAAAGAAAACCTTTGTCACCACGCAAACCCGCAAACGGGCAGTAGCCTCTCTAGGCCTTTTCTACACCCCCAACCCTTTTTTTTTTTTTCTAAACACCCTAAATTCGATATACACTAACCTTTTTGTTACAAAGGCAACATGGAACCTAGAAAAACTTGCCAAACTGTATTAATTATACAAGATGAGTTTAATTACAACTCTTTTCTTCTTACATAAATAGAAACTGGGTTTTCTGCCCAAAATTTAACATAAACCGGATAAATATCCGCACTCTTACATAATGGCACAAGCCATAATCTGGCCCTTCTTCACAACTAAGATCTTGGATGTATTTCATCCCAAGGTGTACCTCCAGTACCTGAAAATATTTTCCCATTACGGGGTGAGCAATAACCAGTAGATGAATTATCCTACAAGGGCTACTCCCCACATAAGTGCACATGCAATGGCAAACACACACACATTCAAGTAAAAGTATGCACATTCCTACTCGAATGTCTACATGTCATTCCCCATGTCTCGAGTCCTCTCTAACTCCTTCACACATGCATTTGCCATGTATGAAAAAAAAAACTGTTTTCAAAACAAAATATTTTTGTTTTTAAAAACTCATTGTTCAATCTCCGATATAATTTATTTGGACAACCCTCTGATATAATTTATTGGACATACTCCGATAAAATTTGTTGGACAACCCTCCGATATAATTTGTTGGACATACTCTGATAAAATTTTTTTCCCAAAAATCATGTCATGCACTCACACCCGTTTCACGCGATGTCCCCGTGCATATAAAATGCGGAATGCCATTTCATGTCAATTCATATTACATGCATGATGAGTACTACATCCAACATTAATAAATCATGGATAATTATATTTTCTACATATAATTTACATCCATTAGGTAATCCATGTTAATACATCAACAAGTATATATCAACATGATTTTTCACACAACCAAGATGTTATTAATTTTGTTTTCAACAACACAATAAAAACATCACACAAGTCCAACAACAACAAATTGGAAATCGCCCGGATCGCCCAAAAATGGGGGCCTCGGTGGCTCCAAAGATTCAGTCCGAAAATTTTAGGACTGAACCGTACGGCCACTCACGGGCCCAAGAAACCCATGCCATAAAATGGCTCTTAGACTAAGAATAATCAAAGTAGGAGAGAAACCCCTACCTCTTGGAGTTTTGCGAAAACCCCGAATTCTTGTACCTACACGAAGCTCTCGTCGCGTAGATAAACTTTACCTCTTGCTCCAACAAAAACCAATGGCCCAATCTCCGTAAATCCTAGAGAGAAGGTGGAGCTCTCACTTCTCTTTTCTTCTTCTTTCTTTTCTTTTCTTTCTTTTTCTTTCCCTCCTTTTTCCTTATCTCCCACCGAATTGTCCCAACTTGATTCAAGTGAGAAATTTCCTCCCACCTTCTCCTTACCACATGTCCCTTCCTCATTTGCTTCTTTTCTCTCACCTTATCCCCTTATCCAAAGACTTGAATTTCCTTTCTCTAGGGGTGTGACACATGACCTCCATGGGTCACCCCTTTGACTTTCCCTTTTTGTTTGACTTATCTCTCCCTTTAACACATGGCTCTAATGTGAGCCATGGATTTTTTCCTTTTTACTATATTCATGTGCCATGTGTCACATGGACACATGCATTAAGTGACAATCTCTACACCACATGGCTCTCATGCCATGTGCACCCCTCACAAGCTGCCATGTGGCAGCCACATGGTCATACTATGTGGCATCACTCCTTGTGTCACCCGAATGTTCCGGTGCCCTCGAAAACACAGCTCGAATGTCCGGAAATTCACTAAGTAACTAAATTTCACAGACATTCCAATAGTGAAGTTCGTCTGGCCATCCGAGATCTAGAAAAAATTTTAGGTTTTCAACCCAGATTCATTGCAGCAATTACCATTTTTCCCTTTTTCAGAAAAATTGAATTTTTCCCGAGTTTTACAACGTTAATAATTACTCATGCAGGACTTTCGTTTCTCAATGAGAAGATGAATTTTTTACTATTAATCCCGTACCCTTCGAATATGGTCCATTTACTCTATATGTCTTATGAAATAACAATGAGCATGACCTTAGCTAGTTGCAACCTTGGAAGTCAAGGGCTTATGGTAACGATCCTTCTCATGAATATGTGAATTGGATGCCAGAGAAATGATAGATTCCTTCATAAGATACAACAAACACTCTAAGGGTTATGTTTTCATAAGTGAGCATGAAGCTGGAACAGTAGTTGACTTAGAATCACGGTGTGTCATATTCTAAGAGGAGAATTTCCCACATATAGGTAAAATTTGTAAGGATTTACATCTTTATGAAATAATGGATCTTAATATAAAATTACACCTGAACAAAAATTAATGGTTGAATCAAGTGAGAGTAAACTAGTACTTATAACAAGTACAATTAGAGAGTCAATGTTGAGAAGAAGTTCTCAACAAGTGTTCCTCGATGATTATTTTAGATTAAAGAGGAAGTTCATATTGTGATCCCAAAATGATAATGTTGAACTTAATTCGGTTCATTAGACTCTTACTTGCTCCTTGTCTAAAGATGAATAGAGAAAAGCAATGGAAAAGGAATAAGAGTATGCAAAGCAATCAATATAGGACTTAGTTGATATGCTTTTACATGGAAAGCTATTGAGAACAAATGAGTTCTTAAGATTAAACAAAAAGTTTATGGATCCATTGAAAATTACAAAGCTCAACTATGCCCAATAAAAAGATATAAACTAGGAGGAAACCTTTCTGCAATAGTTAGGTTGGCCTCAATTCACCTCATTCTAGCTATTATAGCTCTTATTGATTTAGAGTTACATCAAATGAATGTAAGACAATCTTCCTTAATGGAGGGTTGAATGAAGGAATCTATATGGAACAACTAGTATATTTCATTATTCAAGGCCAAGAGCAAAGGTGTGCAAGTTAAATCATTTGATTTTATGGCCTTAAGCAATCATCAAAATAGTGGTGTTTGAGATTTTGTTGAGTAATAATTGTGTATGATTTCACAATTATTGATGTGGATCATTATGTTTCTATTAATGAAAAAACATGTTTATTATCTTTACACCTGGATAGTATGCTTATAGCTATAAATGATTTGGAGTTTGCTCAAGCTATCAAAAGATGGTTTTCATCTATTTTAAGATGAAACATATGAGTGAATAATCTTACATTCTTGGAATAAAGATCTATAGCAATCATTTTAACTAACTAGTGATTCTTTCCCAAAAACACTATATTGTGAAATTCCTTGAATGATTTGATATGCAAGATTGTAATCTCATTGATACTTCATTTGCAATCGGTGAAGCCTAAGCAAATAAATGGATCTAATGTCTCTAGAAGAAAAGAGGAGAAATGATTAATGTTCCTTACTACAATGTTATTGGGAGTCTACTATATGCTATAATGTGTACAAGAATAAATATTTGCTATGTTGTTAGGATAATAAGAAGCTACTAAGAAAATCCCAGAATAATGTAGTGAAAAGTAGTGATGATGATTCTTGGGTATCTAGAAGGTACTATGTACTGTTCTGTTGCTATCAAGACAAAGAATTGAACTTGATAGATTATCCAGATGAAAATTGGGTATGTGACCTAGATGCGAGTAAATCAACATTTGGATGAACATTCTTGCTTAATAAGAGGTACCATCTCATGAGGAAACAAGAAATAAAATTGTATAGCTTTGTGAACCATGGAAGTTGGATTTGTTGTCTCTTCAACTATAGTGCAATACAAGAAGTTGTATGGTTGAGAAAGCTTGGGAATAGTTAAAGCTTTTTTGGCCAATGACAATCTGTAGTGACAGTCAAGCTATGATCGCTCAAGTAAATGATACCAAGAACAAAACTTATAAGAGATATTATTGCACAAATAGGAGATAATCTTAAATATCTACTGACATGTGAAATGGTTTTTTATCCATGCACAAAATTCAGTCTAAGGAACATGTTCATTGAACGTGTAAAGTTAGGGATTGCATAGTTATGATATGTTAGTCATAGACTGCGGATTATCATTGATAGGATATAAGATACTTTATGCATGATAAATGATAAGGAATATTTGTTATTCATATCATTGGAGGTATGTTCTGGTACTTATGGAAATATGTTCCTAAATGTATGTCAACAGGCAAAGGTTGGCTATCTCACACGAGTAACTACCCCAATCGATGTGTTTTTGAATTGGGATGAGACACAATATACTAATGATAATAAATGAGTGAAAAGCAAACAAAAATAATGAGTGTCGCCTTGATTAAGTATCAAGATGAGGTTTACACTAAATGATATCTTAACCAAATGTAATTGCCCACGATTACATTTACATGTTTTAACAGAACTTGGGTTTTAGCATAAAAAGTTTTAAGAAAAACTATGAATGCAAATATGAAGCTTTTAGGTAAAATATGTATGGTGGTAGATTGACATACGCTCTTTAAGTGGTGAGAAACCACCAGAGCATGTATTTCATACTGCATGTGTTAAATGTGACAAATAAGGAAAGAGAATGATTAATTGATCCCTACATCCTCACCGTGTGAGATCCTCTTAAGGCTTACGTACTATGATAGCCTATTATCGTATTCCTTGTACTTTTGACTATGTTTTGAGGTGACAAATTAATGTTGCTACTTTGATATGTTTTCAACGAAGATGAGATAATTTATTCTTATGTGATATATTAGGCAAGCAGTTAATTTGGATCTAAAAGGCATGAGCTTAAAAGGAAGATTTTTTTTTAGTTGCAGTGGCAAAAATGTGTTCAAGGTCGACCCATTATATTGCTTTTGTGGCTAATATAATTGTGAATGCATTTATAATGTTTAAAAGGAAGACTTTTTTTTAGTTACAGTAGCAAAAATGTGTTCAAGGTCGACCCATTATATTGCTTTTGTGGCTAATATAATTGTGAATGCATTTATAATGTTGAAAAGTATACAACTTCGAGGGTTTACGTGTATATGTTAATGTAACTAAGTCTGGGGTACAACAAGACATGATTGTTATTATTCACTCATAAATTTTTAGGGTTAAGCTATTATGAATTCCTAATAGGTGATAAGTTTATAGCTCTAAATTGGGTGTGTGTGTTTCAGATAGTCACATGACCCATTTGCCTATATGAATGACCTTCAAAAGTGGAATACAAAAGACTTGGATAAGTGATTGAGTAAGATCAACCCATCTTGTGCAAGTGGGAGATGTTGGAGTTAGGCTCCGAGTTAGGTGCCCAAGTGGGCGACCCGACCCGACACATTATATGAAATGATATAAGGGGACGGTTTTTAGAAGGTTTTAAATAACTGTCTAAAAAACCACATCAGAATATTAGAGGGAAGGCTTCTCTCTTGTTTTTCCCTTTGCATCTGAAGAACAACATAGAAGAATATGTCTTCTTCTCATAAGAAATCGTCTTCCTTAAATTGTTTTCCCTTTTGAATATTATTTTCTTCGTGAAAACACAAGGGGTCAAGGCATTTGTGTTGTGGAAACATAATGGTTCCCTTATGTGGTCACATTCATGACTTCAAGCAAGAAAATGTATCCGATGAAATAATGAAGAACAGATCTTAGGCATCAACATGGTAACCTGACAAGTTCATTTTTTCCATCATTAAGTGAAACCCAAGTTTAAAAAAAAAATTTCTTATTATTTTTCATTAATAATTGATGAGAACCAAACATAATTTTAATTTTAAAAAATAACAAGAAAGAAAACTTCCACTTTTTCAAACAAGATTGACCTCCACCATACATATATCATAGAAACATACATATAATACAATATATATATATATATATATATATATATATATATATATAAAGCCATCCAACAAATTCAACATCAAGCTTTCTATTTTCCACATTAGGACGAATGAAGCATAGCCCCACTAATTTTTGAAATAAATAAATAAATAAATTTTGTTGTTGCTTTTGAATGATAGTGTACACGCAAGCTTTTTTTTTTTTTTTGGAGTTTGCTATTTTTTCTAAGTCACATTGATGATATTCCATCAACAACTTCAAAGATAGGATTATGTTTGAAGTATGTTGACAGCTGATATGAAATAAAAGAGATGTGTATATGTTAGTTGGATAGACCATTGGATTCTACTAATTATTTTGTAGTTATTTTGTTCTAATTTTTGAGTGTTGTCCCAATACACAAAATATCTAACTGCTCTGTTGTTAAATGTTAACATCCAATTAAATTGATTTTCGCTTTTGAATGTTATGATATATCATGAGACCATCAAGATATGAGCCCCACTGTACAGTCACTGGCTACTATTTCCAGATAGACCTTTGTTTATCTCCATTGATGTTCCTAAGGACAAAGACACCCCCATCAACTTTGTCCACTTTTTGAAAAATTTTATATTTTATTTTTATTTGCTTCTATTTATAATTTGAAAATATTGGTTTAAAGATCTAACCTTAATTTGAGTGACAAAAGACTTAGTATGTAAATATGTTGTATGTTTGTGTACTTACTCTATATAACCTTTGTTTTTATTTGTTTGTTTGTTTTATTTAAAATTTTTTGTTGTTTCTGATGGTTTTGTACTTTATTTTCATGTGCAAACAAGGAAAAGCTCTGATTTTAAAATTAGCTTGGTATTGTAAAATATTATTAAATATAGAAACTTGTGTCAACTAAAATAGAATTTTTATGTGGAATAATAATTATTAGAATTATATTAAAATCTGCACAAATTCAATTTCCTATAAGGATATATGAGAAAACTTTAAATGCTTTTTATATTATTTCATGTTTCTTCTTAAAATTTTCTTTTGGGTTATTAAAATATTTTTGTTCTTGTTAAAGTGATTATTCTAAAAAAGGGTAAAGTATGTTTAGCAACCAAAATAATTTTTCTCATAATAATAGAAATTGCTCATCTAATTATTATTTTTTTACATCGCCTTTCTAAAAAACTTAAATCTCAAAAAAGGTTTTAAAAATATCACCAACAATTATTACATCTGAAACACTTAAAATTGTTTTTAAGATTAGAAACACTGTAAAAACCAAATGAGCTCTTAAAACGTTGCCAGATGTCAACATGATCCACACCATCACTCAAAAAAATATGATTTGTAATATGAACTTCTTTTCTAATTTATTTATTTATTTATTTTGGATTGATAAATTTATAATTTAGCATTATAACAAAAAAAGTTGTCAAAACAAAACCAAAAAAATATTTTCATTATTCTAATTTTTTTATCACCCCAATAATTAAAGGTCTTCACCTTCAGAAAAAAACCCTCATATACATAGCTGATAATAAATATATAAATGGATGCTAAAGCTCAAAGATGCAATGATGAAATGAACAAAGCAGTTATATTTGAATTAAAAAGATTTAATAATGGATTCATTGCCACTGTATTCTTCAAAGTTCAAACCACCCTTTAAAATAATTGTTTCACTTTGTATCTACACACTGTTTCCTTTTTCTAACTTGAAATAGAAACATCCATGTTGCTGTAGATGTTCTTCCTCAATCTGAAGACAATAATAATTCATAAAGAGATAGAGGCACTGGGTAGGCATAAGTAAAGCATTGTTCCATTAGGTCCCAATTCATGATATTATTATTATTACTATAATTTCTTTTAAAAATTTTTATTTTTATATTCAGTCTACACCAACATCACTAACTTTCTTCTTAGCCAATATCCACCCACACAAAGCACATGCAATGCTGGGGTCCTCTTAGTTACCACTACTTTTTCTCTTTGGAAGATATGATCTTTAAAAGCCAATAGATTTTTTTTTAATGTTAAAGTTACCATTTTTTAAATTTGTTTTTTTTTTTTCTAAAAAATATAAAAAACACATTTATTTATTTATTTATTTTTTTGAAAAACATGAAGAATACATAAAATATTAAATTTATAAAACAATAAATTTTTTTAAAAATATCAAATTTGAGTATTATTTTGTGTTTTAAAACTATTTTGTGAATATTTTTTAAAACAAGAACCAAACAAATTTTTGGTTTCTTTTTTTCTTCTAAAAATATCAAACATAAAACACTAAATTTATATAAAATAAATTTAGGAAACACCAAAAATGATGTCATCTATATTTTAAAAGTATTTTCAATAAATACTTTAAAAAATCAACCAACAAAACCCCTAATTATTGATTTTCTTTTCTTTAATTTTACTTTTGTGGGTGTAGGTCACTATTTGAGCTTAAAGGGTGAGGGTCCAGATATGAAGAAAGGTTGACTTGTGGATTGAATTGGGCCAAGTTATGTTTGCAAAAGATTAAGAGTTGGGTCTCAGCCAACCTGACTGCATCAAATGTTTTCATTTTCAAATACTATTTTTATGACAATCATCCATCAAAATATTCTATAAAAAAATGATTGAAAAATGAATGAATGAAATTAAGTAAAATGTATTGAATTGAGTAAATGAGTTCAACACTTTCCAAAAACACAAAAGTTTCATAAATCAAAATGTGTTGCTTGATAAAGGCTAGCAATCTTTGCCTATCGCTAGTGTTTCTTATGCTAAGAGTTTCTAATAATTTGCTTAACGTGATTACGCGACGCTTGCTTTTATTTTCATTGAAGAAATTCGCTTTCTCAAAGATTTAACACGCTTATTTTCTAACTTTTTCATCACTAATTATTTAATTTAAATCTCTTTAATTTTTAATAGGAAAAACCAAAATGATTTGACTTTTCTCATCGTTTTTTTCAATGTTTTAAGAAAAACTGATATTATAATATAAGAAAATGTATTCTTGTAATTTAATTGAAACCTCATAATTCATTTCATAAGAATAATAAAAACATTTTTAATTTTTTATTTAAAAGTTCATTATTTCAAAATTTAGATAAAAATTAAATATTGATTTAAAAAAATAAAAATAAATAACTAAATATTTAATCTTATTAAACACTATTCAGAACAAAATTCTATCCATATACTGTAAAAAAATAAACATGGCCTTTATTCTCATAATATGCCATGTAACTCAAATTAAATAATATGTATGTCAGTCAACTAATTTGAAAATGAATATAAAATGTAACTTTTAAATGTGAGGTATTATAGCTGAAATGGCAATGTAACTTAAAAGATGTACGTGTGCAATAAACTTTTATTGTGAAACGTTTTAATTCATCATGATTAAATAATTAAATAAGTTGAAAGTACTTTTGATAAATGTGAAAAGGATACTAAGTAGGACCTGGAAGATATTCTAGATTCTTTGGGATATTTTAGTTGTGTCACTATCGATTATACGTTATGGAAGCAATTTGATATGTCAAGATCAATCTTTTTTCATTACATTAATGAAACCAATGATTTTTCTTAATCAAACTCTCAAACATTTAGGCAATATCATAATTATAGCAATAGATTTATTGATTTTTGAAAATTTCAAAGAAAATGAGAAATAGAAAAGAAAAAACTAATTTAAAATGAATAAAGTATTTTTATTATTTCAATGTACATTTTACCCATTTTTTCATCATCATGTAAATCAAATAATTTAATTATATAAATTTTTAAGTCGTTTTACTTGTATTTGATTTTTCCTATTTCGTAATGAAAGCAACTATGAGAAAGTCCTGTTTTTTTCTTTTTTAATAATTTTCTAAACCAAATATTGCCTAAATATTTGTTAAAATACACTTTTAAAATACTTGTATAAAGGAGCAACGCATCAGGGAGGAATATGGATCGATTACATTGGCTCCCCTTGTAAGAGTTCTCCTATTTTTATACGAGTTCTTGAATAACTGCTCAAATTCTCCATTTCCTCACTTTTCTCCATTACCCACTCTCAAGAATCACCACGATTCTGTGAGGCTTGCCCCAAGTTTCCACCACCTCAAATAACCGTCCATATCTTATCACATGCTCGATTCGGTAAAAATCTGCTTTGACTTTGGTAGAAAATTTTAAAATTTTCAGAAATACCCATGGACTTTTATGAGCTTAATCAAATGGATTTAGGCTTAGGCCTAAACCAATACTAGATCAGGCCAAATTTTAATTATATATGATGCAAATAATTGCCCCTACATACATTATAGCCTGAAGGCCATATTGTATGCATGTATTAACGTCCTAAAAAAATTAATCTTGGGCCTATCTCCATCATAAGACCCAAAGTCCAGCTCTTTGCCCATGATTTGGAGTTCCAACGGCAAAACGAGCCGTTGGATCAAATGAGAAAGCACTACAGATTCCACAAGAAAAAATCCCTTCACTTTTAAGTTCAAACCTCCAACCTTTATCCTTCCTCCATCAAAATTACTGCACAACAAAAGAGTAACCCTTCGTCTTCTTTTCCAAGCAACCAAGAGTCACCATATTTATCTTTCTTTCTTAGAAAGAATCTGTTTTCACTTTCCAAAACAACCCATTTTGGTTTGGAAAAATATTTTTTTTTAATCTCTCCTTCTTCATCTTCTTCCCTTCCGACCTACACTGACACATGCTCCTCTCTCGAGGCTACGCTTGCTCGAGGTTCAAGTTCAATGGCTCTCATCTTTGTAGGTATTCATTGATGAAAAAGATCGCAACTTTATGATTTTTTGACAATGTGGCTCTTGATTGTGAATTCTTCTAAAGGATAATTTTTTGGATGGAATTTCCAAACTTTCCTTTGATGTAAAAATTAACTATTGATATCATTCGAAACTTTCCTAAAGTGCAGATTTTCGAAAAATGAATTTGAATACACTTTTGAAAAAAAAAAAAAAAATCCTTTTGATATCATTTGGCTATTTCAAAATTTTTCTTCGTAGAACTCAAAATAATTGAATACACTCAAAATTCTTCTAATGTCGTCGATTGTTTCAAAATATTATTGAGTTAAGAATTTGAATATAATCTTGAATGCACTCTTGAAAAAATTCTTTGATGTCGTTTCTATTGTTTTGAAAATTTTCTTGAGTACATAACTCAAAAAATAATCTTGAATGACTCTTGAAAAATTCTCTCCGATGTCGTTTCGATGTTTTGAAAATTTTCTGAGTACAAAGCTCAAAATACCTCAATGCACTCTTGAAAAAAATTTTCTTATGTCGCTTGGCTTTGGCTTCAAAATTTTCTTAAGTGAATATTCTGAAAATAATCTTGAATGCAACCTCGAAAACGTTCTTTTGATGTCGTTCGGCTATTTCAAAAATTTTCTTAGATGCAGATTGAAATTTGTTGTCCTCTATTAACATTTACTCCAAAGGGTGGGTGCATGGTGCCCCCAAGCTTTTAGTAGAAGAAAGTTGCTCATCAAAGACTTATGGTTGTGCAGTTGGGTTAGTGTGAGAACAGATATTTTGGGGAGCCATTGTTCTGGCAGCACTAGGACATCCACCAATTAAATTCATCGGATTGTCAACCTGCACATGTGAGCGGTGAAATTCACCAACTTCACAAGAATTCCCGAGGTACTGCCCCTTGAGTTCATCAGACAATTACCTTCTAGGTCTCAAAGCAACTCCCGAGATTGTCTCCAAGAGCTTCACTTGGGATTGAGATCGCTGTTCTAACTCTTCCATAATGGCCTTGCTTTGTCAGGCTTACGGCCAGTGTTGGCCTACCCGACCATTGGTGCTTCAAGTCGTTGTGAGATAGTCAGGCTATGGTTCTTCAATTCCTCTATCAAAGCATAAAAATAATAAAATCATTAGAAAATTGGTTTCTTTCAACTTGCTCCACCATCGCTGGAACAATTTCCTCCCGTGCTACTTCTACAGCATCATATCATGAGTCCTAAAAACTCTACAAATATCTTACTTCAAAATTTTGATGGCATCTTCAACAAAGCTAGGTCCAACCGGGCATGCCAAAAATATGTTGGTGATTTTTGTGAATGTCACTTCAACTTACATAATGACACTAGAAAATGCGCGAAAGGCAAGAAATTAAAGTGTTTGCAAACTAATACTACATCGAAAATCAAACTTTGATTAGTTCGAAAATTGCCCTTGGCCCCTTGATAGCCTCAAAATCTAAGTAAAATGCCACAATAAATAAACTAATGAAAACAAAATTAAAGTTGAAATAATTGTTAGAGAATTGCTGTAGCTCACTAAGAAAACTCAAATGAAGGAATTCAGTCGTAAAAAAATGTTGTGAGAAATTACATTGTATTTCACTGGGAAAAACTAAATGATAAAGTAATCGCAAAATAAAAAGCTTGAAAATTAGGATTGAAATGACTATGACACACCCCACTTCTACTATCGTAAGTAGTGCGCGACCACCCATTTAAACTCCCAATCGTTACCCCAACGACTAGAAAATCTCGTGGAAGCCGGCCGCATTGTTTGCTCAATCTCGATAATTTTTTTTTCTTTTAAACTTATGACGAGTAAAATTTCGACAAAGATAATACCGCATATAGGACATGTCCTAAATCCGTATAAACAATTTACATTATTTCAAATATGGCAACCAACAACATTCTTTCAAAAGAGCCTCAAGCTCCACATTACTTTCTCATAAAAACCACCTTATGTACATACATATATTCCTTTTATATTAAACTCAAAGTATTTCCTTACACAAAATAGTATTAATATTAAAGAAAATACAGGTCGAGAATCCTAACCGCTTCCAAATGGCCCAAATTTTAAGTTCGTGACCGAAAATAGCTTTAAAACACGAAAAATAATGGGAGCTAAACGAGCTCAGTGAGTGTATGCTTTATAAAAGGATTTTCTGAAAATATCTCAAAACGGTAAAACTCTCTTTTATAAGATATTTTCCTTAAATCTTGCTTTGCTTTTGCTTAAAAAGTTTCTAAAACTTTTCATACTCGTCATTGCTTTGTTGCTTTCTTTCTTTAAAAGTTTCAAAACTTTTGACACTTGCTGTTTGGAAAGTTTCTAAAACTTTCATAATCTCTCGCTGCTTTTAAAAGTTCTAAAACTTTTCATAATCTCTGTTTGCTTGCTTTAAAAGTTTAGAAAACTTTTCATACTTACTTGCTTGCTTTGCTTTGCTTTTCTTTTCTTTAAAAGCTTATAAAACTTTTCTCAAATCTCTCGCTTTAAAAGTTTCTAAAACTTTTCTCAAATTTCTTGCTTTAAAAAGTTTCCAAAACTTTTATAAACACGGGAGCCTGGGCTCAACCGCTTGCTTTAAAAATCAAAACGGGAGCCTGGGCTCAACTGTTTGCTTTAAAATCACCACGGGAGCCTAGGCTCAACCGAATGCTTAAATCAAAAACAGAGCCCGGGCTCAACCGCTTCCTTAAACAAACACGGAGCCTGGTCAATAGCACTGGTTGATTTTTTTCAAATCTGTATAAACATGCTGATAAATTATCAACCACTGGAGGCCTTACTTGCTTGTCGTGAACCCAGCGGAACACTGGAGCCTGGCATCGACTGCGTCTGGCACTGGGCCTCGTCCGTCACCTAGGTGGAAGGGCCTGGGCACACTTCACTCCACCTTTTCCGGTAAATATGGTGGAATTGACCTGGGTCGCCATCACCATAATTTAGTTAACGCGTTAACCCTATATACTCCTGTACGTGCCACGGTCTCCTTTAAATGTCATGATGCATGACCTAAGTTTGCCGACCAGGCAAAACTAAAATGCATGTATGATATCCTAACACCACCGCGCACTTTAATACCTCTGACCGTATGCTTGCTTAGAACTAGGGATTTTAGTTAGGCCTATTTTCGAAAATATTCTTTTGCTTGCTTGCTTGCTTGCTTGAAACATGGTTTAATAATTCAAAACCATTGTTTGCTTTAATATGGTTTGATAATTCAAAACCATTTGCTTGCTTGCTAAACTCATCAGTTGTTTTCAATTATGGTTTAAATCAAACCATTTGCTTGTTTTTCAATTATGGTTTAAACTCAAACCATTTGCTTGCTTTTCAAATATGGTTTACCATCAAAACCATTAAATTAAATGTGAAACAGCTTATAATAATAATACACTAAGATTTGGAAAATAGGTTTAGAACACTCACCCCTTGTTTCTAAACTCGAAAGCACAACTCCACTACTTTCCCGCCTTTGCTTTTAACCTACACACTCAACGAATACGACAACGTATTAATCGCCTGTGTATAACGTAAAACTTAACGTACTTCACACGCAAGTCACTTTAGGGTCACACAACATTCATATAAAGCCAAATTAACAATTTACCCTTGAGCACTAAAAAGCCCCTAACAAAAAAAACCACTCATTTTGGTAAACCTTTTTCCAACAATACTCTCTGGACTTTATTACCCAAAAATTATTCAAACGGTCTTCAAAAATTATGAAACTCTCCAGATCAGTCCTTTATATATCCAATGACATCTCTTTAAATTTTCAATTTAAAAATTCCTTCTAAGGCCCCCTAACCCATAACACAAGTTACAACATGTTTTTGATGCCAAATTGGTTAGCCTAACAATCACCTATTGTTATCCTGATTTATGGGTCTTAACTCCATAAATGGAAATTTTTTCTTCACTCATTTGAAGCTATGGTTCAAGGTTTCTTCTCCAATTGGAATCACCCAATTTGGATCACCAAAACCTGTTATTGTATTTTATATCTAGATTACTCCAAATTGCGTAACATAACTGCACATAGCTCCAATTTAGAAAAATATCTCTGGCACTTTAGGTTCACAATTTTCTTGCACTCCTTTCCGCATAACTTATTCCCTAGAATTACATTTTGAATCACTAATTCTGGATGAGTGAAACTCACTCTATACAAACATTACAACAATACCCAAAACAGAGTATAACTGAGCTACACGAACTCACCTTTTCATCCGTATTTAGGTCTTCAGAAATAAAATTTGCTCTCGTCCCTTCTAAACATTTGTAACTCTAGATCTTATGGTTCTTTACCAATTGAATCAATTGATTTGGGATGATTATCACCATCTATAGCCAAAATGAAATACAAGGGTTTTACAAAATTTTGACAACAATTCCTTTTAAAAAAACCTAAATATTCTCCTTGTTTTTTACAACCAGTCCTCAAAACCGTAATACCTCAATAATCAACATGAAAGTCATTCAAAACCACCATAACACTTGTATTGGGCGGTTTGGAACTCCATACAACAAAACCCCTAGGTAAAAATCCTAAAATTCAACCTAAGGTCCACCACCTTCCAAACCATAGAATTATGATGGCTTCCATGTTTATTCTTACCAATTAGGATTTTACCCACAAACTTCAACAAATCAAGGGTTTGTAAGACCCGAGAAATTTCGATTGAATAAGTGGAAAATCGTAATTTTAATTACAAATTGTAATTACGGTTAAAAGTCCGTAATAAATTCTGGTAATTTCTGATGATGAAACAGGGGATTGCACTTCTGTTGAGACCGCTCACGAAATCTATTAGCACGTAAAATTCTCGTAATTTTCGAGATACGGATTCGCATCGCTTTTCGAGGCATCAAGCTCGCGCCGTGAAACGGTTCGACGTGATGAAAGCCAATATATAACATGTACCATAAAATGAAGTATTACAGTAGAATAATTAAATCTGCCAGATAAGGCCGAATATCAAATCCTGTAGCGAGGGACATAGCGTCACATAATGATTTTGAAGACTGACTGACAACATTGTCATTAGTGCCGTCTCCAACCTACTTAAGAGACTCAAAACGGATGAAACCAGAAGGCTTCCTCCAGTAGCCATTTTTGGTTTTTTTTCTTTAGAGAGAGAAACTTCTAAAAATACGGCGAATCCGACCGTCAAGTAAATGACAAGAAGGAGAAATGCTCTACGCAAAGTACTACGCTGGTGGCATCGATTTAGTGAGTTTCTTCAACCCCGATGCAGATTTCTCCTACTGGGTTTTATTCCTATTTTGAAGTGTTTCGTCGATGTTTCGCTTTGTTCGAGGCCGTGAGGGGTCGCTTTGATCGGTCCCAAAACATGGGACCGAATTGATAAAATTTTTGGAGAAAAATGGGAGCAGCCCGTGGCTGCTCCACGCTGACGTAATCTACAATGATGGGTTTGTGTGCAACATGCTTTGATTGAATTTGGGCCTGAATGGCTGTGAATTTCGGTCTTACTAAGGAACTGCTGATTTAGGATCTTTCGAATAGTAACCCAGGGTTTCACTTATTCTAAACAATATTCAAGAATATATTTTAAAATTATGTGTTTGGTTAAGTAATTCGACCGAATTAAGCTTGTGTTTGAACATTAGCCCAAGAGAGCTAATTTTGATGCGTGGAAATGATAATTACATAACATGCTCGTAGGATTTAATTTTTATGCGAATATATTCATGTTTATATATTTGCATGTGATTAAATTTAATTGAAACTGCATTACATGTATATTCCATATGCACCGGAACATCCTAGAATATAGGAGTTAGTGCAATGGATTTGCAGCCTGGTGGTAAATGCGTCGAGGGTAGTCTAAATGTAAATTAATCTGAGGGTAGTCCAAATCAAATAATATATATCAAACTGGCCGGAGCGGCCCATTTGATATTTATTCATCGGAGGGTAGTCCACAACAAATAATATATATTAATCGGTCTGAGCGGCCCAACTTGATATATATATTCATCTGGAGGGTTGTCCACTAATAATATAATAATTCTCATACAAGGCTTAGGCGAGTGTGAGAGTCGGGGAGGACTCTGATCCGAGTTGACAAGTGTAGACATTCAAGTAGATCATGCATTTGCTTGAATGGAGTGTTTACTTGGAACATCAGACCGCACTTAGGTGGCGAAAGAGCCCACTTGTGCGATTCTCCTACCGGGAAGCTTTTAGCTCACCCCCGGCCGTGGGGCCCCTTTATTTTACTGTGCATGTGGAGCATGCGCTGGAGACGGCACGTCATGTAGGTACCTTAGGCAGTTCTGGCCATGGGCTTACGACAAACATGTATTAATTCTAATTTCTCATATATGTGTTGTATAAGAGCGAATTATTAACTCTTTCAAACTATCGATATAGTCATGGTAGTATGAGGAGTATTGCTTTATGGCCTGGGCGGCCGCTTTACTCATATCGTGGAATATATTGGGATCGCTTTGATGTATTTGCGTGTATTGTATCTGGGGTAGAGCCTCGCACAAAGGAGACTCCTCGCCGATTCGTGAAAAATGCTCGTCACCCGACATTCACGAGTATTCGCGTCGACGGTAGTCAACGGACCCTGCCACGCCTGCGCTTGTGTGGGATCTTCCACAAAAACCCTAGGACAAAGGAGAAACTATTCTCCAAACCAAAACCTTAGGAATTCAAAATACCTTATTATTTTAAGACAAAACATACCTTGGTTTTGGTCTTTCTCCTTCTCCTTCTTCTTTCCTCTCTTCCTCTTCTTTTCTCCTTCTCCTCTCTCCTACGGCTTGCTCTTAGCCAAAACGAAATTGGTAATTAAATGAATTTGTTTGTCTCATATCTCCTTTATAATCCCATTTTTCACTTAATTGCAAAGAGGTCCTTGATCACTTTAATATTGCAAGACAACTCTTGTTATTTCTATTATGGCCCATCTCTACTTTGATTATGACCTTCTTATCCTTTATGGCAATTACAATTTTACCCTTTCTTCTAGCATCACATTCCGGGTTTACTAATTTTATCATTTCCTAATTTCATCTCCAAAATATTACAATGTGACACTTAGTGCTCATATGTGCCCCTACGGTTACCCGTACCGTACACCCTCTCGGGACGGGGCATTACAGACTAAACTGCTAGAAGTGATTCATTGTTGTTGATTGATCGATTGTTGGTCATTTCCTCATGAAAGCTCTCCTCTTTTTATAGGAGTCTTTGAATAACTGCTCAAGTTCTCCATTTCCTCACTTTTCTCCACTATCCCACTTCCTCAAGTAATTGCCCACGTCTCCTTTAGGGAGGCTTGCTCCCCATGTTTTCTCCACCACCTCAAATAACAAATTTACATCTTCTTCTTGCCATGTTCTAACTTTAGAAAAATCTCAAGCTAATTTTAGAAAAATTTAAAATTTTCTCATAAATACCTAGACTATATGGGCTTAATCAAATGGATTTAGGCCAAATTTATCTTGATTTACTCATGGCTTAGGGCTTAGGCCGAAATCAATACATCGGATTAGACCAAATTTTAATTGGGGTGCAAATACTAATATTTGTACATCCTTAGAAGATTTTGATTGTCAAATTTTTGAATCTATAATACCACCCTTTCTCTTAATGTGAGAATCCATAGTTCTATTTGCTTTATAAATATGGTGACGCATCATATATATTTAGATTATTAGATAACTTCCAAATATTCTCCATTAATACGTAATAGAACGAGAGATACTAATCCTTTTATATAGCAATTTATTACTATTTTAGAATCACCTTCAATCTCTAAGCTCAAAAAACCATTATTCTTGGTGTTGGGTTTTTTAGCGTTGTATAATACAAGAAGCAAATGTAAGATTAAAATTTAGTCTCATAAACCCATTCAAGGATCTAAGTGACTCATTAATTAGTTCTCGTAGACAGAAATTACCTTTCTTAAGGGGAAAGATTCTTCCTTTGTATTATATATGTGTGGAGACCTTCTTACCAAACCGAAATGAGTAGTGAATGCACTGCGCCCTCCACAAGTATCAACATGAACGGACCTCTAGGAAACATTGAGAAGCGACTTTGTACTAGCAGACAAGTGCGTCTCACAAAACCATAGCTGCTTCTTTATCAAAAGGATGCCTCACGAGGAGATCCCTTATGTTTAAATACTAATTTAAGCCCAAGGCTTGGTTTCTAGCCCATTCTAACTGTGCGACCTATAGGTCCACATTTAGTAGTGGGCTCAAAACCTATTTGGAGCCCACAAATCATAAACGACCTTTAGCATGACATCACAACCATCCAAATCATGTAGATGTCTATACATAACTAAATCCATAGTGAACCTCATAGTTTTTTTTTTTTTTTTTGTCACACATTATCTTAATTGAACACAAAGTATGGATTAAGTCGCCTTTGTAAAGTTCAATCATACTTTTGGCCTAACCTTAAAGTAGACTAACAATACAAATGACATTAATAACCCTTATTAATACATTTGAGCACGACCACGTATTTTCCAATTTGACTTGTCGAGAGCCCCATAGATATCTCTCTAAAAAAGAGGGACACATTCCTTCTCATCCTCTCACATCCTTTTATTCATTGTATATCTAACTACAGTATGTATTACCATCTTATTACAAATGATGTTAGACTATGTCAAAACATAGAGCTCCTTATGTAGTGATTTCAGGTATGAGGACCCAAAAAAAGAAAATATCACTTTGATAAGAAATACTTATAACATGCAATCCATTTAGTATTGTCATGGATAAGTGATAAGAAATACTTGATATCACTTATCTATGACCAATAGAACATGATCATTAGTTATACTTCACACTAGTCATAATTCATTATTACTCCACCAATAATGAAAGACTATGGACAATTAGAATAGTATCCCATGTTAACCCTAAACGATCAAGTCACAAACTTGATGACCATGAGTTGAATCAATTATGTGTGGAATCAACTATCTGCTCAATAAGACGCCTTTTAATAAAACGTAAAATGACAATGATTAAACCATTACCCTATGGTACATCATCAATACTTGGTGTAACTAATATACAATTTCAGAGTATTACATACACTCTTCGATAATTATTGAAAACTTGCTTAAATGTCTACATGTAATGTTGGGTGTGCACCCAAAGTCTCACAATGTTCCACATCGATTAAGAATAGGAAGGCTTATGAGTTTATAAGCATGAACAATATCCAATTTGTATGAGGCATTTTGATGGAAAAGCCCCAAAACAAAACCATGAGGGCCTAGGCTCAAAGTGGACAATATCATATCAATGTGGATAGGGATGGATCCATGCATGATCCTAATTGCGGTGTGACACCCCAAACCTGTGGTGTCCGCTACCAATTCACAACACGCGGACACCTTCGTTGCTTGTCTTTATTACGACCCATACTGAGTAAAATGGCCTCGCCCAGCAAACCAATACTCATCAAAAATATACACCCAACTATTTTCCAATAGTTCATGAGTTATAATACTTCATCAAAATATCCAACCAACTATCTCACATGGTTCAAGAGTTATACATTACTTTAATACAAATACATATTAAAATTCTATACCCTAATACATATTATCCCAAATCATCTAAGCCACAACCCTATTTCTTCAAAATCGGCTCTAAGATGAGTCGTCCCTCTCGAACGCCCCGCACCGAAAAATGTTCCCCGACAAAGGTGAGCTATCGCCCAAGAGTGGAATCACCCTAAACGGGTTACTCTCCAATCTTTAGTGCATATGCATGCTCCAATTTAAACACACACTCAAGTAAATACGTGATCCCGCTCAATGCTTCATATTCCATTCCCACAAGCCCCCGAGTCCTCACCGACTCTCTACACTCTGCCTAAGCCATGTATGAGAAAATAATCATTTTCAAAACAAAACTTGTTGTTCTTGAAAATACACCACCGAACGTGCCTGCAAAAATATGGGATCACTCCGAGGCAAATGCGCTTGGTAACTTCCGAAATACTATGGTCCCTATCCAAATGATCTTCATTGACTATCTCCCAACCCCATTCTCCGGAAAATCATCCTGTGAAATTCCTTTCGCAATCATGTTCGTTTTTTAGAAAACTCGTGTCATGCACTCACACCTAATATCTAGGATACCCGGTGCATATGAAATGCATTATGCCATTTCAAAAAATTTCAACCAATATATCAATATGCATATATTCTCAAATCTACAATTACACCACATGTAATTCAACAATATCAACCATCACCCAAATTAACTCACTGGAAGTAACACAATCTCATCTCCAATGGTGCCTACACAATAATAATTATATTCCATATAATTGTGACATCATGTTAACACCTCAAGCTTTTTACTAACCCACTAATTCCCAAATTTGCTTACTTGAGCTAATCACTATTCCATTTCCAATGGCCTACACCCACAATTATATTCTATATAATTATAGCATCATGTTAACACATCAAGCATTAACCTATTAATTTCTTTGATCAACCAACTCCCCAAAGTAGCTCACTTGAGCAATTCGCAATATCATCTCCAATGGCCTACAAACACAATTATATTTTATATAATTATGTAATTGTGTTAACACATTAGAACTGTGTATTGAACTCTATCTAATTCCACACAAACCAAGCCATTCACATCAAACAATCTAATGCCAAAACACATGGACATTTATGGTCCATTTCCATATAAACTCGAGACTGCTTACAAATCCCAAACAGAGCAAGTGGGTTGGTCCACAAAGTGTTCCACTCTCCTACACCTGCTCCTCTGTGAATCGAATTTCCATGGCCTATACACACAAAACACAATTAATTGCATAAACCCACCTCTAGCCGGCCCAAACAAAGTTGATTACACCGCCCAAAACGATTAAAAAATCTTAATAACTCCTACTCCCATGTTTTGAACTGATCAAACGGCCCCTCACGGGGCCTCAATCAACCCAACATCACAAAAACACTTAAAGCAAGAGTAAAACAAGAGGATAAAACCCTACCTCACGGTTTGTCGAACTCCTTAAAAACCGGAGCCCACGCCAAGGTTCTCGCTGCCAGAAATACCTTCTTCAAATTTCAAAGAATTGCGACGGTCCGATCGCCCAGGATCTTAGAGAGAAGTGGCACTCTCTCTCTCTAAAAATCAAAATCTAAAACCTAAGCCCACTTTCTGCACTTCCCGTCCAGCCACTACCCAAATTTGGTCTTTTGAGGGAGATGAATACTATTCCCAATTTTGTCCTTACTCTCATTAAACTTTCCCAGAATGCCATCCATATGTCCCTTATTCCTGATTTTGACACGTGGCACTCTCGTGTCATTCCATTTCCACTATCTCTAATTACGCAACTATAAGACATGAGTACATGTTATATGTGACTTTGTCTACATCAAATATCGCTTTACAAATGACCGATACTGGCTCGAAAACACGCAAATCTGACCGTCTCTGACCGACGAAATCTGACGTGGGTAAGCTAGATTTCAGACGATTCCAACGGTGAAACTGCTTTCGCCATCCGAGATCTAGAAAATTTCTGATTTTAAATTACGATTTATCTTCTTTTTGAGAAAATTAAATTTTCTCGGTGTCTTACAAGTCGCATCAGAATGGGTCCAAGTTTAACTAGGTGGAAGTCAAATAAAATGATGTGGTGGACCCCTTAGTAGATGATGGTTCATGTAAGGTATGTGCCCAAACGTAGTGAAGGAAATCCTGATTTGAGTGGAGACTCGGTGGAATTTTGTGAGTGGAGGATTGTTAGGTGTGCACCCAAATCTCAATGTCCCCACATCGACAGAACGAAAAGCGCTGCATGTAGTATATAAGTACGGACAATATCCAATTGGTATGACCTAAAGTGGATGTGTCCACCTTTGAGCAAGTGGGAGAGAGACACTTGCCCAAGGCCCATGTGGAGAAAAAATCAATTGAATTAGAAATAAAATAAACCGATTATCTGAAAAATGCTTTGGACAATTGCACTCACAACTCACCTCTCCCATTTCCCACCAAACTTCATTCAATTCCTCTTTTTTCGTTCTTTCCAAATTCTAACCTTCATTCAATCCCCTTTCTTTCCCAATTCCCACCTTTATTTAATCTCATAGTGTTCCTTATATCAATGGAAAGATGATCTCCCACATAAACGATCATTTCCATATCCAATCTTCAACGAGTAGTTTGAATTCAATTATAAATAGTCCTCCTTCTACGTCCTCCATACCTCACTAAATTTCCTTATTTCTTCTAATATTCTCTCACCATTCTTTTGAAAAACTGATATTCTCCCAAAAGTCTCACAATTGCTTATACGGTTCTGCTACAAAACTAAAAAAATGTGCTTTTTTTTTTTTTTTTTTTTTTGTTGGAGGTGTTGGAATTTGACACAACTATTCTTACGAAGCTTTCTGGGTGAGGGCCCTGTTCTTCGATTTTGCTTTCTTCTCTTTATACTTATTCGTTGTTGAGAGAAAATTTTTCATATTTGCATTTCTTCTGAATTTTGATTTCTGGGAAACTGAGAATTTTGCTATTTATGATTGAGAGGCAATTAGAGTTTTAGAGAATGATCATGGGCTTATATAATTGATGCCACATTGAAGATTGGATTTGTACTTGTAAAGGCAATTGGCCATCTGGTTTTATCATTGGCATTTGTCGACATGAATTGATGAACATGTAAAGCTTTGTTTGCATTTTTTTTTTATTTCATAATTTGGCATGGCTTTGCATTTATATATTCAACATATGACAATGACATGAACAATGTTGTTTTTGTTTTTGTGTGACGAGTTAGTGGAATATCAAATAAAAACAATATATCATCGATTGATTAATATTAGAATAACTCATCACATATTTTAGTATTAGATAAAGTCCATATTAGTAGAATATCAAAGCAACAAAAATTGAAACTGAGTTGATTGTTTTTGTTGTAAATTGTTCAATTTTTTTTTATAGATTTTACAAATTGAAACTATTATCAATCATTATGTAAATTGTTTTATTTTCAATTATTGTGTATTTGGAATTTAAAATTTAAATTTCATTTAAATACAAGCAGTTTTGCCTGAGTCTCTTTCCATATTCTAGGTGCTATTGTTCTTTTCTACACTAATAACTTTTTGATGTGATGTTTCAAAAAACACACCCGATAGTAAAAAAAAATATAGTAGAGTCACAAAATTGAGTTATTGACAAATTTATTGTTAAAATAGTAGAAGAGCCTTTGAAGGATTAGGTGTAGATAATCTTGAACAATCTAATGAAAATTTAAATTATGAAAATCATATCAATGAAGACGCTACTAATTTAAATGACCATGATATTGTACCAAATACATTCAATATTGAAGATGTAGGCATTGATGAACACTCGCTCCTCCTCGGGATACTTATGATCCTAGAAATTCTGGGTAATCTTGATAATAAAAATATGGATATTTTAGTTGAAAAAGGCCTATAAGGAAATTGAATCTTGAGTTTTTAGATAGAATAAATCTACATTTTTCATGCTTATTATTCTACAAAGTTGAGTAATAGAGAGATTGTGAAAAGCGTTGGTTTATTCGAAACATGTGGATACAGTATATTGCTTTTGTTGTAAATTGTTTACAACTGAAAACATTAAATTTTTTTAGCAAATGATGAATTAAATGATTGTAAGAATCTTAGGCCCTGTTTGATAAGCTATTGAAAATGTTCAAACTTCTGGTTTTAATTTTCCAATATGTTTGATAACAAAATTTTAGGGAGCTCTTAATTGAAATTTTTAAATGAAAAAGTAATAAGTAGGTAGAGGCCTACTTAAAGTACAATGCAGAACACGCTCAACAAAACTTTTTTAAACGAATAAAATTCCACTAAAAAAAACCCTTTATAAATAATAGAACTATTTCTTTCCTCTAACAAACAACAAACCCTAACCAGCCCAACCCTACCTTCCCGTGATCTCCCGCTACGCTCCGTTTGTCGCTCACTTACGTAGATGTAGTTGGTGTTTTCTTTTCGAAATTTTAGGAGTTAGCTGGTTTTTTAGTGAAGCAAATCAAGAGAAATTTGAGTTTTGTGTTTCCTAATTTGGGTTTCGTCTACTTGCCGCCTAATTTCGATGAACTAATTAAAAGTTTTGATAATGCTTCATCTCAATTCTTTGGCCGCATTTCGGGGTTTGTATTTAGGTGTGTTTGGTAGCCAAAAAATTGTTGGAAAAAAATAATCAAAAGTTTGAATATAATATTATACACATTGCTGTTTGCAAATTCACAGGTTTGCGCCTCGAGTTGGAATTCACAGGTTTGCAAATTATTTAAAAAAAATTTTTTTTTTAAACTTTGCCACTTTTCACATTGCTGTTTGTTTTTTATTGAATGTGTTATGGAGATTCTTTCTCTGTATTCAAGCTTTGTGGTGGTGTGTTTGTTTATCTAGTTTATCACTTCCGTGAGATGTGAAAATAGATGCCAAATCCCATAAACCAGAGTGCAGAAATGACGAACAGGGGTGTGACGCCCCAAAACTGGGGGTCCGCTGAGACTACCCACAATCCTATGGTAAATCTATACCGCCTCAGATCACGAGACCCATACCTGAGTAAAATGGCCACTTTGGGCCCTTGCATCAACACTCATCAAACATATCAACTATTCCAATAGTCCAAGAGTTATTTCATTACTCTTACAAATACATATTAAAATCTATAATTCCAATACATATTATCCAAAACATCAAAGCCACAACCCGACTTTCTTCAAAATCGGGCCTCTAAACGGTCGCCTTCGAACGCTCCCGCACTAAAAAATATTCCTCGACAGGTGAGCTTATCGCCTCAAGAGTGGAATCAAATTTAAATAGGTTACCGATTAGCACTCCAAAAAGTGCTATTTCGAGCCCTATATCAGATAGGTTTTGAGTGCTTTTTGCACACTAATCATGTCAATTATGCCAATTGAAGTGTTCAGGTGTTCTTAGTATCACTTATGCCGCGAGGCTATTTTGGTTATTTTGCAGTGTTTTTATGCACTCAGAGTTCAATATCGAGACATATGCTAAACCATGAAGATTGAAACCCATTCATCACCCATCAAACATACCAAAATCAAAGAAAGAATGAAGGCAAAGTGGATAAAAAGTTGAAAAGAAGATAGAGCAAAAATATGCAAAGGAAGATCAAGAATTCCAGAATTTCTCGCTTAAGATTGCGAAATTGCTGGATTGCGGTACTCTTGCAATCAGCGAAAATTTCCTTATAATCCTAGCGAAATTGTGAATTTCACACCCAAGGATTTCGCTTACACTGCCTTAGCGAAACTGGGGCCATTTATCACCTAAAAATTCTCAAGAAATGAGCTTAAATTTCGCTTAGCCAGTTTAAACTGCCAATGCTCAGCGAAATTTCTGATTCGCTATCTTCGCGATTTCGCTTACCTAGCGAAATTCTCGCTTAACTAGCGAAATTTTCGCTTAACTAGCTAAATTTTCACAAATAAATTTTTGTGCCTAGCTAAATTGTCCTTTCCGTTTCTGTCATCCTTTGTAATTAATGCAAACCGACTTCATTTTGGTGTATTACTTCTCAGTTCTTATTTTAGCCAAAATGTTAGGCTTTATTGTAGTTTCACATAAATGGGTGGCCTATAAACCCCCATAGTTTTTGTAACCATAAGAGAAGAATTTGGAGAGAAATCTTTTGGCACAATTTTTCATTTTATGTAAATATCTCGTATCTCAGTTAGGGTTTTGCTTTTCTCTCTTCTCTCTCCTCTTTCTCTCATTTTCTAGGGTTACTAAACACCCTCTTGGAGGATGACAACTCAAGAGATGCTTAGCTGCTCTTTTCTTTTGAAGAGGAAGGAAGCTAGCTCTCGTCACAAGCGCTTATGTGTTGTCCTCATGTGTTAAAAGCTACAGGTAATCAGATTTATGGTCTTCTATCTTCTCAAACCAGGTTGAATATCATTTAATGTCATTAATTCGCTAATACTACCATGCTTTAGGATACGTTGTATACTTATTAAGTTAGATGCACTCGTGGTTTTAGATGGTCTTTACGAGCCAATTTAAATGATGTTGAATGTTAGGTTTCAAATTGAAAAGGAGTCAGATGCATGTTACCTGTAAGGACTAAATAGAGTGGTTTCTTAGTGGTTAGGTTTTCTAGTTAAACAAAGATCCATATGGCTCGACTATAGGCTGCTTTGTCATAATGCGAGGATGTCCCGAGGACAATTTGCTCAGCCTTGTTATCAAGTTAGTGACCTAAATCTTCAAAGTTACCTTTTCGACACATCACTTCACTTTTACGCTTATTAAATTTTCAAACTACTTCACACTGCTTTTGAAACAAATCCAAAATCCAAATAGAAAGCCTTGGCCTTTCACACTTATGCAACCATTCCAGGATGAAAACCCATCCCGTGTTCGACCCTAGACCGCTATACCCAGTAGCTCGACTACTCGCATAGGAGGAACTTGTGATATAAATTTCATTGGACCTCGCTCAACTCCATCGCGCACGAATCGGCCTACTCTTCACCTAAGCCAGACGCAAGAATCGCTCCAATTTAAACACACTGCAAATACGTTGATCCTACTTGAATGTCTAAATGCTCGCTCCCATGTCTCGAGTCCTCACTCGACTCCCCACACTTGCCTAAGCCATGGCGAGAAAACACCCATTTTCAAAAACAAAACTTCTTGTTCTTGAAAATACACCACCGAGATCTCTGCAAAGACGTGGACTACCTCCGAGGCGAATGTGCTGAGAACTTCCGAAATGGGTCATGGTCCTCATCCGAAATGGATCCGGCTTGGACTGCCTCCCAACCCCATTCTCCGAAATTCATCCCGTGAAATTCCTTCGCAATCATATTCGTTTTTCAGAAAATTCATGTCATGCACTCATACCTAATTTCTAGGTTACCCAGTGCATATGAAATGCATTATGCCATTTCAACACATTTTATACAAATATGTCAATTATGCATATATTCTCAAATTTTACAATCACACCACATGTAATTCAACAGTATCAACCATCACCCAAATTAGCTCACTTGAGCAAATCACTATTTCATTTCCAATGGCCTACACCCACAATTATATTCTATATAATTATGGCATCATGTTAACACATCAAGAATTAACCTATTAATTCCTTTACAACTCAAGCCATTACACCAAAAATTAGCTCACATGGGCTAATTAACAAACACGAGCAATTCAATTTGAATTACCCATCCAAACACACTTTCTCACAAAAATATTTCGTGAATACTATTCACATGAACAGTAAAACCCTCGGGTTACTGTTCACGGCCAATCACCCAACATCGGTTCCACTTTGCGAACCCGAAATCCATGGCCTAAACCCAGCCTCATACACACCAAAACATGAATTAATGCATAAATCATCACCCAAGATGACCAAATGTACCCATGGACTGTCAAACCGCCTAAAATTCCAACAATTCAGCTGTCCCCGTTTGGATCGACCAAACGGCCATTCAAGGCCTCAATCAACTCAAGCATTACAAAACACTTAAACAAAGTGTAACTTCAAGTAGGATAAAACCCCTACCTCACGGGAGTTTGTTGAAACTCCAAGAAACCGGTGCCCACGCATTGCCCTTGCCGCGTAGAACAACTTTCCTTCTTGCTCCGAAGAAATCCGACGGTCCGATTGACCGAAAACCTAGAGAGAAACTACTCCCTCTCTCTCTAAAAACCTCAAAAACCTAGCCACTGTAAATCCTTTTCTCCTCTCCCTCACATTTTCTCTTTTCCCATTTGAAGAAGGAGATGACCCTATTGGCTATTTTGTCTTCTTCCTCATTAAACTTTCATTTAATGCCACTTATGTCCCCTTTCAATTTCTCTTCTCCTTTAGCATTTCTCTCCCATTTTGACCGTATGGGTCAAGAGAAGGAAATTTCCTTCTCCTTTTCTCAATCCAAATGATTGGCTATCATAATTCCATCTTTTTCTTTTATTTCTTAATTTCTCATTATGACCTCATCACCTACATGTGGTCTAATGAGCCAGTGGGATTCATTTCCTACACATGGCTAATTGTGAGCCATTCCTTTAATGCCAAGTGTCACATTCTTGAGGTGCCATGTGGCATCCCCTACCTGCCACATATAGTCATCCGACACCCCACGCCTCGAAAACGTGAAATCCCGACTACCGTATCCAATGAAATTCGATTGCAGAAGCAGGATTTCTCGTGAGACGATTCCAACGGTGAAGTCCATTTCATCATCCGAGATCTAGAAAAAATTTGGATTTTTACCGAAATTACGATTTTGCCATTTTTCAAAAAATTGGAATTTTCTGGGGTCTCACAAGGGGAGCAGCGGTGAGCCCCATGGACTATGTAAAAAAAACCTAAGAGAAAACCAAAAGTAGGTAAAACTATATGGAAAACAGAGATGAGTGACAATTTATGATAAATCTTTTTAAAGAACAATCCAAGTAGAACCTGGGATGAGAAGGTAAAAAGGTGAATGAAGCAACCCCAATGGAATTTTAAATTAATCCTAAATTAAAATCTAGTCTGCTTCGTTAGTAAGAAACAGAGTATGAGAGAAATTTGTGAATGTCTTATTAAGCCAAATAGTGGTTTAATATATTTTTATTGGAATGCATGAGATTCTTCTTCTTTCTCTCGTATCCAGCTTGTGGTAGTGTGTTTGTTCACTAGCTTATCACTTTCTGAGATGTGAGGAAAACGGTGTTTTTTCAAAAATTGGGGATTCATCGTCGAAGTGGAAAATGCAATTTTAATATTATAATAGCTCACTTATGGTAATTCTAGAAAAGTGTAGGAGTCAGTTCTTGAAAGCCCTAAATGGGTGTCATGAAAAAATTAGGGAAATGGAACAGATTTCAAAACTAAGGCTTGTATGTAGTCTCCATCACTTAAAAAAAGAAAAACATGATAAACTAAAAAATGGAAGAGGATCTTCTATTCTTAAAACCTATTAAAAAAAAAGATATTGTTAGAAAACATCATTTATTTTGTTTTCTTGTTTTCCGGGAGTTGTCTTAAAAGATAATTTTTGCGCACGAAGAATAGATTACAAAAATAAAGCAAAGGTTATGAATGTGGTTTTAAAAACAAGTATTAAACAGAGCCTAAGTTACTTATGACTTCATACTGTGACTTGTGAGTGTAATACTTCTAACTGTAATGCATCATGGATGTGTTATCTTGGACTTGAATGTAGTAATATAATCAGAGTATTTGTATAATAATCTATTTATATACAAAATAAATTATATATTTAATATTAATTTATTGTCTCAAATTATCTTATGTAGGAATGGCTCCTCTTGATACTATCAGAGCTAGTTGAAAAGACCCAACACTAGTTAAATATTTTTTAGATTTATGTCTTGACCAGAAAAACATATTGGGAAAAAGAAGGGGGGGAGCTTGCATGTTGAATCATGGGATAAAATTTCAAAATCTTTTGAAGAGAACAAAAATATTAAGTTTAATTAAAAGTAATTGAAAAACCAATGGAATTATTTAAAACAAAATACACAAAGGTGGTGAAATTTGTATTATAAAGTCCACATGGTTATAATCCAGAACTAATATAGTTGACTGGATCAGAAGAGTGGGAAGAATATACTGCTGCATAACTCTTCTTTAGTTCATATTTTGAAAACAAATTAAACTACTAGTTTGACTAATTACAATGATTTGAATAACGTAAAATTTCTGATGCAAACAATTTCGAGTATACTGGGCTACAATATGCGTATGAGATGAGATCACTCTGATGGCATTACAGCTACTGGGCAAGAATCATGGGGTCCATCTAGATAGGGGGCTGCTCTAAAACAGTTGATAAACATTCATCAAGTGCTCAACTGACTGTAGAGAATTCTTATATACACATAGATATAGAGCCTGAATCTCCAGCAAGCCCTTCATCATCAAAAGAAATGTCTTTACCAAAAAGGAAGTACCAAAAGAAAAATAATGAAGGAGATCTAGATGAAAATTTGTTAGCTATTCTTAATACCTTTGAGCAATCAGATGGACCTAGCATAGAAGAATGTAATAAGAAGTTGGATGAGATTGCAACATTACCTATGGACGAACGATGTACATTGTCGTTTTTCTATGATATTTTGTGAAAGCAAAGCATACAGGAGAGAACAGTGGATGATGTTTTCTGCCAAAGCCAGAGGCAACAATTGCTTGATTCGATGAATGCAAAAAATTAGGATTATTTTAGTTTTCTTTTAGGTAGTCCATTTTTACTTGAAATCAAATTTATGTGATATTCATGGGTTATTTTTATACTTTGTCTTGACATTAGTTTGTATTGACATTATTCTTTCATGACAATATTTGTGGTTCATTTTGCTTATAATTGTATTTACTTATTATTTTTAATTGATATATTTGCATATGTTGAATATTAGAAGATGTTAACTGAAAAGCAAAGAAAATATTGAAAATCACAAGAGACTCTAGCCAAGAAGATTATTAGAAAAAGCTTACTTTGAAGAAGACCAAATACTCGACTCCTAAGACTAAAAGGTTTTGTATATGTGCAAGAATTTTAAATGGTAATCCAACACATTGTCTAGAAATTTTAAGAATGAATAAGCATTTTTGCGAATTTGAAGCATTTCAAAATAAAACATGGTTGAGCGATACGTTATATCAAAGGAAGAAAAAATGGCGATGTTTATGACATTAAACTACAACGCAGAAATCGTGTTACTAAAAAGAAGATTCAACCATTCAACCTAAACCATACACATTATTTATGAAGTACTAGAGGCAATGCTTCTCTTCGGAAGAGAGATGATTGTGCCTACCCCGGTTACTGAAGTTACAGAAAATCATCCCCATCAACGATTAAGGGAAGTGTTTAAGGTGAAAAATAAATATAAGTTTATTATTGTTGTTGTTGTTGTTGTTGTTATTATTATTGTTATATTGATATTTTTTCTAATTAATAGGGTGCTATTGGTGCACTTGATGGGACGCTTGTTCATGCTGTGATACCATCTGACAAACAAGTCCCTTATAGAGGAAGAGGAAGAGGAGAATGTTATCAAAATGTTCTAGCAATATGTGACTTCAATATGATTTTTACATTTGTTTGGGCTAGATGGGAAGGAGTAGCACATGACTCAAGAGTATTATCAGAGTCTATGCGTAATCCAGAAAATAATTTTCCAATACCTCCTCCAGGTTAGTATAATTCTCTTCTCGGTTATTATTAATAAATTCGTAATTAATTTATTTTATAATTTTTATGTAGATAAATATTATCTTTGTGATGTTGCATATCCACCAAGGAACAAAATATCGATAATTACGGATATATCGGCACTTGGGTTTTACGGATATATCGTATAACATCGTGGATATTTTGACAAAATATAGGTAGTTTAAAATTAATAAAAATACTTTGAAATTCATGAAAATACTTTGTTGAACTATAAAAAGACATAAATAAGCAAATATACACTTATTGAAAAACAATATTCATTATAATTTATCATAAATACAGCACAAATAGTAATTTAAAACCAAAATAATGACCAATGTGGCTCCATTACATTATTTGATGAAGGGATCCCATCTTGATGAAGATAATATTCATAATAAGATCTTCAAAATATTGAGATAAATCACAAAGAAAAAATAATTTGAGAGTTAAATGGAGCTTAGATGTGTATGGATGAGTTTGTAAAGAGATTGTATGATTTTATAAGTATTTAGAATTTTTTGGAGTCAAATAGTCACACCGATATTTTACCAATATTTACTGATATTTACCGATATTTTACCAATATTTACCGATATTTACCGATATTTTACTGATATTTTTTAAAAAATTCCAGCACAAGCGCGCGTGCTCCACAGTCGCGATTTTTCGGTGGAAAAATCGGTATTTTCTTATTTTTCTGCGAAAAATCAGCGATTTTACCGATTTTTCCTATGATCAATTTTCTCTCGCTTCTTCCTGGGTATCGGCCAAACCGATTTTTCGCGATATATCACTAAAAAATTATTTTTTGTTCCCGAATTGAGATAAATCACAAAGAAAATAATTTGAGAGTTAAATGGAGCCGGATGCGTATTGATGAGTTTGTACAGAGATTGTATGATTTTATGGGTATTTATAGAATTTTTTGGAGTCAAAATAGTCATTACCGATATTTACCGATATTTACCAATATTTTATCAATATTTTTTCAGAAATTCCAGCACAAGCGTGCGTGCTCCACAATCGCGATTTTTCAGTGGAAAAATCAGTAATTTCCTATTTTTCGGCAAAAAATCGGCTATTTTACCGATTTTTCCTCTTATCGATTTTTCCTCTCGCTTTTCTTCTCTTGCCTGCTAAAACCGACAAGGAGAGCATCGCTGAAAAACGATTTGTTCCCGGGTAATATATATGAATGGATGAATAATTGGACTGAAGTAAGATTAAGATTAAAAAATAATCAAACAATTGATGAAGATTTGCAGCAAGGAATTTCAAAGGAGAAAGAATGTCGAAGACAAGTTTTAATAAGAATAATTTATGTTGGGAAATGTCTTGCTAAAAATAATTTAGCTTTTTGAGGATCCAATGAGAACCTTTATCAGGATAGTAATGGTAATTTTTTAGGGTTTATTGAAATGATTGCAAATTTTGATTTGATAATGTAAGCATCATAGACGATCAAAATCAAGAATTCATTATCAATATCTTGGTCATAAAATTGAAAAAATGAGTTAATTTCTCTTTCTTTGGTCCATAGTGTTAGAACTTTTGGTGATAAGGGTCATCAAAGTAGCAAAATATTTCTTTGTAATTATTGATTGTACCCTTATGAGTCATCAAGAAAATGACTCTAATAGTGCAATGTGTAAATATTTCCAAAAAGAAAAATAGAGGAGTACTTTTTATAGTTCTTGAAGGTGGATGATACATTTGGATTTTGGCTTTTTAATGAATTGTTAAACGAATATAAGTTTTTTGATTGAATGTTGATGATGTGAGGGGTCAAGGTTATGATAATGGTTCTAATATATAAGGAAAACACTAAGGGGCTCAAAAGAGATTGCTTAAATAACCATGACTTTATATGTCATGTGCTTACCGAGTTATAATCTTACTCGGGGATATGACACATTCTGTGTTAAAGCCGCTTTCATTTTTGGAATTGTGTAACGCAATATTCATCATTTACAAATTCTACTAAAAGATGGAAAGTTTTACTTGATAATGTTTCGGACTTAATTGTGAAATCTTTGTGTAATACTCAAGGGGAAAGTCGTATTAAAAGTGTTAAAGCTATTAGATTTCAAGGACCTCAAATTAGGTTAGTTTGTTTCAATTGTATAAATCTTGTGATGATGCCAAGTCAAAAAGTGAAGCATAAAGTTTGGCTAGTGCCTTTGAGAGTTTTGAAATTTTACTTGGTATGGCTATTTAGTATAAAAATTTATTTGCTGTTAACATGTTAAGTAAGAAGTTGCAATCTAAATCTATAGGCATTGACACTACAACAAATGAATTGAAAAGTGTAATATTATTTTTTGGAAAATATAGAAATGAAGGGTTTGAATCTAGCTTGAATATTGCTAGAAGCCTTCATTTGATATGAATATAGAGTCGATACTTCCGAAAAAACATTTTGTTTTAGGAAAAGACAATTTGATGAGAATGATCATGATGAAGAAATACAATCGCCGATGAGTCCTTTAGAGTAACTTATATTTTGGTTATTGTGGATATGATAATTGCTTCTTTGAAAGATAGATTTTAGCAATTAAAGATATTTAAAAATATTTTCAGATTCTTATTTGATTCAAAAAAGTTGAAATCGTTGAATGATAATGAACAAAGATAATCTTACACTAATTTTATGTCTACTTTTTCTCATAATAATTTATTTGATGTTGATGCAAATTGCCTTTTTTTTAAATAAAAGTGTTGCAAATGACTCAAGCAAATGTGTTAATGTTAGAACTTGAAATTCTCGAGTTTGCCAAAGCTGCGGATTGTTATTCAAACATTTCAATTGCTTACCGAATCCTATTAATGATGTTGGTGACTGTAGCATTCATCGAAAGAAGTTTTCAAAGTTTAAATTATTGAAATCCTACTTGAGGTTGTCGATGCCACAAGAAAGATTGAATGGTTTAGCAATTTTATGTATTGAGAAAAATATGTTAGAAAATATTGATGTTGACACTATTATCAATGATTTTGCATCTAGAAATGCTCGAAGACAATATTTTTTATGAACATTTTTGTATGTTTAATTTAAAATTCGATGTTTTTATTTAGATTGCAAAAGATATGTTATATGTTAAGTCTAATAAAAACTACTATTTACAAGCAAAAGTTTTTTTTACTACATACACTTGAACTTCATATACATTAGGGGCTCTTATTTTGTTACTTTGTCCTAGGAAAATATCAAGACCGACCCTGAGTGAACAATAACATACTCAATATAAATAGGCAATGGTCCATGAGGTTTCCTAACATATAATCATCATTATAATATCATTATAATTTCCAATGACCTACCTTAAAGCACTTTTATTCTTTATCCTTGAACCATTAAAATTTGATTGGAACATACCATTTATAAAGAAAATCCAATAAATTCATTTTTCAACAATTCACGAGGCATTACGCCCTAAAAGGTTTTTGAAGTATAATGGATTTCTACCAATGCTCATTGTTGTACATAAGTATTAATTGTAAAACCTGTAAATTTGAATTTTTCCTAAAAATGGCAAAATGGTAAATTGTCGCGATAAGACAAAGTTGCAAACTTGAAATTTTTCTGCATTTCCGGATGACAAAACGGACCTTACCGTTGGATTCATCTCGTAAAATCTAGTTACATAGACGAATTCCATTAAATTATGAGACAGTCGGATTTTCATGATTTTTGGAACGTCGAGTGCCTGGTGAACCCCAAAAAACGGGATTTTTGAGAAAAAAATCTCAAAAGTGGAAAATGAATTAAGTAAAGTTCATTTTAAATAAATTGAACTTGAACCGGGACGAAATAAATTGTTTCGGGATAGAAACGGATCCGGATAGGTCAAGGACACATGGCGCGACATGGGCCAAGTATCCTTAAGTGACAAATAAGGCAAAAAAACTCAGTTTTGGGCAGAAAATGAGCAGATTTTCTGCTGGAGAGAAAACGTTAGAGAGAGAGAGTGAGAGAGCTCCAACTTCTCTCTATGATCTATGGAGCTCCGTTGGTCGGAATTCGTCGCCAAGAATGAAAGTTCATCTAATCGACGAGGGCTACGTGTGGGTACCAAAAACACAGGATTTCGCCGAGGATTCAAGCGAGGAGTTCGGGAAATCAAAGGTTTCGGGTTTAGGAAGTGTCCATGGGACTTCCTAGACTTTCTTCTATGCTCCAAGAGGTAGAAATTCTTCCTACTTTAGTATATTTTCCATTCTAGGGGTTGTTTGGTTGAGTTTTAATGCCCTAAGGGGCTGTTTGGCAAAATAATGGGTTCTAGGAATATTGCCTTGTTTTGACCCTATATGATATCCAATTTTTTGGGATGATTTTTAGTTAGAAAAAGGGAGAATTTAGACTAGTATCCTTCAAGGAAATTGTAGCTCTATCTGAAAACTTGATGTTAGGCTTTTGAATCTCCCAAATTGGACTTCTATAACCCAAGTTATGGTCCGTTTTAGATCGCCACAGTCGCCTCTATTTTGGCCGAACCTACTGCCTAGATTTGGACTGATTTTTGGTTTGGAAAAAGTAGAATTTAGGACTAGTATCCTTCAAAACAATCAGAGCTCATTCAGAACTTGATGTTAGGGTTTTGAATTCACCCAAATCGTGGCCTTTATAACCCCTGGGTTATGGTCCGTTTTTTAGGACTGCTACAACTTAGGTTGTTTAATGGCTCGCGGTCCATTTTTGACCTGTTAGAGGCGCTTTTCTGAACCGAGTTCAGAACTATCTTGTGGTCTGTTATGGCTTGTTGCGTGGAATATTTTATGGGCATCTCTATGCCACAATTGGTCTTGAGGATGAGGTTGTCATTGCTTGGGTTTGAATGACATGCTTGGTAGTAATTGATTGGATGTCAATATGTGTGTCCTAATGTATTGACATGTGATGAATTGTGTGTGTAGACATGGTCATTACATGGAATGTTGTAGGCTATTTTGCGGACATGCTATGTCATAATTTAGCCTAGAGGGTAAAGTGCGTCGTTACTTGACTAAGCAATGATTTGATTGTGATGTTGATAAATTCGCGTATGATATATAGAGATGAATGAAATTTTGTGGAGATTATATGCATGTTTGATATAGTTGTCTATGATGCATGGAAAATGCATGATTAAATTTCATATATATCTATATGTGTAGCATGATAGCATGCAATGGCGCATCGCATTGCATTTATGCACGAGAACATCATATGACATGGGTGTAAGTGCATGGTTATAATCAACACTACGTTTGGTGTTTGATGGTAGGCTCAGCGGCATGGTAGGAGAATGTCCAATAGAGTCGTACGGTTAAAATGGAAACGAAAAATGAAAATATGTGTCAGGTAACAGCAAGTAGGGATAGATACCCCCTCGGGTGAAAACCCCGTTAGTTTTGGTTATACATATGTGTCTAACAGTGAAAACCCGTGAAAGTGTAGGAAGGCTTACAAAGCTTACAGTGAGACCTCAGAAATTCTCTACCCACAAAAAGACACATGATTTTGAATATAAATGATCATTGAGGTGTAACATCCCAAAATCTTTTGGTTTGAAAAACAAATGAATTTTGTTTTGTAAAATGATCATCGACAAATCCAAGAATGACTTGATTTTATCATGTACGGGTTTCGTGATTTGCGGTGATGTGGATTCGTTAGAGTCAAGTTAGACTGGTTTGATGGAGTCAAGTGAGGACTCCCATGGGACATGGTGAGTCACATTTCATTCATGAAGTATGTAGAATTCCATTCTAGGCTCATAATCTTGATTTGAATGTTTTTCTTTTTTTTGTTACATGACCATTGCATGTGCACTTAGGTGGGGAGTAGCCTCAGAGGGAGTTTAATTATCGGGCATTGCTCACCCCGTCGGGACCCCTCTTCGGGCACAGGAGTGTAGGGAGACGACGCCTAACTCGAGGCCGCTATTATGAAGAAAGTTTGTGTTTTGGCTTCTGCCTACTTAAAAATAATAGGAACAAATTGTTTTGATATGTTTTTGTAAAGAGAATTGAATTAAACTCTTTAGGACTATGGTATTATAGCCTTGTGCATTATGTTTGAGTATGGATAAATGGACCCTATGTGGTCATTTTTACTTGTAGATGGACCCGAAGAGGTCATGATATGATAATTGGCCCTAGATGGGCCATGCTATTATCTGTTGTACAGGTTGTATTTTTGGGTAGAGCTCCCTGTACAAAGGAGACTCTGTTCTATTTTTGTTAAATTATGGGTCTCGGTAAAGGGGACACAATAGTGTGTATCGGGTTACCCGACATCCACAAGTTTTCAGTGGGTTGACAGTTGGTCAACAGACCCTCGGGTTTTGGGGCATCACATTAATTCACCTTGGACCAAGGTCAAACCTTGAGAATGGCTAAGAGGCCTGAATGATTAGCCCAACACTGTGCATGACTAGATGGGCCTTTAGCTCGCTGAGTCCGATTCCACTTATAGATAAGGCCCCATAGTCAATAATAAAGCCTCCGAAGGTCGCTTGAACCCATGATCTCATGCATCGCGGATACTTCTTTTTTTTTCCTCGTGATATATAATTAAATTTAAAATTAAAATTAATTGCACGATATTGGATAAAGTCAAATAAAGATATGACTAATGACCTCTACAAAAGAGAAAAAAGAATAAGAATGTCTATATGATAATTTATCAATAATTTTTTATATAAGTTATTGACACTAAAATAATTTTTTTCGGCCCAAATGGTAGTGGAATTGGCCGAATATATATGCCAAGCCTAAACTGTGCAAGCCTAACTTAATCCGATAAAGCCTAAAGCCCATGAGAATCAACCCATGGAAAGGTCTAGGGACATTTATGGAATTTTTAAATTTGTCAAAGTTGTCAGCAAACAATATTGAGACTTTGTCTCAAAGGCAAAATATGGAAGAGACTTTTTCTCCAAGTCAGGACATGGCGTAGGACGGGGCGCTTATTTGAATGAAGAAAGCCACTTGCGGTACAGCACTTTTTAGGGAGACATGAACAATTAGTGAGAATGCGGTTGATGCAAATTTATTCAAATGCCTATAAAAGGAGGACTCAACACCAATTTGAAGGATCATCAACCAAGACTCAAAACTTAGCAAGAACATTTCAACATTTCTCTTATTTTTCTACAAGTTCATCAGCCATCTTTTCTAGATTATTAGCTTAGTTTTACATGTTTTTCTTTACAAGCATTTGTTACTTCAAAGCTTTCTTATTTTAGCACTTGATTTTTAGTTCAATTCCTATAATAAATCCACTATTTTTCAAGCTAGTCCGTTAAATTTCCTCGTAACTTTCAATTCAGTCCATGCACCCAATTTTCAAGGCATTTTTCCTCTTAGAAAGGAGATCCATTTTTGGCTTGAGCAGAAGTTATATTTCAACACAGTTTTAGTTCGGAAATACTATAATTTCCTGGCATGCTCACACATTCACCAATTCCCGTGCTTTTTGTATGTTTTGGTGAATTTCACTAGAAATCCACCGAAACATATTTTTGCATGTTCAGACACTTTTGATGAAGAATGCTACAAAATTGGGAAGTGGCACAAATATAGAGTCTTCTGACTCGTGGATCTAATGTCGTAGAAGCAGTAATACGAAGGAAGAGTTCCTACCCTGGTGGAGTAGATAGAAAACCTGATTAATTCTCTAATACGACACTAGGGGAATCCATCCAACAACCTTATTGAACAAGTGGAAGGAAAGGGTACAGGTAATGTGGATGTGCCTATTCTTTTTTCTAATAATTTTAATGAATTTCAGGCTCTCATGCAAGAAATAAAGAGCCAACGAATGATCATGACTGCCTTTATAGAATAAATGAAGTAGCAATCTCAATTCATCCTAGAGAACCTTAGAGGAAGGGGGGCAACCAAGGCTCCAGTTGCTTCTAAGCTTGAAAGGCAATTTTTTAACGATCTCGAGGGACATTCTTAGAACCTACGAGAAGCTAGTGAATTTCACCGCTCACCTTTGTAGGCAGAGGCTAGATACCTTCCTCCACATAGGAGAGAGGGTGGTACTCTGGAGGAACGTGAGGCAAAGATCGACACAAATTTTAGAGCCACATCCCCTCAAAGGATTTTTGCTCAAACTAATCCACTTACACAACTCGGAGCGTATGAAGGGGGCTTTTCTTTCTATGGCGGAATGGGAGGCATCATGCAGCCACCTATAGGCGTGAATGACAATAGGGGACAACAAATTCCTCAGCAATCATAGAGGCAACCAGCCCTAGTACCATATTTAGGAGCAATCAGAGAGGCGGTGCAGGAGTTATATGGGCCAAGCCTCAGGTAAATTAGCTGCATGGAGTTTTACAAACCTTATCCATAAATGATAGACAGGGAGAACCCCTACCCAAAGGGGTATAAGATACTTGATTTTTCTTTGTTCTCTAGAGAAGATGACCAATTCACCTTAGAGCATGTTGTCATATTCACTATGCAATATGGGGAATTTGCTAACCACGAGAATTTCTATAATTTTTAACTTAGATTGTTTCCTAACTCTTTGACAAGGGCAACATTCACTGGGTATACAACATTGCTAAGGAACTTTATTTGAAGTTAGTAGGAGATGGAAAGGCAGCTCCACACTCGGTTCTTCAGGGCTGAGCCTAAAGTGTGCATTGCAGAATTGTCCAGAGTGAATCAACGAAATGGGGAGACCGCTGATTTGTTCATCTCCCGGTTCAAGAAGATGAGAAACATATGATAGATTCATCTTCTAGAGACAAAGTACATGAAAATGACCCAAAGAGGTTTGGACATTGAGTTAATGAAAAAATTCTAAGGTATGGAATTTAGAGATTTTTATGAACTTTTACCTAAGGTGACAGGATATAAGGAGCTGCTCAAGTAGAAAATTACTAGAAGAAGAAGTCCATGGGAACCTATTTTCAAGAGGTGAACCAGGAGGTGGCAGTGGCATATCCATCTACTAAAAAGACATTCACCTTTCCTCTTTTGGTAGAAAAGACACCTGATTTGTGGAAGAAGGCATAATTTGTTGGTAATACGTGATTCAATATACTGAGGTAGCTAAAATGCAGGAAATATTCACTCGTGAAAGAAAAATCTATTACCTTCCCTAAAGACCACCAAATTCCCAAACAAGGATGAACTAAGGGAAAGGCTTACTATAAGTACTAATAACTATGGAAACTACACAACTAATGCATGTTGGGGTTTCATAATGTCATATAGGACAAGATCAACAAAGGGATATTCAAGTTCCCTAACAAAAAAGAGGCTATGGAAATCGATGAGGATCCTTTCCCACCAGTGGCCTTAATCAACACTGTCAGCTTCGACTAAAGAGCATTGATAGAATCCAAGAAGGTGGGAAAATTCTCTCAAAGAAAGGTATGGGTCCCTAAATATTGTCTAGTTCGTGTTAAGAAGTTGAAAAATGAGTGATTTGTAGTTTGTACAGATACTCCAACAGGGAGAAATTCAATGAAGGGGATACAATAAGGAACATAGCAGCATAACCAATTCTCCAAGGAAATGAGGCTTTCCCCAAAAGGCAAGATGAATTCCCTAAGAGATAGGTTCGTTCCTCCCAGAGAAAATGTTGTAGAAAGGCCCACCCCTCTCCTAGGTAGGTTCTCTATGGGAGAATGATGCAAGCAGGTTTAGAGAATGTTCCTCAAGAAACGGAGCCTTTCCCCCAAGAGGTAAGTTCACTCCTCTAAATGACAAAGTTGTAGGGAAAGTTACTATTCCAAGGAAGAAGGCAAACAAACCTATTTTTCCAAGGGAGAGCCGAGAAGTGCATTTCCCAAGAGGTGGATCTAGGATGGAGTTGATCTTCTAAGTAAAAGAAGTTTTTTCCCAGATGAAAGTATCACTCCTCCAAAGGGTAGATTCTTTCCCCCAAGAGAGAAGATTGCAAACAACTTCACTTCTTCAAGGGAGAAGACAGAGGAATGACATGTTCCTCCAAATTATACTGCTTTCCAAGAGGTGGACCCAAATTTCCATGGTACGTAATGATGTCTCCTAAGGACACCCACTTCTCCAAAGATATGGTAGGATGAACTTTGGTTTCTTAAATTGTTCCATTACTTTAACATTGCCAACTATCTTCAAGTCAAAAGGCAAAGAAAGTTCCAGTAGAGGTAAGGAAGCATCCTATGACATAGAAAGATGAGGCCACGGATCACCATAGAATCTTCGAAGAATGCAAACCCTTAAGGTGATACTTTAGAAACCTCTATGGAAATGATGGAGCCATGCTTCAGACTTAGAGGCCCATCTCAATGGCACACTGGTATCCAAGGTACTAATAGATAATGGATCAGCGGTAAATGCAATGCCATTGAGGATGCTAAGAGCTTTAGGAAGGAGCATTAGTGATATGATAGAAATAGAGGTGATTGTGTCTTCCTTTACTGGAGAAGTATCTAAGACCCTAAGGATACTACCTATAGATATCACAATTGGTAGCAAAACTTCATTATCTTCCTTCTTTGTGATAGAATCTACTGCAAATCACAACATTTTGCTAGAGAGGGACTGGATTCATGTCAATTGGTGTGTGTTGTCCTATCTTCACTAGTTCTTATTGTTAATGAAGTGGAGTTGGTGCGAGCAGATAAGCAACCCTTCATGGTGGCTATAGGATTTGTGGAAGCCACGTATTATGATCAAGAATTCGGTCTGATCAAGTTCACTAGCAAAAGGAAAGATGAGGTCCCAAGGAAAGCATACATGGACTCAAAGGGCTTTGTGGAAATCCAAAAGGAGGCGGCCAAACTCCTAAAGGTGACTACAATTGTGCTTTACAAACCGATGAGTGGTTCAATCATCGAGGAGATCAATGATGACTAATTACACTAAAAAGGAAAGGGCAGTAGCTGCAACTACCATATTCAAAATGAAAATGTAGCATACTATGGAAAGGATTAAAGAAGAGCACCTCCAGGACACCTATGGGGCTGAGATGATTTTTGAAAGGAATGTATATGAAGAAGATGAAGAAATACATATGGAGGATTAGGAGCAAGCCCCTCCTAAGTTTGAAGACACACAATCTCATGTACACGACCCCATGGAGGAAGTGAACCTCGACACTGTGGAGGAGCCGAGGATTACTTATATTAGTTCCTTTCTGCTTTCTGACTTGAAGGAAGGGATTATTGCAATACTATAGGAGTTCAAAGACTGCTTTGCTTGGAATTATGACAAGACAGAAAGAATAAAGCTTGGTGGAACACCGCTTGCTTATCAAGTCGGAGTTCCACCCCTTTCAGCAACCACCTAGAAGAATGTCCAAGGAGGTAGACCTGAAGGTGAAAGAGGAGATTAAGAAGCTTCTGAAGGCCAAATTCATCAGACCTATAAGGTATGTGCAGTGGTTGGCAAACATTGTCCCTGTGATAAAGAAGAATGGGAAACTTAGAGTTTGTGTAGACTTTAGGGATTTAAATGTTGTCACTCCTAAAGACATGTATGTAATGCCTGTTGCTGACATGTTAGTTGACTCCACTGAAAATAATGAATTATTATCCTTCATGGACGGTTTCTCTAGGTATAACCAAATCCTAATAGTTGTTGATGATATATTTAAGACTACCTTTAGATGTCCTAGTCCCTTAGGAACGTTTGAATGTTTTTTCATGCCCTTTGGTTTGAAGAACGCTGGTGCAACTTACCAAAGGGCTATGAATGCCATCTTTCATGATATGTTAGGACACCACATAGAGATTTATATTGATGATGGTGTGGTTAAATCTAATAAGGTTGTCAAACATGTGAATCATTTAAGGAAATTTTTTGAAAGAATAAGACTTCATCAACTAAAACTCAATCAACTCAAATGTGCTTTAAGAGTTCAGTTTCTAAATTTTTTAGGCTCTCTAGTCTACCAAAGCAGTGGAAGTGGATCAAAACAAAGCCAAGGCTCCTCAAAATAAGAAAGAACTTCAGAAGTTCTTGGGTTAAGTGAACTATTTAAGGAGGTTCATCTCTAATATGGCAGGGAAGACTAAGGTATTCTCTAACCTAATCAAGTTGAAATAAGTGGAAGAGTTTAAATGGGAGGAACAGTACCATGCAGCTTTTGATGGAATCAAAGGCTACCTTTCTAAGCCCCTTGTTTTAATGTCACCTTTGAGAGGTCGACTACTCAAACTCTATCTATCATTTGCAAAAGAGTTTAGAAGATGCCTTATGGCACAAAATAATGTTGAAGGCCATGAGCAGGCTGTTTACTATTTAAGTAGGGTCCTAAATTCAGTAGAAACTAGGCATACAACCATTGAGAAGTTGTGTTTGGCCCTACACTTTGCATGTACGAAATTGAGACATTACTTGATCAAGTCTCAAGTGTATGTGGTCTCCCAAACCGACTTGATCAAATACATGCTGAGTCAACCCTTAATCACTAGACGAATCAGGAAATGGTCCCTTGCTTTGTCAGAGTTCACCTTGGACTATTTTCCACATAAATCAGTCAAGGGGCAAGCTTTAGCTAATTTTTTGGCTAATCATCCTTCATTAGAAATAAAACTATTAAAAGGATGTGGAATGAAGGATATATTAAGTAGAAAGACAACCTTAGGTTCTTAAGTTTGATGGATCTAGCACGGAGAATTCCGTTGGAGCTGGGATAGTAATCATCTCACTAAAAGGGATAAAGACTAATTCTATCTTCAACTTGGTTTCAAGTGCACCAATAATCAAGTCGATGAGTCTTTAGTTATCGGGGTTTGGAAGATCTTGTTCGGGAACTGGAGCATAAGAGGTACATATCATTGGGGACTCTCAATTAGTACTTCCAGCCAGCTAATGTAGGAATATAAATGCAACAACTACTACTAGCTCTTATTACATCAAGTTTAACTCAATTATTAGATTCTTTCCACTTTAATGTGCCTAAGGAATCTAATCGGGAAGCGGATTTAGCTAGCATAAGTACTCTTGCGTTAAGACAGCGAAGAATTGACTCATAAGTTCATTTGTGTGGATATGAAAGAAGAATCACCCCTCAATTCTATGAAAGGGGAATCAAATTAGAAGTCATCATAAATAAATGCAACAAGTCATAGAGACTAGAGAATTAAGATCATGAAGTATTTAAAAGATCCTAATAGGCAGGTCCCCCATAGGGTCAAAGCTCAATCATAGAACTTCGTCCTATTGGAAGGGGAATTATATAGAAAGAGAACAGATGGGTTACTACTCATATGCTTATCATTCCCAAACAACATGGAAGTGATGAAGCAAGTTCATGAAGGGGTCTATGGAGCCCATCAAGCTAGGATAAAAATGCGATGGCTGATTAGGAGACATGGCTATTTCTGGCCAACCATCCTAAGTGATTGCATCAATTACTCCAAGGGCTACCAACAATGTCAAAAGTATGGCAGCATATAGAGGATACCTGCATTGGAACTACACTCAATTGTGAAACCATGGCCTTTTAGAGGATGGGCGATGGACTTAATTGAGAAAATCTACCCAGCTTCATCAAAGGGACACAGCTTCATCTTAGTTGCTATAGACTACTTTACTAAATAGGTGGAGGCAGTACCCTTAAGAAGGTAGAGCAGAAGGATGTGATCCAATTTATCAAGGAGTAGATCATTCATAGGTTTGGAATTCCTCAATCCATTACAACTTACCAAGGCACTATGTTCACTAGGGATGAGATGACTTATTTTACCAAGGACTATGGCATTCAACTCATAAGATCCACTCCCTTTTATGCCCAAGCAAATGGGTAGACAAAAGCTTCTAATTAGGTGCTGACAAGCATCTTGGAGAAGATGTTGGAGGATAATCCTAGAGATTGGCACAAAATATTATCTAAGACCTTATGGGCTTATAAAACTTCTAAAAGAGATTCTACAGGGGTAAATGCTTATTCTCTAACCTATGTGCAAGATGTAGCGCTTCCAATGAAGGTGGTAGGTCCTTCTATAAGGGTATCCAGGCATAATAGCCTTAATCCGAAAGAATTCAATGAGGCTATGATAATGGAACTTGAGGCATTGAATGGGAAGATATTACAAGCGCTCGACCATATCAGGATCCAAAAAAAGAAGGTGGCTCGGGCTTACTACAAGCAAGTCAAAAGAAAGAATGTTGAATAAGGGGAGCTCGTTTGGAAGGTTATGCTACCCATCGGTTCTAAAAACAGAGAATTAGGGAAATGGTCTCCTAACTGGGAGAGACCATTCAAGGTTCACCAAGTACTGTCAAGAAATGCCTATTGGCTTTCAAGCATTGAAGGGGAGCCAAACAAAAGGTTCATAAATGGGAAGTACCTCAAGAAATACTTTCCCACAATGTGGGAAATGTTGGATACTAACAAGAAAAACTAAGGTAGGGAATGAGGGAATAACAAGCAAAATAGGTCCTATTGACCATTTTTGGATTGGAAACTATTCTTAACAGTTACATTTAGTGATAAAGTAGGCTGCTTTGGCCACTCACTGCTCAAACCTTTTGTATTCCTCATTGTCATACTTGTTATACCCTCAATGTTTTATGAATAAATAAAGTAGGTCTCCCCACCTCTTTAAAATTGGGGAAAATAGGTACCAACTTATGTTTTGAAAGGAAAGTAAGCTTTGTGATCCCCATTGATCCTAAATAAAGGCTTTTCCCCAAGAATGGGTTTGTTGTGTCATTAATTCTCCAAAAGTAGGTTCCATGACCACTTTAGGACTGGAGAAATATGAGATGATCTAGTGATAAAGTGGCTTCTTAGCCATTACATTTGCCAGCACACTGATTTCTCCAAGGGTGTTCTTGTTCCCTCTTCGGATAGGTCCTAGGACTATTTGGGTGATTGGATAAATAGGTATGAGATCAATTCAATATAGGATTTGAGGCAATAAATTGGCCTTTGGTCACTTCACCTCAAAAACACAAATTTCTTCAAGTTTCCCTACTGATTTCTCAAGGAAGACTTCTTAACTATATCAAGATTGGGGAAATAGGGGTGGAAATATCCAAGTGAATAAGTGATAGGTGTGGATCTTATTAGCATTTATAAAGTGTTTTGTATGCATTTATATATCTCAAATGAAAGATTCACACCCTATTTATCAATATTACACTAATCCCCCATTTTTTAATGTTTTGCAGAATTATGAGAAAAATCAAGCAAAGTGATGGAGAAACCAAATTATGAGGAAGGTGTTGATCCTACAGCAAGGAGCTTGCCGAGGCGAAGTGGTTCACCAAGGCGAAGGATGTTTCGTTGCTGCGAAGCCAAAGCCCAAGCAAAGAGGACCTCTTGGGTTCGCTAAGGTGAAGGCCAACCTTCGCCAAGGCGAAGCTACCCTTCACCTCGATGAAGGAAGGACACAACAAAAGATAACTCTCGGGTTCGCCTTAGCGAAGAAGCCTTCACCGAGGCAAAGGATGTCGAGCTGGAACAACAAACCTTGCATTTTTAGCCCATCTTTGGCCCATTTTCCATTTTCCTATAAATATATATATTTTAGACTTAATTAGGGTTTGATTTTTGAGGGAGAACACCCTCCTTAGGGTTTCTCCTCTCTTCTTCTTGAATCACCACTTCAGGTTTTTTATTTTGTTCCTTTTTACTTTGGATTTGGAGCTGATATTGAAGATCTAGCTCATTAGATGAGCTATTTCAACTGTGGTGTAGAGTTTGAGACCGAATTTCATCTCTCATTTGTTTTGTATCTCTAAACTTTACTCTCTTTGTCAATATTTCATTATTATGTTTATCTTAGATATGATTTTTTTGGATTACTTGGTTTCAATGAGTGGCTAAACATCCTCTAAGGTTGATTATTGAAGTTGATGCTTGATTTATATACTTTTTATAATGGTTTTGTGTGGATGTTAGTTGGTGTAGTTCTTAGGATTATTATTGTTTTAACTAATTAATCCATACCGAGAGTTGGGTCTTCAATCCCCATACTAGGGCATCCTTGGTGACGCTTGGATTACGCCCTAAAATCTGGTCCTAGGTCTCTTAAGGTATGAATTAGTTAATTGAAATACTAATTAACCTAATCAAAGAAGTTTAGGGAAATAGGGAATGCCTAGTACTAGATGGATCATTAGAGTAGCAATCTACTTCCCAATGCTATGTGAGGATCGTATGGACTGAGTGGTGATCGATCCGAGTGTAGTCCGGTTAGTCCTATTGTATGGACCAAGAGGTAACCAATAGGATTCCCAAGGAAAGCACTGCCTTATAAAAGTACCATACTTAATGACCTAGATAAACCGAAAGGATAATAGGGAGTTGGTGTGGGAAATTGAGGGGAGACACGAAAGTGTAAACCTCATATCGGATTCCTTGGACATGCATAAGTGTACGTTCACTCAATCAGCGCTTAATAAAATATAAACCATAAATGCATCAATGGTACCTTGAGTTATATCCCCGATATTATCCCATTCCTTGTGAGTGGACATTGATCATACCCTACTTTGTTTTGTTTTATTTTGTTTTTAAAACCTTTCTCCCCAAGTCATCGAGTTGCTCAAATAGTGAACGACTTCAGTAGCCGAGATACTCAATCCTCGCTAAAACCACACATTCCTTGTGGGATCAATAGCTGGACTTGTTAGTCCACTGTATTAATTGTGTGACTCGAAAGGCCAT